>OZ035961.1:6310000-6910000 GCA_964034945.1 Chrysopilus asiliformis
GTTGGCACTGCTGCTAGTTGCTAATTCTATTTGAAAAGTTTTCAAGGTATTTCCGCTTCCTCTTCAATACTTAAGTAATAAGTCGTGCAAAAGTTTACCGGAACGGACGGGTTACGATACACGAGGAAGCACAAAACGTCTAAAGAATATTTGAGTACGGCGTAAAGGGCATGAAAATTCAATATTATTCACTTCGATTTAATGAGAGACTTTGCTTTTCCGTCTTGCGTTTCGATGTTCCAGATGTCTGTCTTGGCCGATCGTTTTTATATACGGTGAATACGTATAAGGTACAAAAAGGACGAATTCCAAATCACTTGAGTCTAATAGAAACGAAGAAAATTTCCTTAACACATTCTTTTGTTTTTAGAAGTTTGTCCGTCTTTGAGAAAATGTCGGGTAGTTTTTCATTTCCAATAAACTCATTCCATTCGTTTCAGTTCGATGTGATTGGATCTGCTTCGGAAACAGTACTTAATTGGCAATGCTTTTAAGTTTTTCTTAAAGAAGAAATAATTGATCAGGTTTCAATAAAACTATGAAAATTGATATTACGTATAGTTTACACAATAATTGATTAGGTATAGTTTACTTGCAAGATAGAATGGAGCATTTATTTCCGCTGGTAAAAAACACCATACACTATAGCGTGACGGAAAGGTGGAGGGGTAAGATTTGGAAACTCCTGAATTTAGTATGACGTATTTTATGAACAGTCCCTCGAACAATTCTTTGTGAATCTCAAAATTTAATAACATTTTTAACGGAGACTTCCTAAACTCTCCGTCTATCTCTCTTTCCCTGTTTCTCAACTCTCTTGAGAGTTAACAATGTAACAATGTTCTTTTCCGCTGACCTCACCTAGCGCTGACCGCAATCCATGTAGGGAGCCATGAAAGAATTGCGGCATTTATAAGGTTTTTTTTAGCAATTAATCCAAATCGGAAGTCGTGAAGCCCTATGATATCCTTCGCACCAAGCGGTAGCTCTCGCTTCATGTGAATATTTGGTTGAAGTGGAGGTGGTGGTTCTTACTTTGTTCAACACACCTCAGATTAGTGATATTTCGACAATCCAAACATTTTGAGCTCACAAATTTCAAGTTGGAAATTTTGATTTGTTTTATATGAAATTCTGTAAATTTTTGCGAAGCCACAAACACGAATTAATAAATTTTGTTGACTTAAACCAGTTGAATTTTTTTTGCATTTAAACGTTTTTTTCCTTGTGAATTTTAAAAAGCAAAAAAAATAAATGAAAATTCTCGTCTTTCCATTTATTTTTCTAAAAAAGTCGTATGAGTTTTCCTTAATTTCTGTATTCTGCTAAATGTCACTTCAAGTTTCAATATGTTTTATAAATAGAAGTGCATAGACTTGATTTTTTTTTTACAATGCAAGACCCGACTAGTTTAAATGCTATTGTTACCGCATTTAAACTAATCGGGTAGAGAGCAATTAGAAAATTCAATAATATGTTTAACATTGTTTTTTTTTCGTTGTAGTTTTTCCTATATAAAAAACGAGGTTTTCTCTCAAAACGTGATAAGAGACCTTGATCGTAAGAAATTGATCTAATAGTATTGCATAAGTTGGTTTAATTTGCAGGAAAGCATAACGCTGAACAACCGGAATAAAGCATAAATCCATGTCAATCATTATAAATTTATAAGCGATTAATGCAATTTAAATAATAAAGATTGTTTTTTTTTTTTTGTTTTGAATGTCTCATATTAAGTTAGAGATAATACATTATTAATATTTTTTAAGCTGCACTTTGCAAATCTGAAATGGTTTATTTTCAAGTGAAATCAATCGGAATAAAAAAAGAAAATTGATATGTGTCCAACTCGAGGTTTAGCTCTTGACAACATTGCTGCAAAAGAAATGTGCCATTGGCGAAAATTTTCATATATTAGGGGCAAAATATAACTTATACATATCCCCATTTCCAATGCATTGTCAACGGGTTTTCAAGGCAGACTCGACTCTCAAACATTTCATATCTCATGGTATACACTGTATCCCGGCCTTAATCATGTTTCCCCGGTGTGCAGGAAACTAGACCGATTGGATTTTGATATATGGAACGGTTATGTAAAAACCTATTCTAAACACATTTTACCTCTATAAATTTTTCAATATGACTCACCGTTTCCGAGAAAATTGTAAAAAACTGTTTCGTTTGTATGCGGGAGGGTGGGTCCAATTGTGCTCGTTCAAGAACTTAGCCTAGCCATTTACGAGATACGTAACTATACAAAATTTCAAGTCTCTAGCTCAATCCTTTCGATGGACGGACAGACAGAAGGACGGACATGCGGAAATAAAAATATTTTGTCATCCCTAACACCCTGGCGTAGTAAATTTTTTGTATTTTGGGTTTTTTCTAGCTTTTTGTGTCCGCTGATTGGTTTGATTCGTTACAAACGGTATTACTAAATCCACAGATATCGTACTACTAGATCGCGGCACTCGAACAATTCCATAGCAAAAATATGGGACAGCGTGACTATGGTTGTCTCCTTTTTTCTTCGAACTTTAGTGATGTCAGATGTTCGAATCAACAAACTCAATAACTTGAATTATATGTCTTACGTCGAACTCTGACTTATACACAGGTTGCAAATTTTTTTTAGGGAATTGCATATTAATGTATGTGGCAGCTCTGAATATTAATGAATAATCGGTATAGGGATTGAATAATATTCCGTCGGGGACCTGCATAAGCATTTTTTTCCAGAATTTAAATTTCCCAGAATTTACTAGCTTTTTTCCCTTTTTTTCGTCATAGCTTTTTGATGTTTCAGTGGCCCATTTGAGATAGCAAATGGCTTTATCTAGTCTAATAGTACGATATCTGTGACTAAATCTAATATACTCCTATATGTTGTATCATATAGAGTATAAATACCTGGCATGAAAAACTGCTATAATTTAAAAAAAAACTTTGGTCCATTCTCCAAATTTAAAATAAAAATCTGAAATTAAAGTTATGCAGTAAAAGTATTGAATTTTCTCCCTCAAAAAATATTAGAACGATGATTTCAAAGATTTTATGAACGAAAATTTAACACATTTTTTCTTGTGAATGCAAATTAAATCCATTCATAAAAATTTTATTACCTGACACACACCTCTAATGTAATTTTCATGTAATTTAGTTGAAAGTTTTAAGAAAATTTTGGCCCGTGTCTAATCCGATTTAATTGATTAATTAGTGTTAAGCAGGTGCGGATAGCGTGAAAGTGAAGACTTGTTTATTAGTTGTGATCCTTTTTGTTAAGTAGTTTATTATAATATGTAGTTCAACAATGGAATGAAAGAAAATGGAATAAGGATAGGTCTTTAATTATTATATTTATACTGATGTGAACGGGTATAATTTTATCTGGTTAACCTTTTTTGCTTTCTTGATTTTCACACAAACACACACACACACAAAAGTGTTGTAAATTCTTCTCGGGTATAAACCCGCCGTAATTGATGAAGAAATTAAATCTTTCACTTAAATTCAAGTCAAGTGAAAGGTCTAAAACTTTACCGTGTACATTATTTTTTTTTTCATTTGGTGCTGTAATTTAAATGGATTTCATTTAATTTCCAAGCCTTAATTTTAACCAAATTACGGCTGATGTGGTGTAAAAGGAAGTATCCAAGCGATATGCGCTTCAATATGAGTTAACAAAGAAGTTGCCAAAGAGAAATACCCACCCAAAAGATCTCTCAGCAAGTTTAAAATTTCGGTACTTTTTCGACTTTTTAAAGTAATCATAATAACGATGTTGATGATGACCATCTCCTTGTTTGAATACTTGTTGACCTCCATTTGGCTGCATTTCGTGTGGCAACAAAAGTAGCCTCCAACGGACCACCAAGTTGAAGGCAGTGTCCGGTGAATCTGAGTGAGTGTGAACCAAAGTGAAAGATTCCATGGAAATACACCAAAAAGAAAAAACATTCAAGAAAATTGCTACAGCGTCAATGTTCTCTCCACATCTTCGAAAATCGCAGTCTTTAGGCGAATTCTTTTGCGGTTGCTACAATTTTTTTTCCCTCAGATTTTTCTTTTTGAATACAAATATATGGGCAACGGCGGCCACGCATATGTTTTTGCCCCCGCCTCAGGTTAATGCCACCAAAATAGATTAAATTTATTTACTTTTTTATTTTCAGCTGATTTTCATTTCGTATTCTTGTTCAACATCTTCCGAAACATATATTTTGTCTTAATAGGTTCTTCGCAATTTGAAGTACGTCGTTGACTGCGCATCGCCCATGCAAAAGATTCAAATTTGTATAGCAGAGAGAGTCAGTATTTTGCCCAGCAGCACAAGATTTTCCGACTTTTCTTAATTCCTAGTATTCAAAACCTAGGGAGATTTACTGGGTAATTCTCGCATGATTTTCTTTTTCCTCATAAATGACGACGAAAAAAAATTGCGAAATGCAAACATATTAACTGCGACTTTTCACTTTTCCAAGAATACTCAATTTTCCGCAACTCACGCCGTCTGTTTCCCCAGATCTATCCCTAAATCAAAGTGAAGCCCGTTTAGAACAAACATATAATATTGCTGCGATTTATTATATAGGCGACAAAGTGAAAATAGATCGTATAGCATTATTTATTTTATTTTCTTCGGAAAAAAATCTGAAAAAAAAATTAAGAAAATTAATGATTTGCCCAAGTGTTCTTCATAGCTTTTAGTCGCTAGACTTTGAATCTATGGCAATTATGAGGGAGCAGTTGAATTGTGTCTTATCAGAATTTTGATTCACAAAATTCAAATTTGTTTAAGTCTCTACACGCCAAAAGAACCGACCGACACATGCTTATATTTCGACTAAATCACTTAACCACGTGTTTCTATAGTTATCGCAAGGTGATTAACGAACTTTTATTTTATTTCTTATCGAAATCGAGGAAAATCTCTCTGACGAATTGAGGAAACTTTTTTTTTTGCGATCATCTTACCGTCAACGACACTTAAATGCATTGAATAATTTAAAAATTTCAGTTATTTGCTCGCATATATTTTTGGCTTTTTCCAAATTCAACACTTTGGTATTTTCCGATTGTGCTGAATTGACGTTTAAACACGAATAAATTGTCAAGTGAAGTACGTGAGGTGGCAGAACTTTTATCTGCTTGACGATGGTTTTATTTTAAAAATAACACATTTTCCGGTGCAATCGACATTCGGGTAAATATTTTTTTGTGCGGAAATGCGTCACTGGGTACCGGAAAAATGTCGGTTTAAAAAAAAAACGTATTAGAAAACCGAACTTGTGGGGAATTTTTAAACGTGGTATTTTTTTTTATTTATAAATTTTCCATATATGCTGGCTTACAAGTATTAAAATCAATAAACTTTTTGCGTCGCAAAAATTTCTCTTTGTGCTGTAGATAAAATTCAATCGCGCATTGAACTTAACGCACAATGACCCATTGGCAGCGAATTTTCTGTTTTGTGGAAATAATGGAAATGAGTTCACTGTCTCTTTGTACAATTGATGAATTTTCGGGATGAATCGTTTGGTTGTCGAATTTTTATACTCTATATGATATATCATATACAAGTATATTAGATTTAGTATCCCATTTTTAATGCATAGGACACAAAAACGAACTACACCAGGGTGTCAAGGAGATTTTGATCTCCGCATGTCCGTATGTCTGTCCGTCCATCCGTGACCACCATAACTTTCGAAAGGATTGAGCTAGAGACTTAAAAATTTGTATAGTAACGTTTCTCGTAAATGACTAGGCTAAGTTCTTGAACAGGGAAATGTTGGACCATTCCTTCCCCCGCTACCACACAAACAAAACAGTTTTTTGCAATTTTCTCGAAAACGGTCAGTCATATTGAAAAATTTATAAAGGTAAAATGTGTTTAGAATAAGATTTTACATACCTCAGTCATACACCAAAATCCAATCGCACCACTCCCCTCTTCTATACAAATGGAATTTGTTTCCCTGTTTTCCCGTAAACTGTGCATCGTATCGAAGAATTTATAAAGACAAAATATATTTAGAATATGATTTTACATACCCAATCCATACATCAAAATCCAATTGCACCACTCCTTTTTCTTTCCTATAAAAGTTAATTTTTTTAACATTTTGTCTGTCATCATATAGAGTATTTGACGATTGGCCCGTGACAATTGTAGGTTTTGTTATGTTTCAGATATAATTCGAAATGTTTTGTGGGTTTTTACACTTTTATTATTTGCATTGTATTGATTTTTGAAAGTATGACACATTCCTGACAACGTGAACTATTTTAATGACGCACACTTCGGGGTCTTTCACACTATACTCTCATGGAATGGAAACTCGATTTTTAACATTTATTTAGCTTGTTTTCGTATATATTTGATTGTTTTGTAATCTAATTTTGAACCATTTTCACAAAAAATTTTTTTTTAAAAAAAGCTTTTATTTCAAAAGTGCTCTTAAGGAAAAAAATAAATTTTTGGGCACTGTGTATCAGAAATAAAAGCGAGATAAAAGCATAAAAATTAAATAAATATTTATCTCGCTTTTATTCCTGATACACAGTGCCCAAAAAAATATTTTATTCCATTTTAGTGATTTTTTTAAAAATATTTTTTAAGCAGATGTTGTTGATTTTAAAACTGTGGGTTCGAATTTTTAAGATATGCAGGGTGGTTCATAAATTCGTTCAAAATCAGCAGAATCACTGCCACTTTCGCAATAAACGACACCAAGTTTCCTAAAAAAATCGAATATGGAGTGTCTTATCAATAAAAAAATTTCTAAGTCAAAGTGAAATCTACACCCCAATTCTGATAGACTTGTCGTTTTCGACAAAAAACGACAAAAGTCGTTTTACTGGTTTATAGTTAGTGCAAAAACACGTAAAACGACTCTTATCGAAAACGACAAGTCTATCAGGATCGGGATGTTAAAAAAACCAAACTATCGATAAACGCAATTAAAATGGCAATAGCGTCATCCAATTTCAGTGAAAATACGGAAATAAACTAAAAATAATTGGGCGATATTTCTATTTAAAGCTATTTGAAATTTTTAAAAATATTTTTTCTTTATCACAAAACCAGTTAGTGAGCAGCATTTACGGTAAAAATATTTTGCTTCAGGTCATTGAAATACACACGTGCTACATTTTCCAACAAGTGCGGGTACAAAACAGCCTTACTCATCGGTGAATTTGTTAATTAGCCGGTAATTAACAAGTAATTATCTATCGATTTTTTTTCTTACACGTGTGTGTCCTAATTTTGTTCATTAGAAATTATTACCTTGTTTTTTTTAATATCAAAAATTCTTTCTGATGCAACTGTGATTTAAATTTCGAATGTTGGTGACGAAGATTGCTTTTTACAAAACTTATTTATCCCGACCGAACAGAGATGATATTTGCGTTTAGGCTAAATTGGTTAATTTGTTTGTATGTCCTTTCGTCACAACTTTTTTAATTCAATCCCGTCGTTCGTTTTACTCCACAGCGATTAGTTATCGATGTTTCAAGTTCTGAAAACACAAAAATTGCCTTTTTCCACTTTGAGGTTAGGATATCTCGAAATCTTTACGTGATAAATCAAAACGGACAATTCAGCGCCGCACCCAGTATTCAGCATGGCACCCAGTTTGATCGCGTGGTCAAAAACCTTGTAGGCCTGTATTATTTTGTCCTTTTTAAAGGATTTTTTTTTATTTGTAGCGAAGTCTTTTACAGAGGTTAAGCCCAAATCAGACTAACGATTGTGATTACGATTGAGCTTCCTCGACTAATAAGTTCAAAGCTCTCATTTTCCTATCGTTGAAAGCTTTGATCTCATTGGTCGAGAAGCTTCAATCGTAATCGCAATCGTTAGTCTGAATTGTCCTTTAGTTGGTGTTGCTAAATACAGGGTGGTCGACAAAAACAAAATTGTCTTTAGGCTAGTTTGATTTAATCTGAATTTGACAGTTTAAAAAAAAGTGTATTTTCATAACGGATGCTGGCTTTAATTCTTGTGTTTTTCTCCATCAAATACAGGATATGACGGTAAAAATAAATTTTTTTTAAATAATTATTTTTCCAATTGTGCATACTTTAGTGCGGGTTTTTTAAGAAAATAGTGTAGATTTTTTTCATATTGTGAGAGATGCCAGACTGCTCCGCCACTGGAGTTTTTGCAGTATGTTTTGTTGGCCCCAATTTTCCGATCCCAATACTAGTTTCAAAGTAATACTCAAAGGGTGGATATTTGGGTACGGGGTCATGAATATTTTGACATCTTCTAAAAGTCATTTACTCAATCGAAATCCTCTTTAATTTTCTTCTTTCTCTCTGCTTCTCTTCGCCTTTGCTTATATATATTTTTTGTTGTTGAAAGAAAGGCAAAAAAACTTTTACCATTTCTGTGGGTAACTTAACTTCCAGATTTTTTTTTTTTCATTGAAAAACGGTTCTCTTTATTAAACTTATGTACTGATTCTCTTTTTTATTTTTCTTGTTTTTCACAACATGGGCTCGGTCATTCTCCCCACTATATCACATTTGCGACTTGTTTTTTTTGCGCACAGAAAATAACTTCCCCTCGTTTTTATGTAAATCTCTTATTTTACACAAAAAACTTTGTACTTTTACAGGATATTGGTGTGAGTGTGATAAGCTGCTGGGTCTCTCCTCTCACAGCGGATGAGGTGTAAGATTTTCCTGCCTTTCAGCTGCGGTCCTCGACTCTTGTTCAAGTATTTCCTTTCAACTTTTTGATTAGATTTTCTCCGAAAACTTTGATTGATCCAGCCCCATGTCCCGTATCTTACCTTGCTCTTTGTTAATGCTGTATTCCTTTTGGTTTTTATTACGCCTCTTTACAAATGTTAACACAACCAAATGACGTTGGCACATTCTGTTTAGAGATTCACACAAAGAAAATTCCCTTGTCAGTTTTTGTTGTAGAAACACTTTCTTGTATTTATGTTTCTACCAGCATCACTTGCGCAAACTGGTGTGTATGAGCCCGTCTCCTCCCTATAATATAAGTATTCTTTTCACGATGCAAGTTTTGTAAAAACTAAAAAAATGTGTAGTAGCTTTGGACAAGTGTCGGTTCTTTGTGAATTTTTCTTCTGGAGGTCTCTTTTGTTATTATCTGTTATTTGTAGTTTTTCCAGTGATGCCAGATTATTTTCAGAATTAAAATGATATTCACTATTTTGTTTCGTTTGTTTGGGACAAATTGCGTTTTACCAGAGTTTTCAATAAAAGAAATCTTTATTCGCACATAAAACTTTAGGCATCGTGAGTTATTATTATTCAAGTCTCGTTGGACATGTGCTTGTGTGTATTACCCTTAAAGGACTTGAGATAAAACCCTAAATTTGAAATTATTACCCCAGAAATTATTAGTTTGTGATTTTAGTGTTTTTACCGGTTTAAATCTTCAAATGGTCGACGTTTTGTAAATTTTTCTTTATTTGAAAGACAGCAAATGAAGGTCTGCGACTCTCAACGTTTTCCTAAACGAGGGCGTACACGGAGCAAGTTTCGGTCATCAGCATGCCGCAACTTCACCAAATTGTGGGAAAGAAAAGAGTGCGGCAAGAGGGGAAAAGTCGCCACTCGAAAAGTGTTCTTCTCGTCTTCTTTTACGCACACAAACGAAGTCGCTCGTGTAGCACGTCAGCATGCATGTGTGCGTAATTTCATTGAGTCAGTCGGTGCTTAGCCACCGACTCGTAAACATATCCCAAATAAACAAAAATTGAATGCAAATAGTGAAATACCAATTGCAGGTAGTTTTATTTTTCAGGTAGGTAGGTAAATAACAAATTACCAGTCCTTATTCTTCTATTGTTGGCAGTTTCTATTTTGGCAATTGATGTTGCCTCGGTGCTAGCTAGTAAGGGAATGAGCTGGAAATACAACACACATATATGAGAACCACACACACATGAGCGATCGCTTATTGTACACAACTTTTTGCTACTAAAAAGTGAAGAAGCGTGTACGTCGGAAAGGCATTTTGAGGACCAAAAGTTGCCGCGACGAAAAGAAGCGTGTGCGTTCGCACTAAGGTTACTAGTTGGACGACTATACATAACACATGGATCAATAAGTCCCGAGACTAACAATGAAAACAACATTTTTTTTGCAAAATTTTTTTTTATTCATCAATATAATCACCTTTTAGGGTGATACAATCGTCACGCCATGCGTATCCCAAAAAACTGACGCCATGACTTTGCCAGCTGACTGCTGCGTTTTCGGACGCTTCGGACGGCTTTCGCCAGCTGTGCGCCACTCAGATGACTGCCGCTTCGACTCTGGAGTGTAGTGATGTATCCATGTTTCGTCCATGGTCACGTAACGACGCAAGAAATCTTTTTTATTGCGAGTAAATAGCGATAAACAGCTTTCTGAATCATCGACTCGTTGCTGTTTTTGTTTCATCGAAAGCAATCGCGGCACCCACTTGGAAAAAACCTTTTTCATGCTCAATTTTTCATGAAGGATAGTAAATGCACTTCCATATGATATCTGTGTTATCTCAGCAATCTCACGGAGCTTCACTTTACGATCTTTCATTATAATTTTTGTCACTTCACTCACATTTTCCGGTGTAACGGCTTCCACAGGTCTACCCGAGCGTTCCGCGTCATTTGTGTCGGTACGACCACGTTTAAACTCGGCAAACCACCGACAAATCGTTGCTTTTGATGGACAAGAGTACGGGTAACATTTTTCAATCCATTGTTTCGCTTGCACGGTGTTTTTATCTATTAAAAAACAATGTTTTATCAGAACACGAAACTCGGTTTTTTCCATTTTTTAAACAAACTACAAAACGACTTTACTCCAACCTCGATAACTCAGCTGTTTCTGGTCCGATCGACTTAAAATTTTGACACGTTTCAAGCAAAGGTTAGTACTCTAGAAAGACGTGGTTACTGGTTTACTACGAGCGTCATCTCTGGGTTAGTCTCGGGACTTATTGATCCATGTGTTAAGGCTATTGTTCTGGCTTCATATATTAAAATCATTGGGTGGTATAGACGTATTGACGGATGGGCGGTTCTTTGTACTATTAAATGTGCCTCGATGTTTTGGCGTCAGAGGAACCAAAAGAGTAATCGAAAAAGGACCCGATGATAGCGAAACTGTTGATTCGGCCAAGTCCCTTCATGTTTTGTCCACCATAGAGTGACAACTGCTCTGTCCGTCAAATTCAGTGACATTTCAAAGTCTTTATACACACTGTGTGTTTCAGTGTTGCTACCCTGATAGAATACTTTGTAGAAATGTCAAACTGGTGTGATGAAGTGGCTTTCGACTCGCACGACTGGTTGGCACTGAAATAACGAACCTACCTACCTACATTCATACTGATTCGTCAAACTAACACATCTGAGTTTTTTCTTTGATACTCTTACATTTGCAGTAACAAAATTATCCTCTCTGTCACTATGAATTGGTAAATATTGGTGCCACTGCTGGTTTTCTTGCTGTGGCAAATACGTCGGAATGAATTTTAATTTTAGTCAGAATCGAGTGCTTGAAGACTTCGTAGCTCCGGCCAAAGGAGAGTCAGAACTGCGCATATATTTCTCTTTATTTTTTATTATTAAATCTTATTTCACCATTTATTATAAATCTTGATATACGTACATATGTTTTAAAAGTTTCATTTAATTTTCCGAGTAAAAATCAAGATTCGAATTGGAAATTCGGTGAATTTTTTGGTAAAATTACCCCTCGTACTATAGAAAATTAATGAATAATCGTGAAGTTAACGTGTGAAAATTAAAAAAAAAATTCTTTGTGACTGAATGGGATTTTCTTTTTTTTTTTAAAACAAATAGTCTCCCATTTAGGAAAGAGGAAAATCAATAAGTGATAGTGAATATAAAGGAAGAAAAAGAGGTTCGTTTTTACTACCTGCATCTAAGGAATATATCAGTTTTGATTTTGAAAAAAAATTACAAAAAAAAAAAAAAAATTAATAAAAAGCTCAAAGGAAGCAAAAAAGTAGTTAGTGTGTGTGAAGTATTTTTCATAGAAATTTTGAAAAATTATCAAAAGGAAGTTAAAATTGATGTTGTGGGAAAACGAAGGTAACACGCCTTTTGTACGTGGCGGATAAGATTTTCGTGAGAGCACAGTGCATGTGTGTGAAAAATAAACATACGTAATAAGAGGTTTTTTTATTCTACTACACTAAGTTTAATCATAAGATTTCGTAGTTGCCTGTGATTTTTTTTACATGTAATTTTTTTTTTCGTATAACGTAAAAGTAAACGTAGTTGAGGTCAAAAAAAAAATTATTTAAAAATAATTTTCCACGTACTTGTACGTTGATTGCTTTTGAGACCATTAAAGTGTTGAATAACGATAAATCTAAAACATAATTTACAATTTTTCTTTGTGATATTTGTTGTAATTTCGTTTGTTTTTCGAAAAAAATAGCATTGATAAAGTTTTTTCTTTGTATTTTATTCCAAATTAAAACGTAGTGAAGACAGGAAATTGCGCGTTTCTCGAATTAATTCGATTTTATGAGTAGGTTTATCATCGACAACAGATAAAAAAAATAAGCAAAAAGTTAGATAGAATACTAAGGAAATCTATGTAAACAGAACACATATTGCCAGAGGTATTTACGTCAAATTATATACTTGTTTTTTAACATAAAAAAAAAAATTGCAACTAATAGTTTGTTGTGTGATGAGGGTTGTTATTGTATACTCAGGAAAAAAAAGGGAGAAGAATATTTGCCTCTGGGACTGTTTTATATAATAGTGAAAAAGTTTTTCCGTAGTAATTAAACATGGTGACAAATTAAGTTTTCATAGATTTAAAACAAAACATATAGCTTTGAAAGTTACTACTAAAATTATGTAATTCAAAGAATCAGAAAAGGGAACAAATAAAAGTTTTTCTTACTACTTGGACAAGATTCTGTTTGATTGTAGACGAAGTTCAAATAAAACCCGAAAGAATGACGCCAATTTGAATATATTTTCTTGCCCGTTCCATTCGCTTTTCTTGAAATTTTCTTTATAAAAGTTAACAAACACTGATACCGTTGCATATAGGAAAGTAAAACCTATATAATTGTGTATTATGTGCTGTTTTTTTTTTTTCTTTTTTACAAAAAAATCTTTATATAAATGGCAAGACTGTGCGATGTTTGTCAAAAGTTTTTCGTGTCATCCTTCCCTACGTTCTTCTAATTTGTTCAGCTCAGCACAGCAGCTCTATATTTCTTGTGATTCGATTCGAATAATCTTTTTCTGCTCTAGAATTCTAGAAATGTATGTCATGTGCAAATTGTTAACCATACAACAACAACAACAACAAATAGTGCTAATAATCTAGTCTGGTAGTGCTTACATACTATTATCACTGATGTACACGTTATGATAGAGGCGAACTCAAATTCAAATGACATTTGTTAGTTTTATATGCGAGTGTTGTGTATGTGCTGATTAGTGTCAAATCCCAAATGTCATTTCTTATCAAGTACATATTCGCCTAGCGACAGACATGTGACTCACGCATTACGTATTTCTATCTCACTTTATCAATCGCAATCTATTGTGATTGTTCTCCATGCTCTCATTTAGTGTGATGTTATAATTCACTCCTCACTTGTCCAAATACATATGATTTTTTGCGCTCATTCGAATGATAGCTCTGTTATCAGTCAAAATGCGACTTATCAATTTTTATTTTACAATATGTCCACCATTTTCTAGTATACTCCACGTTGATATGTTTCCGTTTCTTGCCAATGAATTCATTGAATTTTTCTAGAAAATTCAGTTCAATTATTTTTTTTCTGATTAAATTCGAATTCATAGAAGTCGAACTTGAGCCAATAACAAGAAGTGAGAGTGAGACATAAATGTCAAAAAGCTCTGGCGAGAGCGAGAGCTCAGGGGAAACGCTTTTATTCGCAATAATGACAATCGATTGCAGACTACGGTGACGTCAGTTCGACATCCATACGAAAGAAAACAACAACAACAAAAAAAACAATTGATAATACGAGATGTTCAAGATGCGAGAGAGGAACTCAAGCACGACTCGTGAAAGGGGTACAGTGGTGTACAAAAATTCACAGCGCAATATTTCGACTCGTTGAGTTTAATTTGTTTTTTGCTGTTTAGCTGCTACTACTAGCAAATGCCATTCTCGAATAAAAAAGGAACAGTAAATTTCATGAGTCACGAGCATGATGAATGTTCATAAAAATGTATCATAGGATTTTCATTTATATTTCCTTCGCTTTTTTTATTGCTACTTCAATAAATAACAGATTAAGTTCTCGTTATTGTTAACAATTACAAATTTACTTCGGTTATATGTTGGTATGTTGGCTATTTTATGGCTTTAAATTGCCTTAAGCTCTTTGCTAAAAAAAATGGAAAGAAAAATAAACTCCATTATTCTGAAATATTTCGTAAAAATTCTAAATGTTAGGCTGTGATCACATCGTTTTTAATGGTTGGGAAGGTATTTAGGTTGTCATGAAACTATTTGAGGAGTTTTCAAAGTTTCTACATGGGATAGTTGGATATTTCGACAGTTGACCCTCGATAAGTCAAACTTCGATGATAACTCGAAGATTTTTAAATCTCCTTGAACTTCCCTGTCGTATTCCATGATTTGACCTCGATAACTCGTACGTAACCCTTGATACTTACATCAGGACTTATCGTAGACGTCGATAACTCGAAGTTTCGTCTGCCCGCTTCAACTTCGACTTATTGAGATGGGACTGTATCAAGAAAATAAAAAAAAAACGTTTCGTAGTTCGAGTTTCTCTAATGCAAAATAATTTAGGGAAAAGTTTCTTTCCATGATCTCTTGAAATGTTAATTTTATGGTATTTTGACACCAATATCAATGGCTTTTAAAAAATCGGCGCGTGAGTAGTGAATTTTCGGAAAAAAGTGCGCTTTAAAAGAACCGCAAGTTTCAGAAAAAAAATTTAGGAGTGTTAGGTACTAGCAATACTAGCAAATTTTTGAGTGCTACTAGCAATAAATCTTACCGGTGCGAAAAAATAGGTCTTTTAAGCAGGGCTGTGGAGTCGGTAGCTCAACCTTCGACTCCGACTCTGGAAATTTTAGAATATTCGACTCTGGAAGTCTTAAAATCGACTCCGACTCCTGAAAGTTTAGGTCTAACTCAAACTCTGACTTCTTCGACTTAAAAAATCAGCGGATCTCCTCAAACCCTTGGTTGTATATTTTGACTTTTTGTAAAGAATTGCCACAGTCGCCAAACATTAAAGTTTGACCTAAACTAGAGGGACAATAAACTAATCTAGAGAGTGGCCAATGGATGTAAAATAAACTGGTTCGGGTCAGAGTTGGAGTTTTTCTCCCAGGATCTCCAATCCGACTCTTACACTCTTTTGTGGAAATTCACCGACTTAAACTCCGGACAATTTAGAATATCCGACTACGACTCCGACTCTTAAAGGAGCCGCTCCATTGCCATGACTTTTTCCCATGACAAAAAAATGCAGGAAACTAGAGCAAGATAGACTTATGTAGATCTAAAAAGGAATGACTGAATACAAGGTAAACGTTTTCCCTTCCAGTTTAACAACTTTATAGCAATCATAGCAAACCTTATGCTATGAATATAATGTTCAAATTGGCATGGTAACAAAGCTTTTGACTATGCATGCGAAGGAGAAAAAGCTTTTAAAATGACATCACGCTATAATAACAGTTTGAAGGTGTCCGTGCTTACTATTCCCTTACAGGGACAAATGTGATTGTAGTAGAAATCGCCATAAAATCGCCATAACAAAAGAGGGGAAATTATTTTTGCATTTGCCGACAAATTTTTGCAGTTGATTCTTATCTCCCTTTCTCGCCAAGGCATCTTCACATAAATGTGTCTCATTTTTTTTGTCATGGGAAAAAGTCATGGCAATGGAGCGGCTCCTTAAAGCAGCAGTATTGTTCCCACTCCGACTCTACAGCCCTGAGGCCCTATCACCGAACACGATACGATTGATTCGAATTGTAAATTCAATGTTGTTGTTAGTGTTTTATAGCAACAACAACAGTGGATTTACGATTCGAACCAATCGTATCATGTTCCATAATAGGGCCTCTGATTTTAAGTTTAATACTGCAGTACTGCAAACCACCTCCCCTAAAAATGTGTCGTATTTTTTGAACTGTCGCTTATTTTTTTTGTTGTTTTTTTCCCGCCAATGACTTGAAAGCGAGCATCGGCCTCCTAAAATTCTAACCTCACTAGTGAAGTGCTTATCCATTAAGTCACACTGTCACTTAAAAAAACACTGTGGGTCATAAATTAACGGATATTACAGGTTTAAAATAAAATGTTTTTTTTTCCCAAAAAAAGCTCTATTAAAATGAAACTTTTGCTGATAAAAATATGATATACAAAAACAATCTTCAATTTTCCCTTTTTTTACCTAATGCTGGGTTTACACGAATGACAGATAATGACAATCTGTCATAAAAAAATCATTCTTTTATGAGAGATTGTCATTTTTCTGACAGAAATATTGACAAAAATGATACTATTTACACGATAATGACAATTTATGACAAAAAAATGACAAATTTGTCATTCGTGTAAACGCAGCATAAGATTACAACAAAGGAATCATTTTAGATAGCAATTCCAACGATTACCATTTTTGTTAACAAAGTAAATAACAGAATCTAAAAGTGCTTGTAATAAAAGTGTCGGAAAACTATAAACATCAAAATACTATGATCACACAAAGCGAATTTTTGCGAATGTGTATTGGAAAAGTTGCAATTTACGATTTACCAAGCGTCCTTGAATTACTTTTTCCGATGTTTTTTGTTTTGTCTATCGTTTCTTTTTCACTACGGTGATGTCACTATTTTTTCTTTCTATCAATATGTTTGCTGTTTTTGTTATTTAAAAAAAATGGCAAATTCAATTTTAATGCTGCAGCAGTTTTTTTATGTTTTTTTTTTGTGTGGTGTTTCTCAACTGTTTTTCATTAACGTATTTTGTATATGTTTCCCTTTCGATTATTATTGTTGCCAGTAGTGTCCATCATGCTCCACCAGCCATTTTATGTCGGTCTATAATTTGCATTTTTACATTATCTGACTATTTTGCAGTGTTTTTGTGTTTCCCTCCTTTTCAAATCGATAACATTGTGCTTTGCGAGACAGATATACAGACACGTGCAACAATGTTGTTTTGTAGTTGGGGATTTTTCCAATGTTTTTTTTTTGAATTGTTTTGTTTTCGTGGTCGCTGCGAGTTTTCGAATTATAGAAATTACCTGCAAAGTGGCATCACAGTCGATTTATTCACAAGTCAGATAAAATTATTGCCTTAATTTTGTTCGAAAACAAAAAAAAAAACAAAAAAAAAAAACAGAAACGATAATTTCGTGGCAAAGATCGTTATGGCATTAAACTTTTTTTTAGGGGGAAAAAACTTCACGGTTGATGGATTTTCCCCAATCGACATCACAGCACCACAATTACGATAAAAAAAGTTTGAGGTCAATGGATGATTTTTTCTAAATTGTGCTAAAATTACCGCAGTCATTACTATGTGGTTCGTATGGGGATTTTTTTTTCAAATATTTTCAATACATTGCGGGGCATGGTTTATTTACTGATTAGAAACAAGTAAAACAAATGTTGAATATTAACAAATCTAATTAAAAGCCATTCTATTTCTATATTGCGCTTCCAGAAATAGCACTTTAATAACTTCAAGTGTTTGTGATTATTTTGAAGCCACGATAAGACATTGTCGTATCTAAGGGCGAAACCTGTGGACTATCAAAAATTATCAGCTTTAGTTCAATGTTTGTCGACTTAAAGAAAATCAATAATTGCGTTTTTAAATATAGTAAAAATTGAAAGAAAATTGACCTACTAGTTGAAATATCTTAAATAAATACGGCTGTGAAATTTTGATAACGGCTTTCATAGAACTGTAAATACTTAGAAGTTGGAGAAAAATGCCGAATTTTCCATTTGAATTTTATGTTATCACAATTTTCTTGGAGGTGTGGCGTTTGTCCAAAACACAAAAGTTGTACTAACATATGAGTGCTTGATTTTTTTTTTATTTTTATGCATTTTTTAAACTAGAAATAAATTTCATGAAGAATTAGAACACAGGTCCGTTTCTGGGATGGTATTTTGAGCCAAAAATGTCGAAGATTTTCTCCTGCGGAGCATTTTTTCAAAATGTCTGGAGAAGTATTTAAAAAAAGTGTTTCTTCTAGAAATTTCCCATCCCTCGTTTTTTTTCGTTTATTTTTATTTGCAGAACTCCTTTTGCTTTTGAAAATTCGAAAATCTCGTTTATGGGTTGGTCCTAAAATACGTCGCGTTTTGCGTGGGGTGGTGTGGGAGGGTGGGGGAGAGGGGGTGGGATGACGATACTAAACTCGATACACAAAATTAGAAAAAAAAAACATATCAAGGTGGTAAGAAGGAGAGGATGACGTCGAAATGCTTAAAATTTGCGTGACGTTTTTATGGTAGGTTTTTATGATAAATATCCAAAATTCTGATATTCGGTTCGTTCTGGGGCTTGTATGAACTTTTAATGAAATCTAAGCATATCTTGCTTTTCCATGGCTTAGCAGAAATAGGCTATGGTCCTGGGCACCAATCATGTATTCCGACGCGTCTCTGTCTTTCAACTTCGACGCAGCTTTTAACTCTTGACTTCGCCATATCAGCATCTTCAAATTTCCTGGTGTGACAGTCAGAATCACGTTTCGATTCATAGTGACGATTCCGCGAAATTTCAAGCTGCAGATATGGCGAAGTCAAGAGTTAAAAGCTGTGTCGAAGTCGAAAGTCAGAGACGCGTCGGAATACATCATTGGTGCCCAGAATTTCCTGATTTTTGCAGAATAAACTACCGTAATGTTGTATACCTCCGACTATCAAAGTGTTCTAAGCCTGTTCGAGGATTTTTTCGTTTCCAATTCGGGTTTCACGACCACTGAATCGAGTTAGCAGGCTTTGTTCGATTTAGTGGTCGCTAAACATTTTGTGAAATCCACCATTAGTTTTCTAAAATTTGGAATTGCCCACACTACTTAAAATGGAGAAGTGGTGTAGCTTCTTCTACCCCTCACGCTTCTGATTAATGATATTTTTTCTGCTTTTTAATTCAACTACTATCGACAATATCGTCAGCTAAACTAACAAAAGTTGGTTTCAAAAACTATTCATATTCTGTTTACAATTTTATTAATGCAAAGTGCAATTACCGACTATCATTAAAACGCCAAATGAACTTTCCTAGTTACGAGACCCTTAGGAATTGTGCTTCGAAAGTAATTGCCATGGAAATTCTTTTTGGTCTTGCATACGAAATAATAAAAACGTCTATATTTCGGTTTTCTTAACTTTTCACGAAAAAAAAATCATCTATAGAAGGGCGAAACAATAAAGCAGACAAAATTATGCTACAACGTAGCATTTTATTATCATTTCCCTGATTTTCCTTTCATTATTTCAGCAATTTTTATGTGAGTATTTTGAATGGAATGCCTATCTAAGAGTATGTCGTGAAAATACACGTTAAATACACACCATTTCTATTATACATACTCGTCGGCCATCTATACAGAATGTGTGATTATGCGTTATATGACGAAATGTACACGTGGAAACCTATAGCTATAGAGTTGCTTTAGCTCATTTCATACAATTTGAACGCCAACGTAATAAATTGTGCTGATAGCAAGAAAGCACATCGAATAAAAAAAAATCCCTACTGGTTTGGGTGGGAAAATTTTATTGCCATTGGCCTGTATTTTGTTTTATTTGAGGGGGGGACCTTCTGTACACGAATATAGAATGCGATCGCTGCGACGGCCTCGTGTACTATAAAAACTCTGCGGCAAATCAGGCCAAATACTAGCATAGCAGCGGCTGCCCAGAGCCCATTGTCGTGTAAACCAGGCAAGGCTGTGATTAAATTTCGTAAGAAAAAGAAATGATGGGATGTTTTTTTTTCTTGGCAAATGTCTTACATTTGGAATTACGTGTATATATATTAAGTGTTCCGCCTTATGCTTTCTAAATCCAGCGAGTAAATCAAATATTTGGCTTGGTCATGTACGCAATTGTGGGTGGATAATCATACGGAGGTAAATTTGACAACATACTAACGTGGGTCACAACGATCCTTACGTCATTGACAGGGTTTATCGTTTAGTATAGAAACGTTTATTTTTTGGAAAGAAATCTTTCAGTAAAAAAAAGTTGGTGGTCAGATTACAACTGCTATCCGTTTGCTTTTCTTCGGACACCGTCATTTTTTCAAACGCCATCTGGGGACGTCCGGGAATGGTTTTTGAATGCAACCGAGGTTTTAAAAAGTGCCCGGGAAATTTCGACCCAATTAAGAAGTTTACTTCATAACATCTAGATGTCCAATACCGACGGATTAACCAGCCTGAATTAGAAGGGCGAATGGAATACACTATTTCAAAGATTAGACTGGGAATACAGGTAGACTACAATCTCGAATATACTTAGAATACAGCACCTAAGGGCGATCGGACAACATGAGTGGTTAACCCCTCGCGAGAACCACAAACCATAGAGTCTGAGACTTGCAATTTAAGGGTATATTTGACTTCGAAATCCTAAAATATTCGGCTGCCGCGCATTTCTTTGAGAAATTCTAACTATGGCGCGTGTTTTTCATATAAAAACTATTTGCTTGTGGCGCATTTCTTCGAGAAATTCTAGCTATGGCGTGTTTTTTCATAAAAACTGTTTGCTTGCGGCGCATTTATTTTTGTTTGTGTTTCTACATTTCAATCTTTGTACACATACCAGGCATAGTCGTTTGTATATTTTCTTGAATAAATAGTACAAATAAGTCGGTGAAAAAATTCGTTTTGCTTTAAAAGATTGTTTCATTGCCAGTTTAAACAGAGAGAGAGAAAGAAAGAAAGAAAGAAAGAAAGAAAGAAAAAGAATATCAACATATGTTTCTTTCTTGCGTGTATTATAATAGAATCAATGGGGCGTATTCATAGTCATTTTTAAACACAGTTTTTGTTTAACATGAGTTTAAATTGGCAGAAGACCATAGCAAAGTGTCAGTTTAAACTCATATTAAATCAAAACTGTGTTTAAAAAACGACTATGAATACGCCCCAATGGTTTTAACTTACCTCAACGCGTATGTCTAGCTTTATTTTTTTTTTAGTTCCACTTTTGCGGGTTATAGTCCGGGGGGAACACAGCGGATGGTAAATCGTTCCAAAGTTTTGTTGTTCGAGGAATGAAGGAACCCCTAAACTTTACTGTACGGAAACGGAAAGGCTCAAGGAAGAAATTGTGCGCGCGTGCTGCTGTACGAGAGGATCTAGGGAAAATATACCGTGGAGCAATAAGTTGGGAAATTGCGGTGGAACATTTCCCATGGAAATATCTATATTTACGACAAAATGACAAAAACTGCGTTAAGAACTGACAAGCGAAATATCTTCGTGTGTTAACGACACAAGGCATATTTTCGGTTCGTTTTTTATTGCGTTAGAAAACGCACACCGTCTTCTAGATTGTATGGTAGACACTAGGGCTATGGGACCGTTCGTAAAAAAAGCTGTGTTAAATTTTTTCAAAGACTTCCCTATCCCCTTTCATCATTTTTCTTCTCCCAAAAGCGTGACGTATTTTGCGGTGCGTTATTGAAAAAAAAATGTGATAATTACTTTTTGGAAAGTTTTCAATTTTATATAAGTGTAATAAATGTTTATCCTACGTACCTACACATAAAAAAAGAGAGAAAAAAGACTAAAGATTGGGGGAGTAAGTTTTGTAATAACACGCATCAGAAATACAGCTAAATACCTTTAAGATACTTAGAAAATGCCACGTGTTTTGATACTTAATTTTGGTTTTACGAGTATGAGCCTATTTTATGCGTTTTACGCGGTTGGACGATTTTCCAGACTAGCTTGCTGGGAAGTGGAATTCAAGACGCATTGATAAAAAAGCCCACGTGTCCTTATGTTTTGATTGACGTCCGTGGCTGTGCTTTAAATCTGTCTATAAGGCGTCCCGAAATGACGTGATTCCGATGGTACACGAGCTTCTCATACAAAAGCCCAACCACGCTATGATTATATTCACGTGTAAAGTTCCCTCTAAGATGGAATCAATCTTTCGCAAAAGTTTTTCTTACCGTAATTCAAAGTTGTCGAAGCTCTCAGTCGTCTCGCGCTACCAACAACGTCAAAAATAATCGCTTCACAGTGAATTCCAGCTGACTGTCAAATCTCCCTCCCCTCTGCTTCCCACCCACCAGTCACGCTTAATGTTTATTCGACCAAGGTTATCAACATCATCATCATCATCAGATTTGATCACATCGCTTTATGCTTGCATTAAACGTAATCATCGTCTTGTATTTTTATTTAAATTTCGAATTTTTTTTTTTTCTTGCTGCTTGCTTATGTCACAACAACATAAATACGTTTCCATTGAAATTTCGATATCATCCCATGTTGCTAGCAACTTATGGCCGATGACATTTAAAAGCAATGAAATGCCAGGTGAATCACACGTGATTCCAACATTCCGGGGGAGTGAATTCCAACTACAAATAAAACGTGTGTCCTGAATTCATCCTGTTTAGCTAGACTTCCGTTGACTCATTGAATGATTGCGTGATTCAACTTCCACCGTCCACGTCATGTAAGAGGTTTACCTTTTCCTCTCGAGGAAATCCACTTAAACGGATCACATGCGACATACAATTCTGAATTAAATACAAATTATATTGATATGCGAGTGAAATTATGATGAACGAAAAGGATTTTTGCATGCCACGTTCTCGGGGGAAAAAATAATAAAATAAATCCAACAAAACATAAAACATAATAAAAATTTTCGACCTTGTTTCGTAAGATTATCATCACATCCAGTCGAACATAAAACCTGAAAATATTTCCTGAGAATTATTTATTTTAATTTTTTTTTACCCATCGAGGGGGAAATTAATTCTGTGTAATTATCATAAATTCGTTTCGGTTTTGAATTTTTGAATATATAGAATTTTTGTTAATTTTAATTTACTACTCTGTTTGAATTCACTCGAAACGAATGACGACAATGTATACTAAATATATTTTTGTGACTGGCTGGCAGTAATCCAGATTGCGTGCATTTCAATGCCACTTGAAATTCGCAAATGTTTGCGCTGCGAATAAAAATACTTTTTTATCTTGGCTCTACAATAGAATAAGTAAATGTTCAGTTTTTTTTGCATGTCGCTAATTTGCGGTGATTTGAAATGCCATAAGTTTTGGCGCCTTTGCGACGGTCTAAAGATTTTCCGTAATTTGCTTATATTTACAATGTGGTTATTTTCGTGATTGAAAAGCAGTTTTCGTATAACATACGAGTCTAAAATTGTGTAAAAATTGTGTTAATTTAAAATGTTTTTGTCGATTTTTTGAGTAACCTTTGATATAAAAAAAAACTTCCCAAGCACCAAGATTTAATAACGAGTGCTGAACTCGTACGGCCAGTTTATTCACTAGGAGTTAAATCGCCTTAACTCCCTTAACTCGCCTTTAACATGGAAAATAACGTTAGCTAACTCCCTTAACTCACTAACTCGGCTTAACTCCTAGTGAATAAATTAGGGGTTAGTGGTTTTAGGACATCAACCAGGGTTGGCGTGGATCTCTGTATCCGCGTTCTTAATTCCGAAACAGCCTTCCCACAACATAGCGCTACGCGGAGCGATGCGGCGCGGCATATTAAAGTACCATAACTCACCACTTGTGACATCTCTATTATGTCATCGCTTCCAACCGCGTCTGAAAGTGTAAAGTAGACCTACTCAAAGCGGCTCCCGCGGTTTATCAGCGCGCAATTAGACACCAACTCATATAAACCTGTAGGTTCCAATATTATCTGTCAGCGCACCGCGCCGCGTAGCGCGGTGTTGTGGGACAGCCTTTAAGCTTCACATCCGCATCTGCGGATCTCTGAAAACCACATCCTCGAGTACCCAATATGTAAAAATATTATCAAAAGACCAGAAAATTGATATTGCAAACCAAATTTTTATAAGACATACCAAGAAAATTCATAAGTTATCCCTTCAAAGGTTACGAATTTTGAAATAAGAATGGGATCTTTTGAATTTTTCACGTGTTGCATATTAAGAACTAAATTAAAAATTCGAGCTTTCCCAAAAAATTTAAACTTTCTGAAACCAAGAGTTTGTAAAAATTACTTTTGGTGACGGAGCTGTCCTATAACATACGTCATTCATCTAGAGGGGAGGGGGATGCTCAACAATAGTGTGGGGGTGGTATCTGAGAGGCGTATCAAATTAGGAAGCCTAATTTTTAAGTACCTCTAGTTTTTATACCCGTATGGTTAACTTTGCTTTACCGTTTGTAACGCAAAATCCCGTCATCACACACAAAAATGAATTACACCAGTGTGTTTAGAATGATAAAAAAAATTGAATTTTCCATGTCCGTCCGTCTGTCTGTCTGTCTGTGGCGCGGATTGCAGGCGCACGGATTGAGCTAGAGACTTGAAATTTTGCGCAGATTCGTTTTTCGTAAAATGCGAGGCTAAGTTCGTTAATGTGCAAAAATGGACCATTAGGTGGGGTACCCCCCCATACGAACGAAAACGATTTTTGCGAATATCTCAAAAACGGTGCATCTTATCAAAAAAGTCCAAGAACAAAAATTATTCAGGATATTATTCTACATAAAACTCCCATAATCAAAATCCGATTGGAACAAATTTAAAAAAATCTTTTTGGAAAGTTTGACTTCATAGTGGAATTTTGATAAAACTGTTCGCCATTCACTTAAATCACCATACGGGTTTTCAATAATTGCCAGATTGGCAATTATAGCTTTTGTTATGTTTTTTAAAGTGTTTATCAAACCATCACCCGTATTACGATTGTCGTAAACATGCACCTGCATTTTTACTTGAATTGCGAACCAAATGTGAATTTTTGGGGGTTTTTTTCTAGCCTTTAACAGCAGAGGTCATTATGGCAATCTACACTAATGGTATCGTTAGCACCAAGCGGTAACTATCATTACTCATTTCAATAAAACAAATTTAATGGACTTAAAATGACAGCGTATCGATGATGAGGCTCACATGATGAACGTTTCACAATCTGTGCTCAAAACTAAGGCCTTCAACTTACTATTTTAATGCTGTAACATTAAATCAAGCATTTATTTGATTGTATTAATTAAATATTGTAAATTCAACCAGAAATATTGTTATTTTAATAAAGCTTCTTTTGGTACATTATTTTACCTTGGATTTTCTTATGATGTCGAATAAATTGATGCAACTTTTAAAATCTAAGTTAAAAATACTCAAACTACAGTAATTGTAAAAACAACAATCAGTCAGGTTGTATTTATATTCAAACTTTAAGATATGCAAAGGGGGCGGGGGGAAAACGCCCTATCTTAAAGTTTGAATATAATTTCCTCAAACATATGGTAGCACAATGACCTGTTCCTCTATCCATTATGGTTTCTATATTCTAATAAAAAGTAAATGGGCGGATGATTGTGTTATACGTGACTCACTTGATAACCATATGCTAAAATTTCATATAAATGTATATCAGTTTTCTCCAAAATTTATCACATTTACCACAATTTATGCTCGAAAATTGGAATTTTTGTTCAAAGACCATCAGGAGAAAATCGAAGGACGCCAGGGCAAAATCACTGAATAATCCGAAAACAGCTATTTATTTCGTCTACTAACATTTTTAGCTAAATCTTAAGCGCCGTCCTCTATTGATTTCCTGTCAGTCTTGTCTGGTAGTCTTCGTCCCCCCCAAAAAAAGAAGAGACGTCGGTGTACCATTATACCATACGGATGTATTATAATCCGAAACCAAAAGATATAAAAAAGAGGGTTCGAAATGGGAACAAAGAGCGGTTTAGGGGTATAGAAGAGTAACAATTTATTTTCTCATTTGATCCTTCTTTGTATGCTGAAGGACTTGTATAACAAATAGCGAAAGCTTAGTTCAATTTGTGTGTGTATTTTACTACCCTCTGCTGGTAGAACTCTATTATGTCCTTTACAATACATACACATCGCAGTCATCTGTTTTATTATTATGGGGAGGTTGTTTCGATTCTACCTCAAAAAAGAACGACAACCACGCGACGTGTACTTTTGATGTGATTTCATGCTTGTATGAGTTTTAGATTGCATTAAATTCTACTACATTTACTCAAGTATTTCAATTTCACATTTTTATGCTTTTATTACTTTTGCCATTTATTAGGCTGGTGTGTTCAATTTTCTCTCCCTTAACTTGGGTGGGCTGTGTTGGCTGGAAAATGCTCCACACAAGAGAAAAATTGGTCATCCCCAAAGCTGTTAAATGTCATTAATTAACTGCTTAATAAAATATATTATAAATAAATATAAGAAGGTGGGAATGTGAGTTTGTTAATTTGACATCGAAGATTTTCTTCCTCGCATCACAATGAAAGAAAATCGCTTTTAATGACATTAATCTAGTTTTTTTTTGTACGAGGAAAACATATTGAGAAACACAATGGGAAGTTACAGCAACATTACGAAATTTTCAACAAAATTTCACTTTCTGAAAAGTATATTGTATACAGACAAATTGTTGTTAACTTTGAAAATAGTGGGGTCTGAAAAGGCAGCGAGCGGCCTGTAAAAGAGGGGCACGACTTTTCCCTTTTTTCTTACCATTTTCGCATGTTTATGGTTATGAAGTCAACCATCCATCCATCCATCCATCCATTGAGGCCAATTTATTTTGTTCACTATGCTTGCTAACCGACTTCAAAATAAATGAAAATGTTTTATGTTGTGGTTTTTCAACAGCGGCAGACGCAATTCTCAATATGGTTTTGAGTTTTCCGCAACTTATGTTGGGCTCCCGTTGACTTTTCGATGAAGAAAAAGTAATATCTTTAATTATCATGTTACATTGTATGCAGGTCAGCATAAATTCTACGATGTTGATAATGTGCAAATGTTGTTGTTGAGTGCATTCCGAATGTGTATTTTATATAATTGGCCGCAGAAATTTCATATGAAAAAAATCGGGTGTTTTTCATTTTTCAACGGAATGCCTTCGACTAGGGTGAAATGGGAAGAATTTCCACTGGAAAACGTTATCTCAAAGCATAATAAACACTCACACAAGCAAATGGAAACCGCTTTTCTTTAACCCTTTTTTCTATTATTCTGGCTACTTCCAACACATTTAGATCGATCAACATTTACAAAGATTAGGAAAATTCCTTTGATGTGTATGCGAAAACTTCTAACATCGAAGCCCGAAATTGTTGTGGAGACATTTTTGATGCGCATGTCGGAATTTTTCCTTCCTCTTGGAGAGAATTTCCTGTAGCTTCAAGGAAAATTCACTCCATTATACCATTCTTCCGTGAGCCCCGCACGATTCAACATAATTTTATCGCTCTCTATGCAGTCATTCCGGGGAAAATAAATGTTTATATAATATTGAAATGCAACAATAGCGACAGTGAATTAGATATAAAAGCTTATTGCCGTATATATGGTGTAAAATGTGGGCGATTTATGTAGGCTTGGGTTGGGTTTGCGTTGTGTGGGGTTGGAAGGGTTTGAATTGGTGGTGTTTCGATTTCCTTGCACGTTTAACTTGGGTAAATTGTAAGGAAATATTTGAATTGTTGTTAAATTGTTGTTATACAAGCATAGCTGCTGGTGTAACACAACATGATATCATATCAAGGTCATTAGCCTCGATATCTCTTTTTAGTAGTTTCCCCTACAAATACATACATTGTAATTAATATTGATTGGAATATGGAAATAAAATCGCATATCGATTCAATTTTTTCATCCAATTTGATTAAATATATTTGCGTTTAATCAAACTAGAAGCCGTAAAAATACGTGAAATTTAAGATTATTTTGACAATGATGCGATTAGGAATAAACAGGATTTCACTGGAAAAATCGAATTTTAATAAAAAGTGACAATTGGTACACTCTCGAAAAAATCCGGGGACAGCTGTTTAAAAATTGGAAATTCAATACCGCAGCGCGAAGTTCTTTTGACTTTCTTTTAAGGAGAGTTTTAAAAAAAACTCGGCTCAAATGGTTTAACGTCAAAACATTGTTAAAAACTTAACACCCAAAGAGAAGTGTTGCTAATATTAGGCAGATATGTCCCATACACCAAAAATAATTAGTAGTATGGTAATTTTTTAGCCGTAAAAAGGAAAAAGGAACCTTACAAATGTTCTAACAAGTCAGGAAAAGCAAAGAAAAGTTTTTCTGAGATTAGTCCTAGAGGTTGAAGAGCTATTTCAAACGCAAAAGACAAATAAAAAAAAGGGTGACAAAAATTATAGGAATTCCGAACGTGTTCCAAAGTAATTTCCGAAAAATTGCATAAAAGTTGAAATTTTGAATAAAAGATAAAAAAAATGTCACACTTTCTGACATGTGCTGTCAAATTTAGACATTTATCAATAATATTGTGAGATAAGTGTACTCTCGGTCTCACTACGTAAATTGGTTATAATTTGCAACTGCCATTAATAAATTCTTGTTATCAGTAGCCGTCTTTATCTGTTTAACCTTACTTTGGGTTTGCAGTTTTAGCAATGACGCTAAACTCTGAATCAGGTGCTTAATACTGTTTTGTCCTGTTTACTCGTACAATTTTCATTAATCATAAATACTAATTTTTGTAAACAAATTGTGAAGGCTTTTTGTGTGATCTTTTGTTGATCAAATTTTTACGAATTTCACGGTCGCCTAAGGCCCATATATCTTAAAGTTTTTCACTTGCAACGCAAGGTATCTTCATTGTTAACTTGACAATTTCCATAGCGTTTATGTACATAGGAAATAGAGTTTCCAGCGAATATTATATAAATTCTACAAAATTAGCTTTTACCTGCGGCACATATTTACAAATTTTTGTAGCGGGTTCAAAAATTAAATTCCGCAGAGGGCACAAGAATGGCTATTTACGAAACGCGGATTCAAAAATCAAATCTCGCAGAGGGCACAAGAATGACTATTTACGAAACGCGGATTCAAAAATGAAATCTCGCAGAGGGCACAAGAATGGCAACTTTGAATTAGGCAGTCAAATATACTGGTTTCTGCCGAATATATAAACAAATAGGGATATACAGGTCATATTATGGAATACGATCGTAAACGTAACGATTGAAATTTGCCTGTTCTTGTTAGTATAAAGCAGGGGTCATCAAAGTAACTGTCGCTCCCTTTACAATCAAAATTTATAACCACTACAAATTAAAATACAGTTCAATGAAACACAACCTTCCACGGCAATGGCTTGACACGAACTGATTCAAAATGAAATGCGTCATGCTAATAATGCACCGATTCCAACCCAAAGCACGATTCGTTTTATTCCTGCGATTCGAAGCCGCAACACACAATCATTACAGCACACAATAAAAGGTCGATTATAGTGGCTACACTGTTAAAGAAAATCTGTGTGATGAGCCAGCCGAGTCACTAGCTGATGATGCCTGGTATAAAGCACTAACGACAACACACAAGTTTCGATCGTTACGATTACGATCGTATTCCGTAAAATAGGTCCCCGTATTTTTTTTCTAAATAATTGCGTAAATGAAGGAATCACTGAATTAAAAAAAACACATTTTTTTTGCTTGAATAATAAGTAAACACACAACTTTCCGCACACAAGTCTACTAGGAACCAAGATAATGGGAAAAAAATTCATGTGTCCTGTTTAGCTTTTGACGAATTATGGCATTGTCCTTGTTTTGTTTATTTCGCGTGACTGACTTTCGTTTTCCTTGAA
The DNA here is from genome assembly GCA_964034945.1 of Chrysopilus asiliformis. Lineage (NCBI taxonomy): Eukaryota > Metazoa > Arthropoda > Insecta > Diptera > Rhagionidae > Chrysopilus > Chrysopilus asiliformis. The sequence continues at coordinate 6,339,896 of OZ035961.1, forward strand.
AGATTAATTAAAATATACATGGAATTTATTGTTTTTTTCACACATTAGTTTTTTTCGTCTATTTTTATAACAGGATAAATTACATTGACCTAGAAAAATTTTGTGTAATCATATGTGAACGTATTTAAAAAAAAATATTGAAGTGTCAGGATTTTTTTTTATCCACTATCGTTCGAGAACTTGAAATTCCCATTTAAATCATGTGACCAATTATGATAACGAATTGAATGTATTATTAGAAATTAACATTCAATCGATAAAGAAATTTCTTGGTGATCATCAGATGAATTTTCCAAACAAGAATCATTTCTTTCTACAGGGTTTTCTAAAAAACAAAATAAGTATTATTTGTGAAACAAGCTTTGTTACATACAAAAAATGTACACTCAGAAAAATTGAGGCTAACTCGACGACCTACATACGGCGTAATTGGCCTCGGACAGGCGCGCGTTCGCCTGCATGAGGGAAAGTAAAACTTGTGTTGACCTGTGACCGGAGAAATTCTGAAATTAAGCCACCAGCAGTAGGGCCTTGGGAGCTGCACGAGTTGACCTTAGATAGGCATTTCGAGGATGTAATGTCATGTAATGGAAACCTCTGTCAGCCAGCTAGCGGTCAGAGTTAACCTGACAAAAAGTTGACCTGGACATTTTTCTGAGTGTATGCAGTTTTAAAATTCACTACTAATTTTTTCTTACAATCTGAAAAGCCTTTTCATTAACAGAATTCTAATCTATATATATAAAAATGGATGTTTGTCTGTCTGTTTTTCTATCTGTCTGTTTGTCTGTCTGTTTTTCTATCTATCTGTTTGTCTGTCTGTTTGAGATTACAAAACTCAAAAACTACTGGACCGATTTTTACGCGGTTTTTTGCAAAATGATCTGCGTTGCTAGGAGCGGGTTTTTAGCTATGTTAGATTTTCAAAGTTCGAAACGGACGGTCCTGTGAGGTAACGCTAATAACCCTTTTCCCTTTTTTCCCGGCAAAAATCGGCATAAGGTGCTTTCCGGGGTCGCTGATCACGAATCTGGTGTTAGAATTTCAAAATTTGGAACAGAAGGTCCTGTAAAGATAACGTTTTTTTCCAAAAGTTTTTAAGTTACATATTTATGTTTTTTTGGCATTCTAAAATTTATACAAAAAACTTTAAGCTGGCAACGAAGGGTCTGCTAGTGTAACATAAAGAACCATGCAGGATTCGACGTTTTTCATGCCCCCGGTCTAATTTTTGAACCAGTTGGGGTTTCACTTTCGTTGTATTGGAAAGGTAATTTGCTCTAGTTTCATTGACACAAGCTCTTTTTTGGTGGGGAACTGCAGGGGTCAGCTGCCATCTTAGATGCAATGGAAAAATCATGTCGTCTAAGATGGCAGCTGACCATCCCCCTACAGTTCCCTATCAAAAAAGAGCTTGTGTTAATGAAACTAAAGCAAATTACCTTTCCAACGCAGGTACAACGAATGTGAAATCCAAAAGTTAGTCAAGGGGCATTTTCGTGCATCGTTCTTTGTACTGGGGGTTTTATTTTAAGTTCAAGGTTTAAAACTAATTGAATGATAAATTTCGAACGATTGAACCATTAAAAGTGTGTTCAATTATAAATGCGCGAATAGTTCGTAAATACCTAATCCTATTATTGAGCCTAAATTCCGTGAAATCAAAGTTTAAAAATTCACCAATTGATTTTCAATTACTTAGTTTTTCTCATCAATAACGTTGATTTAGCCTGAAATTTGATTGGTTACATAGAGAATTTAAATTAATCTATATTAGGGATAAAAAGCATTGAATGACGTGCATATATTATGTAATTAAATTTAAACATAAATAACGATGCACGATTTTGCCCCTAAACTAATTTTGGAATCAGTGCAGTTTTCACTTTGGTTGAGGACTTTTTGGAAAGGACACAGTCTCTAGTTTCATCCATATATGGCTTCAAGAGCCACCGAATTGCAGGGGGATGGTGAGGGGTTAACGAACTTTCTCGTGATTTGTCACAGAAATCATGGCATAAATGGAAGTTATGCCCACGAGAAAATTCGTTAACCCCTCACCATCCCCCTGCAATTCGGTGGGTCTTGAAGGCATATATGGATGAAACTAGAGACAGTGCCCTTTCCAAAAAGTCCTCAACCAAAAAAAAAAACTACACGGGTTCAAAAGTTAACCCAGGGGCACGAAAAACGCTATTTCTTGTATGGTTCTTTCCGCAATTTTGATTTTATTTTCTTTATAATGTTCAGATTTGTTGATAGGGGTTACCCAAAAAATACGTTCTGCTAGTTTCAGGCTTTTCGGACCCACATTATGATAATTTTGTATGCCCCAGTAGCACAAATAAACGAAAAAAAAAACACTAAAATAGATACTAAAAATGATAAAAAATAATTTTTCTTAAATAAATCTTAGACAATTATCCCACAGTGATCATAAAAATCTGACGTCGTTGCGTTCAACACAATCAAACGACCATTTTTATAGCAGCAGTTTACATCATAAAAACAATATTAAGCATGAACAAATTCGGTACCAAAAACATTAAAGCCGTGATCACACAATAAGGATATCGTTGGGCATTTAATTAAAAATAATTTATTAACCATTTTGAGCGAAATGAATTTTTTTCTAACGTAACTAAAATGCAAACAGAAACAACATGAAAAAGAAGTTTTAAAATCAGCTAATAATAATGACTTATATTATTATTATTCTTTCTTTTTATTATTCGAGCGAAGAAAAAAACACAACTTCAAAACGAGGTCAACAAAAAATATCTTCTCAACAAATGTTTATTTTTTATCATCCACTTTGGCACGTTATTTCTTTTCTGTAACTTCAGTTTTATTTTGTATAATTTTTTTCAAAATGCGCGACGATAAATGATTGCGACATGATTGTCTGTCTACTTAAATTTATTAAATAAATACATTCAACCTAACTGTCCTGTCTGTCATATGCACAGCCACATTCTTACGTTAATCACATTAAATCAACATAAAAGCTCGTTCCAGTACACGTTTTTACCACCAACAACCTGTCCAGGTGCATGCATTGTTACTTAGCGATTCGTGTGTGTTTAACTAGGAAAATTCATTCAAACAAAAAACCACCGATAAAAACTCTTTTCAAATGGAAACCATTTCCTATCCATATTGAAATCACTTTTGGGTAGTTTTTGCACGCAATTTTCGGCCTTGGTATTTTGTTTAAAGTAGATTTTTTATCAAGAAGAAAAATAAAATTGATATAAAATATGTTGAAAAATCGCTACATTAAATAAAAATTTGAAATGCCATTGTGTATGGTAGATGATTTTGTGTGTTGAAATTCACTTGTATTTCACGCAGTATATTGATAAAAAATTTAAATTTTTCATTTCTTATCTCTTGACAATTTGCGTTGTTGTGGCGTTTGCTCGATTATACATGCGAATTTCTATATATACAAACACCACGTAGAAATTTATTATGCTGATTACTAATGCTATATGCTGGTGGAATTCGGCTGTTGGGGAACATTTGGGGAGCAGCATTTTTCATGAGACGCTAGAGACCATAGAAAATGCTTTTCAAACAGCCAACTGTCGTGTTTTGAGCTGTATTTGTGTTTGTGAATTGGGCATTTGGGGCTTCTTATTTCCACGTAAATTGTTTATGTCTGGTAGACTCATAGTTTCCCAATTTTACACTCGACACGCGTAGTATTTTTTACTTTTTATTAATATGTTTTTAAACTGGATTCTCCTCCCTGCGTTGTTGTGAATAGAGCTTTAGAGTGTTCAGTGTTTCTCCTTCTAACTTAAGATTCATTTCGTTTTAGCTCAGCACACGCTGATTTTTCAGCTTTTTCAACCCAAAAACACTTGAGTTGATGACGACTGTATGCTAAATTTCATTGGCTTTGCTAATTTTACCAGAATTTGCGTCCGTGTTTATCTTTTCTGTCGTTTTTCAAGCGAATTGGCCAACAACAAATCAGAAAACCTACACCTAAAATATAGCAAATAGAAATTAATTTCTTGTGAAAAAAAGATATTATAATATTCCTACATTTCCAACGGTTGTTGGATAAAATATTATCAGTATTTTTTGATACAAACTTTTTGTTATTTTTACAAATATTTACTTGATTTATTGAAACTCCAAATCATCTCATTTGTACCGCACTCAAATTTAAATCTTTCGATTTTTTGTTTCTATTTGTGACCTGTTTGTTTATTTAATAGACTGTTTTTTCGTATTAAAAAAACATACGCTGATTTAAAGATGATTGGCTACACATGCTCTAACTAAAGGAATTTTTGTCTGTTATTATTGCTCTTTTATAAGTTTTTTTATTCTTCTTTTAAATTTAAACCTTAAAATGAATTTCATTATTCAATAAAAGTTTTTTGGACATACAACTATGAACATTTTACACATGCACGAGTCGTTGCAAAAATATTCTCCCGTGCAATTGGATATGCTTGATTGCTGCTATAAATACGGCTTCACTTATGCAATTATTGTTATTGACGGTTGATATCTTGTACGAATCATCCATAGCCAATACAGACAGCAAGCAATCACTTATGCGATGTGATGTGATAACATAATCGAGAAAAATAGCCCTGGCGACCTTGATGGGAAACATTTCATATATTCGTTGGTAATTTTTACATATTTCGACTTATGTAGCTGATTTTTTTTAGGGTAGGACAGAGGTCAATTGATTAATAAATTGAATAGGATGTTTTGCAAAGCCGGCTATCAAATGATAAAAAAAAATCATATTTTATGGTAAAATCAAGTAAAAGTGATTTTCAGGTCAAATTCGTTGAAGAAATTTTTATCTGTTTATTATGATTGCCATTTACAATTTTAATGCATAGGAAAACCTTGGGAATTGATATTTTTGTTGGAAAAAACATGCAAAAAAACGATGTTTTAAAAATTGTTTTTTTACGATTAGCAGTTTATAATTAGTTAGAAAATTATACATCGGAATGATGAAGTTTAAAATAGTTTTTTCACCCATATTTTAACACGTTGACTGCCAGACAAATTTTGCAAAAATGTAAGGGAGATGCCAATACATGTATGTATGCATGTAGATTGTAGACCCACCTATGGAAAATGATAGCCTTGGCCGCTCATGAATCATAGTGCCAATTTTCACTGGCTATCAAAAATGATAGCCATGGCAGTCAATGTGTTAATAGCATTTATGAAATTTCGTATACTGGAAAAAAAATCTTGGAGTTGTCTTCGATTTATGCTTCTACCCGTTCGAAAAGCCTAAAATTAACGCAACGTATTTTATGAACTACGAGTTTCTTTGAGGAAGAGAGTACCGAAACTTGACACGTGTGCAGGTTAAAGCTGAACAGTGGTCCGTGCTCTTTCGTGCAGTCTCAGTACAATTGTTTAAAAAGAGCTACAACTGTCAAAATTTTGAGTCTGATGAAGATGTCATTTGAAAATGTCGATTGTGAAAAATCTATTTCGGTCGAATTATTTCAAATTTTCTCTCTACTTGGATTTTAATGTGCGGGAAGATTATGTAAAAATCATATTTCAAATCATTTTAAAAAAATAATTCATTATTTTATCATTTTTAGTCATTTTGCATTTGATTAGTATGACTAAAAATTCAAAATGACGTCTGTCTTTCGTTACGCTTTTTTTATAATTTTTATTAGTCTTCGAATATATATCCTTCCTTCTTACGAACCTTTTCACGAATTTAGCGATCCCTAAAACCCCCAGATGAGATTTTTTCCGGAAAATTTGAGGAAAATGATAATCCCGTTATTCTTGCAGATTTCTTATCGTCAGAATTGAATTCATCAATCCCAAAAACCGCCAGAGGAAATTTTTTTCCGGAAAATTTGAAGAAAAGAATAATTGCGTCATCTTGACAGGATCTTTCGTTATCCTCACGGACTTCTTAATGCCAGAATCGAATTTACTAACCCCAAGAACCCCCAGAACATTTTTTTGGCGGAAAATTTGAGAAAAAGGATAATCATGTTATCCTCACAGAACTTTTCGTTAACCTTACAGGATTTCTTAACACCAAAATCGCATTCAACGACCCAAAAAACCACCAGATGGGATTGTTTTGTGAAAAATTTGGGAAAAAGGATAATCGCGTAATTCTTACAGGACCTTCTCTTGTCCTTACAAGGACGAAGTTGTGAAAATATTGTATTGTCGCCGGACTTACGTATCTTTGCAAAAGTTCAAGTCAATCGGATGAGTGGAATTGGGCCAAAATTGGATTGCAAGATTTGACCCTGACAGACAGACAGATACGAAGGCAAGCTAAATAAAAGCTTTTAAAGAGCCATATTTCAAGTCTCAAACTCTCGTTACTTGAATTCAATTTCAACTTTTTTTTACTTTGATCATTTTTACATAAGAAATTGTCCATAAAATATGGGAGGAGACGGGAGATTTGCGGTAGTAATTAAATATAAAATACGGGAGGTTTGCGGTAGTAATTAAATTTCATAAAAAAATCGTGGAAACGCGAGACGTAGGAGAAGAGAGGGGGGTAGTTTAAGAAGATAGAGTCCTTTCACTGGTACGAAGTCTTGACTGGGTATTTTTTTGCCGTATGTACATATATAGAAATTTTCATGTACTTGTAATGAATCAGTGAACATTATTTAATACATACTTATTTTATTTTTTAAATCATCACGAAAAAATTGTGAAAAAACTAATATTTTTTTCTTTTTGTTTCAGGTATGTACGACAATTTTTATCCTCACAATTTCATGTATGGAACGAGGTATGAAACAGTTTGGAAATCACGAAATAAAATCTCAGATCTTTTTTTCTGTTATGCCTGATTTTTACAATGAAAATTCACAGAAGTTTCCCTCTCGAAAAGTCATTTTGCAAGTGAAATAACTTCGCATTCGCCTCGCAGAAACAGGGAAACCTCAATTAAACGAAACTGTTTTTTTTTTACCAAGCATTTTTACTTGCAAAATCACTCGCTGAGAGCAAAACTTTTAAGAGTTTTCTTTAGAGTAAGAACCTCCTAATAAATGGAAAGAACTACAAACTTAACTGCTGAAAAATAGGATTTTAAATGTATAATAGGACCTATCGATGGGATGGATAGATGTCATGGCGAGGAAATGCTTCAAAAATTCAATAAAAATAATCAATTTTCTTTTCAAATTCATTGGAAAAACAATTGAAAGTAAACTAAGTGAACCATGATACGATCCATTTGTCTTGGTCACTTTAATCCCACTTCTCCACTCAGTTGTGGCTTCTTTTTGGCAGATGTCAACATAATTTTTCCGGTTGAAAATTTTTGTTTATGAGATGGAGAAGTCAAAGACAGCCAACCTTCTCGGATGATTTTGAAGTCATTCCCATTACACTAAGAATAGCAGAAAAACTGAAGAACTGTAAAACGGCGAGACCTTCAAACTGTGGTCGTTGAACGACATTAAAGCAGCACTCCGTCATCCAGCTAACCTTATCAAGTTCATGCACACCACCAGCCCGACCCGGCGCGAATGGATAAACATTCGACTCGATAATCTCCCCTCCTCCGAAGAAGTTCTCTCTGATCGTGCTGATGACGGTAAATATGATGATGATGGACTTTTAGCCTTTATATTCCACCAGTATTTCCATCTGCAGTACATGCTCATAGCCTTTGATGCTGATTCACAGGCTAAAATTCCCTTAAAAAAAGATTCAACAACCGAATGTTGCGTCTACATGGACGTCTTCTTGGTCTACTGCTTGGTATGATAGAATCAATTCAACATTCAGTGACGGAACGAAGAGCACTCATTTATTTACCTCCTGTGAGGATTTCGGTCTCCTACGGGTTTGATCTCCTCGGCAGGCATTCCATCATCAACATCTAACAACATCACATCATCGCACACACCTTATACATGTTGGTTACCCTAAATGGTTAGCTGTTCCTTCATTTTTGCGTCATCCAACTGAGGATTATATGCGTAGCGATACAAAGAAAGTGGTATAGTGCTGAAACTATAATGATGTGTTTTTGGGGAGATGGCCTGAAATCGAGACCATTAACGGCAGGAGCATAACCTTACCAGCAGGAAAGGCGATACATAAAACACCAAAGACGGAATGAAACCCTTGCCATTACCATCATCAACATAATTTACACACGGTCTGGTCGAACAAATATAGTTGGAATACATCTCCAGTTGAGCAGGCAAACAGGCAGGGCAGCCTGTGTTATAGGCTTTTATGCTGCTAGGTAGACAGTCGAATCGAGGCACCATGGATGGATGATCGACTAAAGACCGAAGAGACTCAAGAAAAAACCAAACTTGAACCTAGTTCTCTTCCTCTAGGGTCAAAGACTTTAGTATTTTTTTTTTCCCAAGTACGGAACACCGACAGTGGTGAATGTGTACTTCTACGCGTTCGATGGACTCCACTTCAATACGCGTACGAAACATTTTTTTTTTTTGGTTGGATTTCGCTTTACAGAACATCGATTTTTTTGCTATTGTAAATTCACCTCTTCTTTGGTCGAGACATGGTTCTTAAAAAAGTACTGTGAACAGCAATCATCGGAAACCTTGTGAGTTTTTTGTACCTTGGAAATCAGTCCGTGGACGAATAAAAAGGGAGTTTTTCGTTCATTCCATCTGTCTGCATGGTTGGACGGTTGTTCGATCGGTTAGATTTTTTTTTGTTTTATTGGGTTTTATACTTGTTGAGGTTTGCCTGGAATTCAACAATTTGCCCGATGTTCTGAAACATTGTTGTGTTTTATATAACAAAGTATTGTTGATTATTTGAAAGATTTTTCGCTATCGTTTTGTTCCGAGTGGTTGGATTTTGATAGAAGACGCTTTATATCTTGAAATCAGAGGTGGAATTTTGATAGTATAAATACATGTACTATCAAAATTCCACTTCTGATTTCAAGACATAAAGCGTCGAAATCTAATGAAAATCCAATAACAGTCGGTCTAGTAATATAAATTAGAACTGGAATCCAATAATTCAAAGCTGAGATCCTAAAAATCGAACAGTTAAACTCAGAAGTGGGATTTCATGGTGGGTTTTTTTTTTTTAGAGTAGACGTTATAAACGCTGGCAACAAAAGTGGGATTTCAATAGTGGGGATTCTAAATATTGAAATCAGAAGTGAGATTTAAAATAGAATTTAAATACTTATAATTTTGTTCTACTGCGAAGTTTTTAAAAGTCTGAGCTCAGAAGTGGTATTTTGAGAAAAAGTGGGTTTTTGACTGAAAATTAGAAGCAGTATTACTAAAATGTCATTGATTTGAACGAGGTATCAGTTTTATTTTTGACAAAATAAAAGTTTTTTGACCGTTATTTCGCTTTCTCGCTACAAACGGTTTTTTGTTTAAAAACAAATCTTATATGGTAACCCCATGAGATTTTTTCATTAAATTGTATTCTTTCAGAATGCGATCAAGCAAAAACGAAAAGAATTGCTTCGGCCCCCAAGAAGAAAAATGTTTATTTTTTTTTCTTTTACTAAAATCACTTTTGCAGTATTTCCGTTCAATTTTTTTTAACGATCCGAATCGAAGCAAAATGAAATCCCAAATGATCCGATGGATAGTCTGGATATACGGAGGTTGGTTCTGACCAATGATGGATCGTTTTAGGATTACTGGATTAAAGTGGACTTCATACACTTAGGTTCGTTAGGTTTTTAGTTTGTTTTCGCCTTCCTGTCTTCTATCCGAACAAAACTTCTTTTAATAATAGGCTTTGTAGATATCGGGAATTTTCGTAGAAGGACAATCATGATTTAGACTGATTGCGGATCGTTTATACTTGTTTGATAGTTTGTGGTTTTTTAAATAGTCATCATCGTTATTATCGTTGTAGTAATTTCGCACCGATTCACTGTAATTATTTCGAGTCGTTGTTGTTCGATTCGTCGTTCAAGTTCAGACAATTGTTTTCTTGTCTTTAATGTTTGATACGAATCGAATTTGAGGGTTCTGTGTATTTGATTGAAAGGTTATCAAAATGAAAACCACAGAATATCAATCTCGCCAATACCGTATTTTGTCTTTAAATTTCCTTTACTATTTTTAATTTCGTGTTTATTTTAACATGTAAATTGTAGTGACGCAAAATATAGCGCAACCCGAGTTAACTCGAGCGTGTATATTTATTGCCTCCTCGAATTAATTCGAGTGTGAACATTATATGGCAGCGTAGTCCAAGTGCTAAAGTACCTGGTCTGTATTCCGGACGTCTGTGGTTCTTTTTTTGTACCTTGGAAATCAGTCCGTGGACGAATAAAAATTCCAGACTGTGGCATGCTGTTATTCAAGACCACTCAACTTGCTTTACGAAATGAGTAGTGATATCTTATGTTTTCCATTAATTTCTTCAAATGTTCCAATTTATATGAACAAGTCCAGAATTATGAAGATTTCTTCCATAATCACTTCTAGAATTCAGATATTGCCAATGTAAATGATTTAAATTCATAAAAGAAATTCATAATAACGATGACTCGCATAATGAGGCAAAATTCCATTAATAATTATTGCTAATACCTAAAATTCTTTGTATTTAAGTACATTGGAGGTTAATACTGCCACTCTACACCATATTGTCGTATTGCGTTCAATAAAATAATATTTTCGATTGGATCTAATCACCTCCTGTTGTGATATCGATTGATTGCGAACAAGTTAATTTGTTTCGTCTTTGAAAATCTTATATTTTCCCATTATTTTCGATTTTCGCGCACAATTGAAACTCTGTGTATCGAAACTTTCTTGTAGATCCGTATCTGTATCATTTTCTCGGGAATTTTCATTTAGTTGTTCAATTTTCAGCGGCAAACATGAAACACCATATTAGCAACACAGTCAGCTTTAGCTTTCATTATGATTCACCAAAAATTTATCTTTTATCCAGTCAGTCACGGATAATAGTATTTTGAATCATCTGTTTTTTCTTTTCTTTTTCCAACGTTTTTGCAGAAGTCAGTATCGGCATCTAACTTTGACGGTATTTCATCATCTAATGGTAGATCTCGAAAATTCGGTCACTTCCATATCCATAATTGATGAATTTCAGCATCCCAAATCACTACGTCATACACCTAAGTTTGAATTTTTACGAAATTATCGCATGACATCATAAGTTTTATGTCTATTGCAGTTATTTTATTGATAGCGAAATACGTCACGGCATGTGCGACACGTTTCCGCCTCAATAATTGCAAAACTTCTGCGATAATTGAACACCGTATGAAAACAAAGTCGTGAATCTTCGCATAACACTTTGAATGTAGCGATATATTAATAAGTATTTGTTAGGCTTTTGATTTCTGTGTTGGTGACGTGGTTATTTTAATGAATTCTTCGCCAATGCTCGATTAAAAACAGGAAGGGGACCTAGAATCGAAAATAGACAACCAGTCTTAGCCAGAATTACTTTGCTTTGCGTATAGCATCTTAACGATTTCAATTTGCATAAATACTTGAAAAATTAAGTAAGCAGTTTTCTAGTTTCTTATAAATATGGCTGCTGGGAAACAGTTTGTAATTGCGGGAATTTTCGTTTTTTTTTTTTTCAATGGTTTTCATTATCAAAAGTGTCGAGTCGGAAATCCCACACATGATTTTTTTTGTTAAATATTTTACACACAGAACCTTCTACTTAATTTTTAAAGAGTTTTTTTTTGTGTTTAAAGGATTTTTTTTTTAATCTTAAAAAAGTACGTGTCTGTCACTAGAAGTGTGTCCGATACGTACCATACACCAAAATGCTAGTGGTGTTAATAGCAAAGTTTTTCTCCCGTATGATTTTTACGAGAAGCACACCTGTAAAAAATTTCAAGTCTCTAGCTCAATCCCTTCGAAAGTTATGGTGTTCACGGATGGACAGACAAAACAGACAGATGGTCAGACAGGTGGTCAGACAGGTGGTCAGACAGATGAACAGAGATGGATGTGAAGCCGGACACATAGAGTACTAAAAAAATGAAACCTACAAAAAATCATACATTTTTTCGCGCCATATAAGAAACTCACATGATGATCACATCCGATGTTTTTGCTGTGTTAAAAATAGAATGTCGCTTAAAATCATGTTTTCATCTTATTTAATTGCGTTATTTTTACTCACCCCACGCAAAAAATCATGCTTTCCATGAATCTTTTCCGCAAATGAGAAAAAAAACTTAAGAGTGACATTAGAATCAGTTTATTAATGATGTCACATGGTAAATTGTCATGAGGACAGTTCTCGTCATTTTCGAATCGTCAAAATGATCCCCTCTCCAATTTCACGATTTTCAAGTGTTTACTGATAGTGAAGAAAACAATGAATATCAACGCAATGGTCTTCGGGTGTATTACGTATTTCCCTCCATTTATTCAAAAGAAAAAAACTTTTTTCAATACATCCCCCAATTCGGTTTGTTTACAAATGACAACTTACCATCTTTCATTGTTGATTTAATCAAATCGCAGATGGGATTTTTCTATCTGATTTCTACGCATTTTGATGACACATTAGAAGAATATGGTAAACAAGACGTCATTAAAATTGTGCCTTATGAGAACATTATTTCATATCCGTGCATTTATCTATCAGTGCTAAATGGTGTGTTCACAACGGCTTGAGCTGTGTGTGTGTGTTAGTGCATTGCATGTAAAAATTACATGACCTTACATCCACACAAAGAAGCCTAAATAGTTCAAAGACCTGACCTGAAATTTATTACGCAGATGGTCGCTTACCAGTGTAACCAGAAGACACTGGTATTTGCTGCGGAAAACACTTTAAAAACAGTTCTTATTGCGTATATACAAAACTAGTTCTATGTCACGCATTTATGTCCTTTCTAATGAGAATCTCTTCCTCTCTTGGCACATTGCACACACGAGCAGTAGTTGTGAATCTTAACATGTAGTTTTATTCCTTATGCTTGGAAAAATTGTATACCAATGGGACCTTTTCTACTTCACATTTCAATGCCTCCTGGTTAGCAAAAAGTCAATGGGGGTTTCATGTGCATGGATGTGTGTGTATTATTATCCTTTTCGCATTCATTCTTCTTGCTTCTTATTCGAAACACTCCTGCTGAGCTGATGTTTGGGTTCTTATTTTGAAAAATTTATGTGTCTGAATCTGAAAAGCCATTTTTCTTCACATGCTTGATGTATGTTTTTCTCCTTCTCCATTTTCATGTCGTATTTCCATTTATTCGGTTGTCCGTGATATCCCTTTTTTGTGCTGCATTCCGGGATTTCTATGAGTTATTTTTTAGGGAATCGAAAAAGATTTTTTCCTTTGTTCGACAATGGAGATAGGTTCTGACAAAAATCTCGAAAAATTCTACAGAACAGAGTTTTTTGTTTTGTGCGCCTGGAACTCAAGATTTTATGAGTTGAAGGAAATATTTCTTGGTTGATTTTATGGTGGCCCTGGAGGACCATTCAGAAGTATAAAGATTACCTTTTGGAATTTAGAACAGACATTTTTCCAAGTAAAATTTTGTTGCGGACAATTATTTCTTTGGACGTGAGCGTCTTTTGAGAAAGTTTGGTCATTTTTTTTTTAAAAATACGGAAACATTAGGCTCCATTTACATTTGCCACACTTGTTTTATTGAATTTCTCCGCGAATTTTATTCAAAATTTATTCCGCAAATTGATGGAATCTTTAGTATGCCTTGCAAAATGATTGTGGAAAAATCTATAACGTATTCTTCCGCATTTGGTATAAACTTTTTTAAATACGAATTTTCTACAAAAAAAATTATATATTTGTAATATTGTTGTACAAATATTGATAATAAAATTAGAAAAGCTAGAAAGAATTCCAGTCAAATAGGATCGTTTTAATACATTTATCGTGTCGCAAGTCTATCAGGATCAGAGTTTTTGCCACGATGTCAAATACTAAACTGAACTCATTTAGACAAGGAGTTACAAATGCAAGAGCGTTTCAAATATTCATCTGATTATATATGCAAAATATCACTCAATCCGAATGAACCAGCACCATCTACACTCTTGCATTCGTCGTGATTTGCATACTTTCGACAAGGGTGTGGCCGTAGGATAAAAAATAGTCGATCTGTTTAGAAAAAAATCTGTAATGTGCACTAAAATCCATAAATAAGAGCTGTATCAAAAATATTCCTAATGAATTCATTAGTAAAACGAATGGGTTTCAAATTAGGTCACCAAAATTGTGTTGAAACGCTTCCACACTACGCCTTTCAAATCGCTAGAGTGCGATTCTGGTATTTGACTCCAAAGAAAAGGCAACTCGAAATTTTGGAATTTTATGGTTTTTCTCCAGAAAAAACAAATATGCAATAACATTTTTACTATCTCTTCCATGTCTTTTGGAATCTTTCAAAAGATCCCCTAGTTACTCGTAAATCTCGTTTTGATATCCAACACCATTTCAATTTCTTGCATCTTTCTTTGCCCCTCAAAAAAGAACTTTAAAAATTTAATTCGGACGTACAGAAATCAAAGAATTTGGCCTAAATTGATACTTCGACTATGTCGTCTGAGGGTATGGCGTTACAATCGCTGAATCCTCTTCTTTTCTCATACTACCTACGATTTTTTCTTCTTTCATTATTAGTGATTGTTTTTTTTATTCGTGTTTTTCTTGCCAGATAATCGAATGCCTGAAGGTAAACATTTCGGACCTATACAATTTGATGCTCAAATCAGTTGCCTGGTGCGCCGCGCCTGCCTTCTCTACACGCTAAGTCATCATTTCACTGGCGTTGTGTATCAAATTGTGCGCACATTCCATGCAAAGTTCAGTTTTATTAAATTTTTTTTGTATCTGTTTTTTTTTTTTAAATCCATGTTCGACCTTATCGTCCAACCAGTCTTTGGCCAGTCGTTCTCTACATTCGTTAGTTAGTCCAAAAGTATTGAAAATCCACAGAAATATCTAAAAGATTAACCATTGGATGAAGGTGTATTAACGTTGAACAGCTATATGGATGTTTTGGGTCTGGTTTGTCGGAAAATAAGGTCCCCTTCACTTTTTTTTCCACTGTAATCTATTTACAAAGTGAATCTACCTGCTGCCGATGTTGCTTCTGGTCCCTGCCTTTTCAAGTGTGTTTTGATAGACCGTGAAACTCAGGAAAATCTGAATGTGGGTCTGAATCTGAAACTCGAACTGGAACTGGAACTGAAACCGAAACTTCAACCTGGCCTCTGGATATATCCCAGCATATATTTATATCTGATGGTGTAAAAGATATCCCAAGCTAAAGAGAGGAAATCCAACTGAATTTCATGGCTACTCTGTTGCGTTCACATTGTGTGATATACGATAAGAGGTATTGCTGCATACTGCTGAGCTGTTGTCGAGGAAACACACCTGTTTTATTGTTTTTTTTTTATATACATCTGCTTGGAGTTTTTTTTCTGCTTTGTATTTTTATTGTGCTTTTTATATTAGATTGCTCAGGAGAAATATAAGAAATAGACATAGATATTCAGTCCTATATCGCCAATCTTTTTTTTTTGTCCATCACACAAGTTTTATGTTTTGGTGGGTTTCTTGCTAAGCTATAGGACCCGGCAAACAAAAGGTGAGCGTTTAATGACGCATTTATGAGTAGTAGTTAAGAACTGTCTTTAGAATACGTCACACGTTTTTCATGCAAAAAATTGCGAAAAACCGTGACAAGTGGAGGGAGGTCTGAACAAGTGAAAATTTGGCTCCGACGGATTTTTATTGACCACTTTAGTAGCACTCTAGACTACATGCTTGCAGTGCGCGTCGAGTATTACTACTAATCCGCAGAAAAACCTTACAAATGTTTCAGTCCTATCTGTGGTTTGCAATCCATGTAAATCTTTGAATTCTGACACTTTGAATGATTGATTTGAGGAAACTGAGGCTCACTTTAGACCATTTGGTCAAAAAGATAATTCATGGCTCGTTTTCACAGAAAAAACTGAGCTGCAAGTGATTTTAACAGTCAAAACACCCAAAGTTTCGGCGTGAAGAAGACTTTTACAGGGAAATACGATATCTTAAACAATAAATTTTACCAATTTTAGGCGTTCCCACTTCCGAAATGAGTCGCTGAGAGCAAACATTCTGCGAGTTTTTTTTTAGTGAAAACGAGGGTGTTGATGCAGTGAATAAGCTCAGATGATTCCCGTAGCAAGCTTTTTAATCCCTCCTTCAAGAAAAACTTGGAAAAGCAATCCAAATAAATCATCGGTGAGTCATACAATTGAAGCGCTAGTAAATCATCCCAATGAATCATTATTTCAGATGATTTCAGTTCCACTCAATATGTTTTACCCATAGATATACTAGATCGCTCGATTTGCTGTCTCAAATGGTCCCATTTCAATACAGTTCAGTGAATCAAAACGAGTCAAGTAAGAGCGAGATAACCGTACGTCCTCTCGTTTAAACCGTGAGCTGTCAAATGAAAAAAAGACTTTCGGAATGGTGTTGGCGCCTAAAGTTATTTGTTTGCGCCTAAAGTTAGTTTCAAACTTGTGAAATTTGAATTTCGCGGCGAATTAAATTTGAATTTCGCGACCTTATACAGTTCAGTGGATGCGTTCAAGTACGATAAAGAGGGAAATACTTTTGGGACAATTTTTCAGCAGAGCTTTGCATGGTGACAGTTGTTCTATGTTGTATAGTTCTGTGGTTTTACCGCAATGAGTAGTCATACCGCTTGGTGCTAATGGCATCATAGAGATACTGCTGTTACAGCTAGAGAGCCTATAGAGACGTATAAAAATGGCCGCCAAACTGAAAAACGAGCACGAAAAACTTTGAAAATTTGATTCATTGTTACAATTAATTGCCAAAATAACTGAAATCGGTTAATATAAGTAAAAAAAAACTCATGTCTGAGGTATCAAAAAAATTTGGAAACTTAAAAATTTGGTTTTAATAAATTGAAAAATTCTTTACATACTGTTCTAATCTGGAGAAAAAGCTGTTCTAACTGGTCTAATAGACTGTTCTAACTGGCCTAATAGACTGTTCTAATTTGAGTTAATAGACCGTCCTACTCATTAAGACAGTATATTAGGTGCTGATGTCCGTTCCCTAGATTATCGTATCTCTTGTTACAGCCTCTGCTGTTTATGGATTGCAGCAAAAAAAAACCTTACAAATGTTGTAATTCTTTCATGATTCATTTTCAGTTTTACATCGAATAAAATTATTGCGAAATATCTTTTAAACCTTTCGTACCTATTGGGATATATGTGTCCCACTGAATGTTCGCAAAGATCTAATATGTAAAATATATAAATTATTTTAATATGCATGTCTCTGTTAGATTAACCCAATATAATCTTTTGAAACTAATTAATCGTTTTCCGCAGCGAAAGTGTTAAGAAGGCCATATTCCACCTAAGAAGAAGAGATTTTCTCAATTAAATGACAGTCTGTTGCTAGATTTTAAAACTGTTTGCCGAATCAACAGCGTAATTTCATCACAGTACTTTTAGCTATTAAGAGGAATGTTTTACCTAAGGTTTAAGCCGTGATTACTCACTAACCAGCGACATTAGACATTAGAAACATGAGAACCTGTAGTGTATTCAATTGAAATTAATTCTCCCATCACATAAATGAACTCAAGGTGAACATTCTCTAAATGGTCTTCTAGAAATAATCCCATTTCCATGTATTTTCAATTCTATAGAATATCAGTATTTGTCGGTTTTTAAAAATCCACTTTTCCAATGAATATCACGTTCAAGATAATCCTCTTTATCGACAACTTGCACAACATCCAGCCAGATTGTCGTGCATATTTTGATAGATACTTGCTTTACTCATTTGGCGTGCGATGTGAGATGGTCGGATTTTCTTATTTAATTTCCATTTCTCAACATTTTCAGTTCCAGTTTCTGTATAGCTATTATGGCGAACACAAATAGATGGTGTGCAAACTAAAAAAAAAACGAAACGAAACGAATACACGCAAGGATTCACAATGAAGTGGCTCTCATATCAAAAGATACAACATTTTAATCATAATCTCTTTTGTAACTGTAAAAACATTGTTTTACATCCCCCTCCCCCCTAGCTTACGCTCGAAAATCTATATAAATGTATTCTCGTAGTTTTGTGTCGATGATCAAATGGGCAAAAGACGAGCGACCTCTTGCCATAAACTCAACGACTTAAATGGCGATTATGATGACGGCACGATGATGATGATTTTCAATTAAAATATTCCTATATAATATAGATATTTGTTTTGGTTTCTTCTTGCCCGTTCGGTTCAACTCTTTGCTAGACGACTACAAATATTTACGCATTAAGATTTTATTCGCGTGTGGAGCAACGGATCCATGAGATTCAATTAAAAATTTGATTTTCAAACATTTAACTTGATGGAAATTTCGCGTGATGTTTTGTATAGCGGTTTAAAATAGATTTAAAATTGAAATTTGAACTATATCTAGTATAGATCGGTTTGCTTATTGAGTTAACAATAGTAATTCAACCAAAAATTTTCTTTTCGCAAAAGTTCGAGGAATTAAAAGGAGGATAACAGTAAAAGATGTTTTATGTAGAGGTCTTTAGAATTTTGTTTCAAATGTTTGATGATTTTGGTGTGATTTTGATAAATCAATCATCAGGCAACTAGAATCGGGCTTCAGCCCTTTATGAAATTCACTTTTAGTAGTTCGATCCTTTTTCCAATTGCTTGATTTGAAAATGAGAATTGAGGGCGCGGCAACCACTATACGAGGAGGGGGGGGGGGAAGAGAGAGGCCCTGAAAGCCTAGAATTAGCATGACGTAGTTCTTGAGAGCCTCCTAATTTCAAGTTTGGGTCACCTAAAAAAGTTTAAACTCGTGTTAAATCATCTTTTGATTATGAAAATTTTAAAATGTTTTTAGAAGACCGAAAATTTGCAAAAAAAAAATTCGGGGCCAACATTTGTGGTCCACAAAACCTCCACACTCCTCCATTGAGTGGTTTTACACCCCAAAGTTACGCCGCTGGCCTTAGTTCAATTGCAGATGTGCTTAAAAATGTAAAGAAACTTCGTTCCTCGTCTATTCTCACATTTCATCCATTCATAAAACAAAGCCACGCTCAACTTACGTTACAAAATTGTTAAATAGACGCCTGGTTCCGACACGAAAACCCTGGCAACACTATCCAAAGCATTCAAAAACCGATTTTAAACATCTCACACTGAAAGAGAAAAATGCTGCGGTTTATGCTGTTTAGTTTGATTAATTTTAATGTTCCCAACATAAGATTTGAATTTTATGCTACGCGCAAGGCAAATACTTCTCTATTCAAAAAACCATGATGTGAATATCCACGTACAGAATTTCCCCGCCATAAAGAGAAATAAATTTCGGGTATGGAAATTGTCCATATGTTTGCATGTGGATTGGTGTGCTTCTCATGAATTCCAGTATTAAAAAAATGGGGGCGGTGGGAGAACTGATGTCAATTTCGGTGGTTTTTGTCCAACAATAAACTTTTTTATTATTCATTTACTACTTTTCTACTGTCGAGTGCCATTGCCATCTTTTTGATGTGAATTAGCCTTGAGCTTTGTGTAGCCATCGTCACGAGTCACGCACGGCCAAAAAGTCAGCATTTACATTCATATATCTGTAATATATTTCATGATGTGGAAGTGGAATTTCTCATGTTTTCGAAGCTTTTATTATTCCGAGACCGGCTCCACCACGCCACCATCAGTCACACTTTTTTCAGCATCAAATCCAATTCGAAAATAAAAAAATTCTAAGAGTAAAAGAGAATCATTGATAACTTTTTGCTACCCAAAGAGGCCTTAAGAGGATATAAAGTTTTCCAAGGGGAGGAGGAAAGTCAATTTCATACGTGGGGTTTTTTTTTCGTCATCTTTAAATAATTTTGCTTAACCTCCCATGACAAAAAATAGATTTCAGGTTTATTTGTTTCTGATTTTTGATGACGTTCGACAGATTTTCGGAAACTTCGCATCTCACGCTTAGCTAGAATATATTCTGGTGCAAAATATTTACCCACGAATTTCAATCGAGATTTTTCTCGAAAATTATTGGCATTGGCGGAACGGATGATTTTTCATGGTTAGAAACACATCAGAATCATCAAAGCTGCTATTTTGTCAATTTTGTCATTAGTTTCATCAGCTGCAAAAAACGTAATTTTCGTGAAACTTTTCGTATTTCGTATTTTTATCATTTTGAAAATCATATTTTAAAACTTTTAGTGCCGTTTGCACCAACGAAAATTAGCTTATGTAAGTCCCAGACAACCTAAATTATGTAAGTCCCAGACATGGCCGAATTATACAAGGTCTGCTGGTTATTTTTTGACAGCCACCATTTTGCTACGTCATCGGCAAGAAATTCTTTGTAATGTTGATTGTGTGTACGGAGTTGTTTAGCTAGATGTTAGCTAGAAAGGAGAATTAGGGAAAATTCCCATTGAGTCTTATAAGAATTTCTTGCCGATGACGTCAGAGCCAAGAGAGACTGAGCTGTCAAGCAGACCTTGTATAATTCGGCCATGAGTCCCAGAATCTCTACGATTTAAGTAGGGTAACCGCAACTTAATTTTTTGAGAATAGTACGCGCAAACTGGCATTAGTGATTTTTTTTAAATTTTTTTTTGAAACATTGACACTATTGTAGATAAGTCAAATTCTTAGATATTGCTTAAGAGGACTTATTTGTATTGTTAAAACGGAATTCTGATTCCAAGTAACACAAGAGTTCGTACAGTGGTCGCCGCGCCCTCAATTCCCAATCATTCCGTGACTTGTTGCCACTTTAAATTTTCTTGTGTTACTTAAGACTAGATTGGGATTTTCTAGTGGTTTGAAAACCGGAGGAGATGACAGAGAGGGGGTGGGGGAGGGGGGGCTATGCTTTCTTGTTAGAGAAGTTCTCAGTTAATTTAATAAGAAATGTCTAACATTTCTACCAATTTTTTTTTTATACAAAAGACAAGTGATTCCAAAATGTTTCTTTTTTTTAACATATAAACTCAATAAATTTTAACTCATATCTTTTTTTGCAATTTTAGGTCCAAAACCAGCAGTCCTGACACAGATTCGCTAAGAATATTTAGCCAAACTCGGTATTTGATGAAGAAAACTACACACCGATCAGAAGATAGAAACGTATCCAAGTGAAAGAAAGCTGCGTCTAACGCAGTCGTAAGAAAAAAAAAAGATTTAAGTGTGCAAGAAGCACAATAAAAGCAAATTGATGCCCGAAGGGATATCAAATTGACGAGAGAAAACTTTGAATTACCACAAACGGAAAAGGAGTGAAATTTCTCCTACTCTCCCTCTCTGATTTCGTTACGACGCCAGAAAAAAAACAAGGATAAACTTTCAAGTATTTTTGCCGGCCTTAAAACATTGGATATTGAGTTGCTTAAAACACTAAATAAACGTCAAATTTAATGTAATCGGAGATACGCAATTTTATGATAGGATTTCAAATCGCTTTGCTTTAATAGTTTATTAAATTGAAAGAAGCAAAAGGATCGATCGCTTTGTGTACACGAGCAGTGCTATCAAACACAATAACAACAAGTATATTTTTATTATTTGTATAACTAGTTTCCGGCCTTTTGAATAATACACCCTAAATATATATACAATATAAACCATTTTACTTGAACAAGAAAGAAAAAATTACAAGAAACTATTTTAAATAGAAATTTAAAAAAATAAATAAACAAAAGAGTGTTTTGCTGTGTTATTTAAGCTTTCAACAATCGTTTTTGTGCTTATACTAAAGAAAATTTGGAAAACAAAAATAATTTCCTTCGAATTAAAGTCCTTTTTTTTTTCAATACATTAGAATCATAGGACTATAAATAAACATTCAAATTATCAAGAAGAAGAATATATTTTAATACTAGTAAAAATTTATATATATATATACAATAAACACATAAAACAAAACAAAAATGGAGCGTGAGTCAAATCCAATGCAACCGATGTGCCGCTCTGGATGTGGATTCTATGGTAATCCAGCTACAGATGGACTCTGTTCCGTTTGCTATAAAGTAAGTTAATTCCACATAATCTCGAAATTTTTCTATTCAATTTTAATTTATTTGAAAATATTTAATTGAAACTAATACGTTTTTTTGTAGGACTCATTAAGAAAAAAGCAGCAACCTCCAGTTAGCAGCACACCTGTCACAGTTTCAAGCCCCCAAACAACACCAACATTCAGTCCAGCCATTACAGTCACGAATACAGCACAACCCACAGTACAGAGTTTACAGCAGCATAATGAAATTAAAGAGGTAAGACTAATGTTTTGTGTTAATTGCAAAACTAAGAAACAGCAAGTAAGAAATTTAATTGCATACAAATGCTGATGACATCAATCTGGGGAGGTTTTTTTTTTAATTTATTTACTGGGTATTCTATTCGACGATAGTTTGTAAGAATCGTTTTGTTCTCGCTCTGTTTAAGTTAAGTAAATTTGTTGATTTGTACAAATTGAGAATTATTTTTTAAAAAATTGTAAAAAAAATATTTAGGCAATGAATTTTCAATAATTGGGCTCAGCTATCATATACTTGTAGCAAATTAATAGCAAGTAGGGAAAACAACCAAGAATCTATTTCATATGCAGGGCAGTTTTGCAGGGCAGGCACATGATAGCCGGCCGGCAAAACTGCCCTGTGTATAAAATAGATTCTTGGTTGTTTTAGTAGAGGCGCCTGCCCTTTGTTGGTCATTAATTTTTCAACTGAGATTGTCCTTCTACAAAATGAGGCTCTCTAGAATTTTACGATAATTCAAAAACTATTATTTTAAAAAAAGCAGGGCCACAGGCTTCTTATTTCTTCAGCAAAATCTACTATTTTTGATTGACCTGCAAGCAGCATGGCAAAACTTGCCCTGCGTATGAAATAGACGCAAAATTTTAAATATAAAAAGTATTTTTCTTCGTAAATCAAAAAAATCGAGATACTTCTTTTAATCTAGCAAATTGCAATAAAGTTTAGTGTTTCACACAGCAAAATTTCTTTCTATGGCATGGCCTCGCCGAGGGGAGAGGGGTGGTGACCTTGGGTTGCTATGCTCTATGTGAGTTTTTTTAAACATAAACTAAAAACAAATTTAATACCACAATAATCCATATAGCTCTCTTAAATCAGTAAAAAAAATAGGTCTAACTATCCGGTGTATGAAACTTGAAGAAGATTGTAAACAATTTACTAAATTTTGATCATTTTACTGTAAAAAATCTTAAATAAAATCTTGGAAAATGTTTCGGGCTGTTATAATTAAGAATAAATAAATAAATAAATTTTTGTGTCGCTTTTGGTGCAATAAAAAGATATGAAAAAAATGTTCCATTAAATTCCTGAACTTTGCTTTTATTATAAACTGAAAAATTAGTAAAAATGTAGTAAATTATTAACTGTAAAATCACAAAATCACGCATAAATTTTTGTTTACGATAATTACTCTAATAGATAGAAGTACTACCGAAGACTTAGAAATCAACCCCCAAAATCATTTAGGAATTTCATAAATTCACATTTTTTTGTGATTCGAAAGTAATTATGTATTTTATATTAATTTCTAAAAGTAATTATATATTTTATATTAATTTGTAAACATTTTACTCATAGTGAGTCATTTGGCTCTGAACTTCGTCAAAGTTCTTGTTTAAAAATTTAAAAATTGACGCTTTTTTCTTGTTAATTTTTTTTGGACATGGTGAATTTGACTTGTTATTATCTGAAAAATACTCACCAAGAGCAAAACTGTTTGTTTTCTTCAGTGGAAATAGGGCATAAGTTATCGTCTGAAAGAATTTGAAAATTTGAAAAAAGCTCCATTACAGCGACACTCGAAATGTGCAAAAAAAATGAATATAAATTAAAAGATGTTTTTATAGGAAATTTTATAGAATAGACATCATATGAATTTCAACCTTATTTCATGGCCATAGCACTCAATTTTGTTTCGAAATGCCAGAACAAAACTTAAATCTAATGGCATCCATTATTCGTTTATTGGAAATGTGTAAGTTTCATTTTATAGTTACATATGATTTTTATAGTATGAAGTTAAAGTCAATCAACTTCACTTTTAGAACCTACGGCGCGCTACTACAAAAACGACATCTGGCGACGTAAGCATTTTTTTTGCATACGTTATTCTCTCTCTTACGAAGGCCTTTTAACGTAAGTGTGTCTATATTCTTACATATGTCGAGTGTGGCTGTAATAGAGACATTAAGCGCGTTCAGTGAACTGAGTCGCTCTGGAGCGGCGCCAATAGTTGTTAAAAAAGCGCTCAAATGAGCCGCTCAGCATGCATTCCTCAGTGCATGCTGAACGCAAATCATTAACTGTCAAAGTGTCTTAAGTTTAAATGGAACGGGATAAGATTTTTTGCTCAATAATCAGCATCATTTGCGCTGCTGATTCATTGAATTTTGGACCAATTTCAAAAATTGCTGAAGATTGCAGTTGTACCACTCAATATTCCACGCTGCGGGGTACGACATTCGCTGGAAATGTCGACTATTTTGACGTTTCGCAGCGCTCACTAATTGAGCGTTCTTTTATGCCGCTCAGTAAAGAAGCTGAGCCTCTCAAAAAGAACGGTTGCATTCAGTAACTGAGCCAGTGAGCCGCTCAAAAAATTTCTGAGCGGCTCAGTTCACTGTACGTGCCCATTGTTACAAGCCTGCTGTTGGCGACCATGTTGTTGCGTCTATAGGGAAGTTGCCAACCAGGTTATGAATATCAGTTGGGCGTTCACCCAAACACATCCTCGGAAGTGATAATAGTAGCGTTTTTTTAATGTTCTAGAACACAGAACATTAAAAAAACGATCTACAGTAAGTGGGAAATTTCATCGAGTTCGAATGGCAACTAACTTCACGTTGGTTACATCAGTAGGCCGTTACTGCTATATTTTCTTGATATAATCACGATTCGCTATCTCCCATGATAAAAACTATTTCGCTGTCGAACAGAACCAACAAACCACCAACACAAAATCCTCAATTGAGAATAAAATGTCAGATTTATTATGTTGAAGTTAGCAGCATTTCATTACCGTACATTACCGTATAAAATTTCCCTTTGTTCCAAGCGCTGTTCGAGTTGAAAAGGTGGTGCAGGATTTTGTATGGAAAGCTTGTTCTGAACTGCTTTAGAACATTAAAAAAACGCAACTATTATTGGAAAAAAAGGTTCTCTTGTCTGTGGGTGGCTTTAGTACTGCTAGCAACTTTAAAAATTTTATTTTGATTAGATAAGAGAAATGTCGATTACCTTAATATAAATGATCGTATGCAGATATAACTAAAAACCTTTGAAATAACCTTTGGTAGTTCTAGTATTTAGAATCAAATATTTTTCTAGTTTTTTTTTAATTGCGAAAAAAAAATTAAACTTCAACACCATACAAAATAATCGCTTTACCTCTGATGTCTGAAAATGTCAAATCATTTTGCGCTATTGCGAAATTGTTTTTCATTTTTTGTATTAAGATCACATATTTTATATAAAAAACTTGTCAAAAAAATGTCGGAGAACAACGATGCAGATAATGACCGTACAGACACGGAAGACGAAGACGGAAACAGTGATTTAAATTTGGAGTACTTAACATTTATGCCGGATCAAAATTTATGTAAAATATTCAAAAAAAAAATGTTTTTGTGTCTTTAAACGTTTTAGTAAAACGATTTAAATTTATTTTAGTTGATGATAGTATTCCAAGTGATATTTCTTTTAATAAATCTGAATTAGCCGAAATTATCGCAAGTATTGAAAATGATCTTTCGAGCCCGAAGAGAAGCATCTCTCAAAGCACAACAAACAGCAGGAAGAGAGTAATTATTGCCGTTTTGATTTGTTTAGTTTTTTAAGGTCAAAAGATTGTGAAGAGTGTTCGGGAAAGGAGTTTTGAGACCCTGAAAATATTTAAATTGGGTAGGAGAACGACAAAAATCTGTAGAAAAAATGATGTTGAGTTGGATAGGGGTTTAATGGGGGTTAACTGGGAACAGCGATATTCGCATTATAAGCAACCTTGAGTTTTTTTGAAAATTACTTTTAAAAAAAAAAGAAGAGAGTGTGGACAAAATCTTAAACGAATGTTTTTTTTTAAAAAATTCGATCATATTTCTAACCAATTTCTGTTTATCTATTGATTTTTTTTTAGAAATTAATTGAAGAAAGTTCAGTTAGTGAAAATGTAGCAGCGGCGGCAGGTCCATCAACTTCCACAACTAATGAACAAGACGATAAGGAAGGTGATAAAGATGCCAAAAAGAAAAAGAATCGCTGTGCTGTTTGTCGCAAGAAGGTTGGATTAACAGGTAAAATAGAAAAACATAATAATATTGGTTTAAACATAAAATGCTTTCCTAACCCAAAGATAATATTTTATCGATTGCAGGCTTTGAGTGTCGATGCGGCGGACTTTACTGTGCTGTACATCGATACAGTGATAAACACGACTGTACGTTTGACTATAGGGAACATGGGGCCCAAGAAATTAGACGCAATAATCCTGTAGTGGTTGGCGAAAAAATTCAGAAAATTTGAACTTAAACTGTGCCATCAATTTTATATATATATAAATAATTATAATAATAATGATAATATTAAAAAAAAACAAAACAAAAAAAATATATAAATATATACATAAAACAAAATTACATTAATTACAAGTAAAGAAAAAAAATTCAAAAAAAAATCAACAAAAAAGAAAAACATTATATTATTAATTAATTAAATAAATGAGAAACGGAGAAGAAAACGAATATTAAAAAAAAAATAATATGAATTCAAATTACAAGCAGAAAAACGATGGAATCAATAGAAAAAGAAACAAAATCTTTGAATATTTTTTAAAATAAAAAAAAATCGCAAATAACACAAATGAGTTAAAAATAATTGAGTGCAGAATTAATAAACTAAATACTATCATTAATAAGAGTCAATAAATTTGTGAAGCTAACAATACAAAATTTAAAGATACATCAACGGAAATTCTTTTTCTATTTATTCGAAAAAAATTTCACCAAGTTAAAATTAAAATAAAAAAAAAATGATGAAAATGCATAAATTTATTTTTTAGTTAATTCGTATTTTTCTTCATGCAAACATTATTATATATATAGTAACTGTTATTTGTTTTTTCTTTTGTTTTTCTCTTTAATTATATTATTCTTTAGTTGAAAAAGTTTTTATGAAATAAACAACAAACAAAAAATGAAATTATTATGAAATCAATAAATTAATGCTATCAAGGAGTGTAGATAAATTTAATCCATTTGTTTGTGATTAAACTACAAGTTAATTAATCTAATCGAGATGGTAACTTGTATTAACCAAAAATATTTAAAACGAGAAAAAAAACATCAAATTGTAAAACACTTTTGAAATCAATTTTATAAGTAATTGTGCACCTTGCTTTTTATAGGAGACAAAAACGAAATTCATGGGTAGAACTTTTTTTTTTTGAAGCGATTTTTCCTACTGCTTGTTACAAACTTAACATTTCAAACCACATTAAATGATGATTGTTGTAAAATGTTGGCGGCCTGAAGAAAGATTTTATGTAGTAAGTTTTCAAATCGTTAGTTTTCCGCTTTTTGGTTAGAATAAAGTACAAAATAAAGCACTTTACCAAAATGCGGTTTTATATAAAATGTTCATCGTGTGTTGATTTAGTCAAAGATTGCAGAAACGATTTTTCGGAAATTTCCTATAATATTTAGTGATGTGCACTGAAGCTTTTAGTGATGTGCCCTAAAATCTTTAGTGATATTGTAAAACCTCTAAAAATAAATTCTTTTGGGTATCATGGATATTCAAAAACCAAATGCGAATTTAGTAGCAAGATTTTAACAAACCAATACAATTCGTAATCGTTTACCACACAGCATTTATGTCAACCGTCACGTTTGACAAACATTTCGTCGGATTAATGTCAGTTTGGGCCACGTGTTTGGTTGAACTTGCATTCAGGGCTGGAATCATGTATCTCGACGCGTCTCTGTCTTTCGACTTCGACGCAGCTTTTGACTTTTAACTTCGCCATATCAGCAGCTTCAAATTTCCTGGAATGACAGTTCAGAATCACGTTTCGATTCATAGTGACGATTCCGCGAAATTTCAAGCTGCAGATATGGCGAAGTCAAGAGTTAAAAGCTGCGTCGAAGTCGAAAGACAGAGACGCGTCGGAATACATGATTGGTGCCCAGGTGACGAAATACTAATGCTATTGTCTCGGTTCACATGAAGTTGGCTTGGGTTTTATTGAACAAAACAAAAAAAAAAACATTGAACTCTACTTAATTTGGAAATGACTCTCAATTTTTAAATATAGTTTTTGTTATTGCGTAAAAATGAAGTAAATAATATTTTAGCGTCTCTCGATTAATGGTTGATAAAACATCAAATCATGGGGGGAAGGGTGGGTGCTTTGGCAAAATTGTTTTTATGAATCCGAAATAAAATTCATTCGACTTATATAAATTCGAAAATTTTGATCGAATGCTAGTCACATTAAAAATGCACCCTCGCCCTGGTATACCGGCGATTTTAACCACAAGAAAATAGGCTCTGATTCTGATAGACTTGCGATACAGCAGATGTCACACGATCCGATTCGGCTGGAATTACTGCTTTTTATTTTGAAGAAGCCAAACAAATTTCCTAGTTCCTGCTGGTAGAGGTTTTACCGTATTTGGATAGCAATATTCCAAATACACAACTTTTCAGTGAGCACAAATTCCCATCAAAAAGGATTGATGCCGATTGCGGCAGAACACGTCAGAGTTGGAAGTTGCGATTCGAAGGAAGGTCATGCCGTTTTACGCGACATGTCTATCAGAATCAAGGTTTTAATCGGAAAGTGATAATAAAAAATGGTTTTGCTCAAGTATGTAAAACAGTATCTAAGAATTTTATGGAAATCATTGATATAAATATGTTTTCGGTCCACAGAAAAGATTTTTCTCTTCCCCCTTCGAAGTTTTACATCACGATTAGTGCAATTTGTTGTGAACACTTGTTTTTATTTTTGTAGTGATAGCCAAAAACAATCGGTTTTCTTTAGATTTTAAAAATTCTATACTTAAAAGTCGATTTTCTTAGACCCGTCGTTTCACGCAACTCGAAATTGCCTGTTAGTATAAAACAACGCAGTGATGCGTCTTAGAGAATCGATCTGTTATTAGTTGATAAAATTGTTTGTGGTTAACTATTTTTTTTATAAAGTTCTGTTACAAAGAAGCAGGGACTGAATTTGATTTTAAATGAAATAATTTGTGTTGTTTTGCTTCATTAAAAGTATTTCGGGAGGGAGTTGGAAAATAATTTTGCAGAGAAAAGTTATTGTGGGGCGGCAAAATGTGTCAAACAATAATAGGAAAAACATATTGAACTGCGTTTCTTTTTCGAGAATGAGAGATCAAAACACTTTTGAACATTTTTATTAAATATAGACAGATTGGTAAAGCATTTCGTAGTATTGAAAACTTTGTTACTTTCCGATGGTTTCAAAATTTGCAGAACGAGAGAAAACAAATAATTTTGTTATCAAATACAAAACGGAATAGATTCATGAATACAAAAATAATTACCTGCAAATTGAACGAATTATATATTCATATACAATATGCCAAAGATTTTTAAAATAAAACTAATAAAAAAATACAAAAAAAAATAATTATAAAAAAAAAACTTCTAGATAATTACAGGATAATTAATGAAATAATTCGTTCGAACAGAAATATTGATTTTCTTTTCATAATTCTTCTCTCAGAAATAAAAAAAATAACACAAAACAAAATGCTTCTCAAGGGTCACAAAATTATAAATTTTCAACAAATTTCAATGGAATCGTTTTACAAAAAAATAGGGTGCACCTCTCATACACACAAATTTTTACAAAACAAATTCAAATAGAAACAAAAAAACTAACAAAATAAATAAGAAAAAAATATTTTACATAAATCGATTAACACGATTTAAATGTGTAAA
This sequence comes from Chrysopilus asiliformis, assembly GCA_964034945.1. Lineage (NCBI taxonomy): Eukaryota > Metazoa > Arthropoda > Insecta > Diptera > Rhagionidae > Chrysopilus > Chrysopilus asiliformis. The sequence continues at coordinate 6,369,932 of OZ035961.1, forward strand.
AAAGCTGTATTGAAATAGAAAATATTTATTTTTTGGTAAAACTCAAAGCAAGAAAGTGTTTTAAACAAAACAATAAAAGCAGTGAAATAATGCCACTTGTAAATTAATTAAATTAATTCACACGAAACTACTACTACTACTATTACACGAGTACAACGCTAACCACATCTACAAATAAAAAAAAACATAAATAAATATAATAGATGAAACACGTGACACACAAAAAAAATTGTTCGAACACAAGGAAAAAGCAAGAAACTTTATTTGAAACTGGCTACGGATATACATAAGTATATTTAATAAAATATATTAAAAAAAATATTTATGTAAGGAACAAAAAACAACTATGAGTATGAAAAATGAGAAAAACAAAATAAAATGTTTAAGTAAAAGAAAATTTCATAACGAAAACATTTGAGAGAGAGGGTGAGAGAGAAGATAACGAGAGCGAAAGGCGACTTATAATGGATATAAATATATAAATAAATAATGAAGATGAAATGATAAAAAAAGCGGTATAAATATATACATATGAATAATTTAATTTTTAAATAGTTTTATTATTAATTCAATTGAAGTAAAAAAATGAAATGATAAAATTTATGCAAATAATGTCTGACGGAATGAATATATGATGATAACGAGATATATATATATATTATTATTATTATTAATAATAATAAAAAAAGAAAGTGAAAAAATAAATTGTTGTGGTAATTAAACTTATTTTTTTTTTCTTCTTTGAGACTAAACATATTTGAAATAAAATTTATTAAATACAATTTAATTATATTAAAAGAAAGGTTAATAAACGAGTAATAAAAGAAGTTATTTTTAATAAAAAAGAAGGTAAATTAAATAAAAAATAATACAAACATGTATGCGTTAGCTGAAAGTAGTTTATAGAAATGAACGTTTTTTCGTTTTTTTTTTTAAAAAAAAAGGTTTATGCTGAGAAAAATTTAAATAAATTTGTTTCAACTTTAATTTCAAAAAATATATAACATGAAAAATTTTAACTTTTCGTTATTTTATTTTTTATTTTCCTTATTTCCCCTTTTATTTTTCTTTACGTAGTGTTTTTTTAGGTTATATTTAAAATTTGAAGTAATTTTTGAGAAGTTATAACTGCAAATCTTAACGAGGGGATCTTACGATGTGCATTGGTAATACCTCCCGCTCTACAAACTGTAAAAAGGATGCATCTTGAAATTTCTTAGGGAACGACAAAAGTAGAAACATTGAAAATAAGTGTTTTTATTCGTAAAACATAAAATTTCATCTGTACTGCTAAAAATTATTTTTTTTTTCAATTGGATCGAGCCAGTCTAACCAACATTCGGAATTACCAACAGTAAATTTGCAAAAAATGATGTTATATTTTGGCAGAAAAAAGTTTCATCAAGATTCAATTTGATGCACATGACATTAGAGACTTTTCCGGTAGTTTGGCAGCACCAGATCCAGTTATCATGATAGAGGCTGTTTAGATTAGCCGATCCAGGCGCCAGGCCTTGAACGAAACTGTCAAAATTGGGGGTCCTCCACTTCCTCGTCTTGCCAGTAATTTTGACAGTTTCGTTCATGGCCTAGCGCCTGGATCGGCTAATCTAAACAGGCTCATACAGTCGAACCTAGGGGTCTATTGTGGAATACAATCGTAATCGTAATGATTGAAATTCGCCTTGTGTTGTAAAAAACTAACACCAACACACAATTTCTGATCGTTACGACTACGATCGTATTCCCTAATAGGCTCTCTGGAAAAGTGGGATCTTACGGGATCTTCTCACGAAGTTTCCCTTTCACCGGCATTATGGAATACGATCGTAATCGTAATTTCATGATAGGCTCCCGTATATGCGAAACTTACATGCAGGGTGGTTTGTAAATACCACAAGAAAGTTCGAATTCATTTATGAAATACTTTGCAAACATCTTTAAAAAAATGTCCACAGCCGAAAACGAGCCCTTAGACACGCAATTTAATTTCTTTGTGGACAACATTTACTGCTAGCGGATACTGGTGATTATACGATATATGGCAAGACGACCCATTTACACGTTCAAAAAATGTTAGGTGATAAACATTTTGCTACAAACTATTTTCGATGGTATTGTTTATAGTATGAAAAGTATGATAAGAATAGGGCACCAATCATGTATTCCGACGCGTCTCTGTCTTTCGACTTCGACGCAGCTTTTGATTCTTGACTTCGCCATATCTGCAGCTTGAAATTTCGCGGAATCGTCACTATGAATCGAAGCGTTATTCTGACTGTCACTCCAGGAAATTTGAAGCTACTGATATCGCGAAGTCAAGAGTTAAAAGCTGCGTCGAAGTCGAAAGACAGAGACGCGTCGGAATACATGATTGCTGCCCAGGTTTTATGCAGCGTCCTTTTAATTTTTATATGAAAAGCAAACTTAAGAAATTTTATATTAAAAAAAATTTTTTGCGTCAAAACAATAACAATTAATTTTTTTGATCAAATTGAGAATTTTGAAAAAGATTTTTGTAAACTTTCGTTAAGTTTTGAAAACATTGAATGGAAAGTATAAAAAACTAACATTACTTACTATAATTTTAACACATTTTTTGACAGAAAATTTAAATAATTTTGAGGTTTTTAGATAAATTGTAGTTAAAGCATTAGCTAGATTTTTTATTAGCGCGAAGTCTACCAGTAGAGTGTACGATCGGTGCCGCGAACTGAGGAAATCGACGAGGCTGACTATAAAGCCCATAATCCAATACAAAACTTAAATGACCGCGTGTACATATCACCGAGCGACCACTGTAGGTCGATAATTTGAAGAAATTTTGCATCGAGTTATTTAAAGGCATCAAAAAGAATATATCAGGCATCAAAAAGAATATATCAGAAACATTCAGAAACCCACAAGTGCTACTCTTTTGCTCTATAAACAAAACTAAATATTTTGACGTTCCATTTCAAACCATCAAATTCTTCAAAACTCTTTGAATGTTATCAAAAAATCGTCAAATTGTGTAATTCTACAATATATTGAGAGTCAATTACATTTGAATTAAAAAAATTATGTGTGTAGAAAATGGTGTTAGATGTATTTGTGTAAATTTTCTTATTTATCTTCTTAATTTTTGTTTTCAACTATTTTTTATAACTATAAACTACTTTTTCTTAACAAAATATATGAAAACTTGAAATTTGCCTTTCTTAACTGGAATTTTCCACATCAAGTGTCATCAAAAATATCTTGTCACAGGTTGGAAGAGATTTAACACGTAATTATTCTCTGTTTTCATTTTACAGTAAACTATTATTAAATACAGTGTAAGTTTTAATACGTTTATTACTATTTTTTTCTGAGAAATTTTTTGCAGGTGTCTATGAAATTTAAACGAATTATAAAAAAATTCTCTGTGTGTTTCAAATTTAGATTGCTTCAAATATATTTAAGGCTTTTCAAAATTGATCAAAGTTTTCCCGCCTTTAAATACGCACACCACTCCAATTTTAGTGGTTTTTATGAGACGAAACTTTTCATACTGATTTCAAGTTTTATAATAGAACTTTTGTTTCATGCTAAGAAATTTTAATTTATTGAAAACAAAAAAAGTGCTTGTCATTAGAAATTTTTATCGCTTTTTCGACAAAATTGACGAAAGGTTATAAAGACTGACGAGGAAAAGCAGAAACGACTGACTAGAAATCGCATTGATGAGAAATTTATCGTTTCGTAATGAAGCAGGCGACATAAATGAGGGCTTTTTTTTATCTTGCGAGTAACTTTGGATGGACCGACAATTTTAAAAATTATATTTGAAACGAATGGACGGCTAAATATGGTCCTTTTAAATTGAACCATGAGATATACAAACACCAGATGAGTGACCATTGAGATAAAGATAAAAAAAACTGAAAAGAAAATCCTTGTAAAAATATTTTCCCAAAAAATAATAAAAATTAAAAATTAATAAAATGAAAAATTATAATTATTATAATAATGATGCATTAATTGTTTAAGATCAAAGAGTATGATGAACATAATAGTATTAAAAAAAAATATTAGAAATTTTTATAGAACCAAAAAAGAACTCAAAAAACAAAAAAATAATAAAATTTATAATTTTTAAAATTCGGCCTGAATTTGAGATATTTTTCGAAGAAAAATATAAATTATTAAAAAAAAAACAATTTTTTACAAAAATTATTAACTTTGCTGTAAATTTGTTTGAGTCGTTTCAACACTTTTAAACCAAAACTAAACAAAAATCATAAAAATCCCTCTCAATTTACTTATTTTCTCTTAATAATGCATATAATTATAATTATCTTATATATTTGAACAAACATTTAAGAAAAAAAGTAAAAAAAAAACAATTTTTGGAAAAAAAAATTCAATACGAAAACTAATTATTAATAAACTTAAATTTTTGAATAACAAAAACAAAGAAAAAAAATGTAAATTTCCATTTAAAAAGCTTTTGAATAAAATGAGAAAAAAAATCAACAAAAGGAAACTTATAATTATATAAAAAAGATTATTATGTGCAATGATATTTTTGTTTTTCCGTTTTTTGTGTAGGAGAAGGACTAGAAAGACTTTTTTTGTGTAAAATTATATTTCTAAATATAAAAAAATTTTAAAAATGACTTATATTGTTTTTATTCTTTGAATGTTTGTTTTTTCCTTTTCGCTATGTTTCATTTTTTTTTTTGAGGCCATGAATATTCATTGGTAATGAAGTAAAATTGATTTTTCGAATTAGTTCTTTGATTTTTTTAACTTCTGTGCCAGGTCGGCCGGGCCTACATAGAAGTCACATTGAGAAAGTAACCTCACAGAATTATATATTTTTAGAAATTAGACGCAAAAGCTAAGTTCAGGAGCCAAGGTTTATCTCATAGGTTTGGCTTGCCGCAGTGGTTCTAGATTAGGGAATACAAATGATAATTGAAATCATTTTACGAAAGTAAGAGCTATGGCATCCTAAGTGCGTTGCGTTGTCGCATTCCGCGATTTATAAACGTAGTTAACCCTCCGTCCACCGAAAAAAAACCTGCTAGAACTACCGTTGGGGTCAATTAGACCCCAATCGGTAATAAGCCATTTTCCTTTAGTTGTTATTGAAAATGTCTGAGTACGCTTAGAAAAAAACTTCAATAATGTCAATAGATTCCAGCAAAATACAATGAAGAATTTTTAAAGAAACAATGTCAAGAAGTTACAAAGTCCAAAAACTATTACGGCTAGAATTAGAGAAAAATTTTATCGCTGTGGGGTCAAATTGACCCCAATGGTAGACGGAGAGTTAAACAAATTGAGGTGTTTTTCCTTCTACAAAAGATTTTTTGTACAATATTTCTTTCTTTTTTTAGATTAATAGTGCGAAAAAATCTAGAGAATCCTTTATATTGCTACTTTTCCGTATGCCTATGTTGGAACCAGAACTACCACAGACACTCATGCCAAATTTCAAGTCAATCGGTTCAGCCGTTTTTGCGTGAAAGAGGAACAGACAGACAGTCATACTAATATATAAAAATGAGTTGGTGTCTGTCTGTCTGTCTGTCTGTTCCTCTTTCACGCAAAAACGGCTGAACCGATTGACTTGAAATTTGGCATGAGTGGTAGTTCTGGTTCCAACATAGGCATACGGAAAAGTAGCGCGAGTGGTGGGGGGAGTAAGGGGAGGGGGTAAAGTGATTTCGAAACTTAGTTTTTGCGCTATGTTACTCTTTCGCGGGGAAACTACTGAACCGATTGGCCTGAAATTTGGACTCATTAAAAAGTAGCTCGAGAGGTACGGGGAGTAAGGGGAGGGGGTAAAGTGATCTCGAAACTTAGCTCTTCCTCTATGTTATCCTTTCGCGGGGAAACTACCGAGCCGATTGACCTAAAGTTTAGCTACAACATAGACCATAGAAAAAAAATTTTTGAAAAAACTTAACCCGGCAACGACGGGTATGCAAGCTAGTTTTTATATACATATTAGTATGATAAAGTATATACTAGTTTTTACTTGGTAAATCACAGTACCGAATTTTTCAAAGGTGAAGCGGAAATGAACAGGTGAGAAATCTCACGCGTGAGTTTTTCCATTTCGTGTAAGATGGAAATCATAATAGCGCTGCTGGTTTGAGAGAGAAATTCGTAAAGTCTACTCTCCACTGAAGAAAACTCGCAGAAATTCGAATAGGACTAAAATTTTGCAATTTTTTTTGTTTAAAATACGTAAAACTATTGTTTTTACTGTCAAAATGACTCGCCGAGAGCTATAGTTCTGCATGTTTTGATTTCGCAACTCAATGGGACATTTTTCTTTTTCTTTTTCAATTTCTCTCTAAATGAAGGAAAAATTTGTTTGAAAAATAATAAACAATTGATATTATTCAGCGTTTCTTAAAGAATTCCACATGTCCCAAAAAAAAAATCTTCAACCATTTTTTTGATTAATAGTGACAAAAACATTTTATAAATTGCGTACTTTTATAAGAAACAACATACAATAGTGTTTTGATTGGTTAAAAATATAAATGTGAAAAATATTTTCGCTTTTTTCGACCTTTCATGTCCCTCAGTAATGGAATTTCTGCACGAGTTTTAAAAAAAAAATAATAAAACGTTTTATAAAAGATCACATGCAAACGACATGAGCTAATGTCGGTCTCTGGGTGATTTCTCTTCGACTCAAAAAAATATTATTATTAATTTTTTTTTCAATTTGTGCTAAACAGCAGATAAATCAGCTCTAAATCAACAATTCTGATTGAATCGAAATAAAACCAGTGGAGCTACTTTTAACATTCAATTGGAAATATTCTCAATAGAAGCGAAAGAAAAATCATTTGGAAAGTGTTGATAATTGAATTGGTCAATTTCCATATATGTATAATTTGTATAACATAAAATATGGTGTAACTGATTGATAAGAAAAACTTTTCCGCGGTCCTAAATTGGTGGGGATGAATTGTAAACAATACAAAATTATTTAAGATTTATTGACTAAACGTTGACCAATGGTCTAAAAGCGGAGTAGACTTGCTGACAACTGAAACGCTGAAATTCAGTTCATACTAAAAGCCTTATAGATAACGACGTCTGAAAATATTTCAAGTGAAAAGCGAAAATTCTCGTATCAGTGAACAGAGTGTGTAGACATTATAGTAGTCAAAAGTCCAATTTTAATTGAAAAAGGTCAGTTTACTCTTTTACGTACTAATTTTTATAATTTTAGCAGAATATTTTAATCTCCACACGTGTTCTGATTTTCTTACAATATATAATTGCAATTTAATATTTTTTTTTTTTGAGTTTTTTGTACAATTGGAAATGATGTAATTTTTTTAAATATTGAAATGCTAAAATTTTAATAAATCTAACTGAATGTTTAAATGTTTGTAAAAACATTTGTGTTTAAAGAGTAGGTATGAACAATTAAAAAAAAAAAAAAAACTCGGGTGCTAAATTACACGTTAGTTTTGAAAATTTACTACTTGTCTCTGAATTACAAAAACATTTCGTAAAAAAGTGAAAATATTAAAAAATATATATGTACATATAAAAACTTAACAATTCAACGGTAAAAGAAATGAAAAAATAAAACCCGGATTTGAGATTTGAACTCGGTTTCTGATAGTTATTAACACTGAAAGTCAGCCACTCTATCAACGACGCCACTGGGGCATTTATTAAATCACAGAGCAACAAATTTAGAAAAAGGAGAGTCTGCGGTAGTTTGATGGTGGTACTAAACGCCATACAAAAACACTAGCAAGGGTACAATTGCCAGGGGCGTCGGCAAATACTCTATATGAGGGCAGACAAAAATTCATTTGGATGGGAGAGGGGGGAAGGATTGATCCGACTAGATTTTGATGTACGGAACGGTTATGCAAAATCATATTTTAAACACATTTCGTGTTTATAAATTTTTCGATACTAAGCACCGTTTTCGAGAAAACAGGAAAAAAGTATTCTATTTATACGGGAGGAGTGGTCCACCCGGATTTTGATGTATAGACAAGTTATGTAAAATCATATTCTACACATATTTTACCTTTATAATTCTTTTAATGCAGTGAGTCGTTGAGAAGATTGAGAAAAACTGGTTCGGTTGTGTGGTGAAGCGAGGGATGAATAGTCCGATTTACGAGAAACGCGATTATACTTTAAGTCCTTAGCTCTATCCTTAACAGACAGACAGAATGACTGGCGGACATGCGGAAATCAAAACCCCAAACAGCCTGGTGGTTTTTGCTATAAAAACAAAACTCAAATAAGGGAAACTAAAAACGACATATTTTGGGGAATTAATTCAAGTTAATTTATAGAAATTTCGAGAACCAAATATATTGCAAGAAATTTTTTAGAGTGATTAGGCCATTGGGCCCACTCTACCCTACTAAATGTAATATACTCTTATATGATACTAGCTTGCATACCCGTCGTTGCCGGGTTAAGTTTTTTCAATTTTTTTTTTATGGTCTATGTTGGAGCTAAACTTTAGGCCAATCGGCTCGGTAGTTTCCCCGCGAAAGGGTAACATAGAGGAAGAGCTAAGTTTCGAGATCACTTTACGCCCTCCCGTTACTCCCCCCACCTCTCGGGCTACTTTTTAATGGATCTGTGTTGGGGCTGGACCCCCGACGAACATCTATGCCAAATTTCAGGCCAATCGGTTCAGTAGTTTCCCCGCGAAAGAGTAACATAGCGCAAAAACTAAGTTTCGAAATCACTTTACCCCCTCTCCTTACTCCCCCCACCCCTCGCACTACTTTTCCGTATGCCTATGTTGGAACCAGAACTACCACAGACACTCATGCCTAATTTCAAGTCAATCGGTTCAGCCGTTTTGCGAGAAAGAGGAACAGACAGACAGACACCAACTCATTTTTATATATTAGTATGATATCGAGAAAAAGTGTGTCGAGCGAGAGGCGGGAGAGGGTTAGAAAATTCAAAAATTAGCGTAACGCATTTTACGGACAACCCTTTTTGACGTTTTTTTGAAAAAAATCTTTAGTAAATTCAAGAATCTGAAATGTTCAAAATGACATTGAAATTCTCATTCAAGTAAAAAAAAAATGATGAAAATAATATTTATGAATGATAAATTAAAATCATTACATTGAAATTATCATATGAAACCTCCAATAATGGCTATTGGAAATTTACAATAAACTTAAGAACAATGATAACATTAATTTATTGCAATTAACAATCGGGTAATGACATTATCATGTTTATTTTGTATATTTACTCCATATTGACGAATGTTAAAAGTGAAAATCAAAAACATACGCATTTAAATGTTTCCGCCTAATTTATTTTTAATTTACTTGTTATTTATACAATTTATTTAAAGTTTTTAGTAGTTGCTATATAACTAGGTGTCTATGAGGTTTATAGGTTTTTGTATAAATCAATACGCACTAAAATACACACTATAAACACATTTGAAATTTTTGAAATAATTAAAATTCTCTTTTAGAGAAGAAATAAATTTTCATCAATCAAAATGCCTACAACGGAGATTACAACAAATGGAAAACATAAAGAAGATGTGGAACACACTGCATCTAAGTTGGAAAAATTGAAAGTTCAAAATGGAAATTCAGTACCTGCTCTAGCAATTCCCGAGGTAGAAAACCCCTCAGCGGAAGACACTAAAATAGAAGAAAACTCAAAAAAACCAGAAGAAGAACACATCGATCCCTATTGCAATGCTGAGAATCCTGTGAGGCTTTCCTTTCACGATGTCACCTCTGCAGCGTTTTTAATAAAGGGTGGTGTTGTTCATACCCCTTGTCCAGTGAGTTTCTGTTTTCTTGTATTCAAATTTAAAAAAAAAACTGGATTTGAAAATGTTTTATTAGAGATCACATTTGTCTGATGAAACCAATATGGAGGTTTATTTGAAAGAGGAATTCTTGCAATTCACTGGCAGGTTAGTAACAAAAATGTTTTCAATTTTTTATTCTGTTCAAAAAATTGGCAAAACATAATTTTTGATTATCAATTAGATTTATTTCGGTCTTTTTAAATGGTCAATTTCATCTATTTATTGTTAAAGTTTTAGCATCTTCTGAATAGTGAACAAAAATATGTTTACTGATAAATTTATCATTAGAATTTCACACCTGGCCATTTAACAATGGTTTTCTTCGTGAGCTGAAGATATTTTTATTTTTCTCGCTAGTGAATCTCAAAACTTTGGGTACCTACTTAAATATTTTTGTTGACGTACATTATTAATTCACACCTGCAACTTTGTACGATAGTAAACATGATAAAGATTTTTATAGCTTACGCAGTTCTCTTAACAGTTGTATCATTACATATTGTGCGCGCCTGCCCCCTTGACATGCCCCCTACAAGAAAAAAATTAATGGGTCTCTCATTAGTTAAAAGCCATTTTATTGACTGTTCATTTTATTGAAATTTTGATAAAATTATCGTGTATCTGCGGCAAACCGTACGCGATTACATTTTTGAAAAAAAAAAAATGAAAAGTTAGAACTTGTCATACCGAATGCAATTCGATGTCGCACTGTACGAATTTTAAAGAAAGCCAAATGAATTTAGACGTTTTTCCTTCCGCAAAAGGTTTTTGATTGCACTGCTAAATGAAAAATGACTACCAAATAAAGATTATTCAATTAGAAACATTTTGTGGAGAAAAAGACTTCCCAGTCGGTATGCTGTGTGCATTTTTTTCAATTTTTGTTTAGGAAGTCGAGACCTCTTTTTTCCGAAAAAGTATTTATTTCCAATTCCTAAAAACGTTCGTGAAACATTTTCAAATATTTTTCTTTCTGTAAATTCTTAAAAAAGTTTTTATTAAATAAAAAAATCAGTTTCAAGGAACGAGGTGCCCGTTATACTCTACTCATGCTTTCGGATGAACAAAAAGAAAAGGGCGTTATATCAGCCTCACTGGGAAATCACGCACAAGTAAATTTGTTTTAGGAGATTTGTCAAGCAAAATCACTAAAAAAATTTTTTTAGGGCCTCAGTTACCACAGTTGCAAACTAGGAATCCCTGCTACTGTTGTTATGCCAACGGCGGCGCCAATTATGAAAATTCAAAAGTGCCGTAATTACGGAGCTAGAGTTATTGTCGCTGGCAACGATATGGGCGAAGCGAAGCGAATTGCGATGAAAATGGCGAAAGAAGAAGGTTTGATTTACATAAACGGATACGATCACCCTCATATAATGGCCGGTCAAGGGACTATCGGACTGGAAATTCTGGAACAAGTTCCAGAGCCCGATGCAGTCGTTGTTCCAGTTGGCGGTGGTGGGCTAATTGCTGGAATCGCCACTGCTATTAAAGCATTGTCGCCGAAAACTAAAATTATTGTAAGTACCTGAAATTCGGATAGTTTTTTGGCTAACTTGATAGCCTGTCCCACGTTGAGGAATAGAGGCGTCTGCGATCGGTTGACGGCAGTATTAAATCTGATAAAAAAAACTTGAAAAAGCAGGGCAAGAAGAGCGAAAATTAGCGTGACGGATTCTTTTGGACGACATCTAATCTGGAGTTTCGAAAAATGCCGTATTTGTCTATTTTTAAAAGATCAGAAGATATTTGAATAAAATTATTTGAATTATTTGAATTGGTTAAACATTGTAATATATCTCGAAAACGGTTAAATTTTGAATATTTTATCAATTCTAAATTTTCCGTTTATTTTTTCAAAATTTCCACTATTTTTACAGGGTGTCGAATCAGAAAAATGTCAAAGTTTTACAAAAGCAATGGAAAATGGCGGTCCAATTTTAACATCCATTCACAACACCCTTGCCGATGGTTTAGCAGTTCCCCAAGTTGGGTACAACGCGTACGCGACTGTTTTACCACTTTTGGATAAAATGGTCGTCGTAAAAGAAGAATGGATCGCCTTAGCGATTTTGCGGCTTGTAGAGCTTGAGAAATGCGTTGTAGAAGGTGCTGGGGCTGCCGGATTAGCTGCCATCCTGTCAGGACATTTAGATGAGTTTAAGGGCAAGAGGTATTTTTTTTATTCTCCAAGAAGGTTTTTCTTTAGCTTTTGAATTTAGGGTAGTTTTGTTATTATGCGGAGGTAATATCGACACAACAGTTTTTGGCCGGTGTTTGGAGCGCGGCTTGGCAGCTGAGGGTCGCCTTTTAAGATTCAATGTGACCGTCAGTGATCGACCAGGAGGTATTGCTGAACTTTGTAAACTTATGGCCTGTCTTGGAGTATCAATTAAGGACATTATGCACGAGCGTGCTTGGCTGAAGGATATTCATAGTGTCGAGGTGGGTGTTTTTCATATCAATTTAACAATTTGGAATTTTCACATATATTTTTTGTTTTAATACACATTTTTTTAAAAAATATTTTTAAAATTTAGGTGAAAGTTGTCTGTGAAACAAGAGATTGGGCACATAGTTTAGAGCTCCGACAAGCATTAAAGGATAATTATACTCATGTATGCTTTGCTAATTCACCAATGGCAATTCAAGGACAATAAACTTACAATTAGTATTTTCATAATTAAACTAAATCATTTTAAAATCAAGGTGCGATGTTTTGTTATTTTATTGTAAGATCATTATGTCAAATATTAAAAAAAATTTGTCTAAAAAATATGCTGCTTAAATGATAGGTAAAATAGGTTAAAAAAAATATGCCTTAAAAATATTATTGATATTTTCTTAAAATATTTATGATATTATATTCTATGAATAAAATAAAATGAATAAAAAATATAATTGTTTTAGTGTTTGGTTCGTAAAAAAATTGAACAAAATGCGTTTCTTTGTGTACTTGGAAATTTGGAAAGACCGATCAGAAAAAAGAGGTTTGTCTTCTAAAAATTGTGGTTTAATAAAAAAATAATGACAATCTAAATTAAATATCCAATTGTTTTAGTTTTAACTCCCCATTGTGAGTTTTTCAATCCAATCGTAGAAGGATGAAATTTTCGTATAAATAGAATGTGTAGATGTTTTGCAATTGATTTTAGATGTTTCTAATCCAACAATAATTGAGGTCCAACCACGTTTGTCGGTACTCAAATCGTTAATAAAAGATTTTGGTGATAATATTCCGCTGGAACCACCCTAAAAAAAATTGTACATTAAAGCGTTGCAAATCTTGCTACAGTAGTTTTACTTACAAAACAAGTGTTATCTCCGGAGTTTTCTCTGATGACACATATTTGAGAATCTATAATGCCACGAGGAAATTGTTCTGGATGGTGATCAAGATTTTGGCATTCCACGTTATTCAGTATCGTAACGTTTGTTTCCAAAATACCTTTAGATAATTTACAGCCTGTAACCGAAAAAGAAGATATGAAAAAATTCTAAAGTATTTTTTTTATTCTATATTTACTATTTGGCTCTTGCCCATATCCCAATACTTCCATAGCCCTTGTTGGTTCATCTTGGGAACGCCATAAACAGGAAACTTTTGTACCAATATTACTAAAACGTCTGTAAAATTTTAAACAAAAAAAATCTGTGAATGGGTTGTAATCAATTCGTTAATTAAATCGATGAGAATGGACCAAGTGCACGCGCGCACTGCGGTGGTGAATATGTAGAATGGTGCTAAAGTGGAAATTATTTATTTTGATGCACGAATTGATTTACCTATGATTTATGAGTGTCTTATGACGCCTCGTCTTGGGATTTTCGTCGAATTGTTTTCAAAAAATCGTAAGAAATATTGTTTGTTCTCATAAGAATGAACAAATTTTTTTGTAAAAGATTTGAATGGATTTATTTTACGTATAAAATGTATTCGATTTAAATGCAGGAACTTTTAGGCCTAATTTTTCAGCCCTTTAATGGGCTATGGTGCGAAAATACACCACAACATAAGGACGAAACCTCAAGCAGTAAAACCAAATTGTAAGCAAATTTTTCTAAGTTGGCCTAAAACTTATCTCTCAAACGATGATCGGCCTGTTAATAGGTTAATTAACTGCGCTTCATTAGCTTTTTAGTAACTAAATTTTAACATATAACTTACTGTCTTTTTTCTTCAATTTTCACAATCGCTATGTCGTTATAGGCAAAAATTGGATAATAGTCTGGATGAATAAAAACATCCGTCACTGGAATGTCACTAACTTTACGCGATTTGGTTACAAGATCTATGCCACCTAAGCGAACGTAATCTGGATTTGATCTAAAAATACACAAAAAGTAAAATTTTAATATGAAAATAAGAAGAAAAAAAAGATAAATTACTTTAAACAATGTGCTGCAGTTAAAACAAAATTTCTGTGGTACAGAATTCCATTGCAGAGAAATTCTAGTGTTCCGTCATTTTGTTTCCATCCAAGGGCGACCTGTGTATAAAGAGTATAAAAATATGTGGTATAAAGAGCATATGAGTTTCTTATACAAAATTTACGTCACTACCTAATTTACACTATAACCAGACGGATAAAATATTAGTTTAGACGGAGTGATATTCCGTAACTTGTTTCAAGCGATTGTTTCTAGTTAGAAGAACAAGAAGTATTCGCTGTCTCTGTTTTGACCGAAATAAATGACAGAGAGAAACCGAGATAGCAAATGCCACTATTTCTTCTAACTCGAAACAAACGCTTGAATCAAGTTACGGAATACCACTCAAGAACAACTGAAATATCTCGACAACAGTCAAATATATCAATTTCCAATAACAGGAATAAATGTAGGGAATTTTCAAACTTTCTTGTTTTAATTTTAATAATTTTCCAGAACCTGGGCACCAATCATGTATTCCGGCGCGTCTCTGTCTTTCGACTTCTACCCAGCTTTTGATTCTTGATTTCGCCATATCTGCAGCTTGAAATTTCGCGGAATCGTCACTATGAATCGAAACGTGATTCTGAACTGTCATTCCAGAAAATTTGAAGCTGCTGATATGGCGAAGTCAAGAGTCAAAAGCTGCGTTGAAGTCGAAAGACAGAGACGCGTCGGAATACATGATTGGTGCCCTGATTTCAAAAATTTTGATTTTTCCACATTAAAATGTCGTGCTTATTTTTATTTAATTACCACATTCGGGTTTTTAGTAACTTTCGATGCGAAAACTTCCTCAAAACTTGATCCAGGAACAATTTTTCGAAAATAGTATTTTTCATCATCACTAAAGTTGTTCACTTTACTCAAAAATATCAAGTCCTCGTTATTACGTTCTATGCAGTCTGAAAGTTTTAAAATAATTTATTTATTTTGCTTCATAAAATTTTTTTTTGTATTTTTTAGAATTTTCCCTAATATTTGTGAAATTGTATCGTGGATTGGGGGAGGGGTGAGGTGTGTGCAGTGGTGCACACCGGATTTGTTGGGCAGGTGGGTGGCGAGTTAAATGAAAAAAATAAATGTAACGCAAAATTTAAAATAAAATTATAAAATACTTCAAAAAAAAAAAAGCGCCACAGGCGAATTTTTTTTTATAGATTGTAATTTAACTTGAAATAATTAGATTAATGTGACAGTGTGATGGTGGTATTAAAGCCCAGACAAAAAATGGGCATAAATGTTAGAATTTGCAAATTAGCGTGATGTTTTTTATGAACAGCCCTTAACTCAAACTTATTTTCCTTACATCGACTAAGAGATCCGTCAGAAAGTTGTGGCTCTGGACAGCAAATAAATGTTTCCGTTCCATTTCCAAAACAAATATTTCCTGCCGCGGAAGAATTTCCTTCTCCATCAGTACAAGCTGTTATTGGTTTACATGTGCCAATATTTTCACTTCCAAATATTTTACAGATAGCGCCTTCACGGGGATGCAGACTGGAATCATTCTGAGCTAAAATATTTTTTATTTGAGAGCAAATTCTGACTTAAATTTTTTTTCTCGGAAAAAATTCACACTTTTTGGATCACTAAATACCTTTTAATTGCTGAAGAATTTGCAAAAATGCCACCAAAATTAAGTACGGTTTTAATGATTTCATATTTAATAATAAATTGTGCTACTATTATAATTACAGTATTTACAAGAAATCAACAATTGTTATTCAACTAGAAGTTTATAAAGTTTTTCATTTATATTGTCTCTCGATTCACGTGCTATTCGATTGGAAGTAGTTGACTTTCTGCCACTGTATAATATATTTGTGGAAATCCAAAACCATTTTCAGTGTAGTCAGTTGTAAAACGATTTCAAAAGAATTTTATTATTAAAAATGTTTACTTAAGAATTCGAGGGGATTTAAACTTTTACATGAAATCTTGAATCTAAGAAAAAATTTGAATACTTTTTTTCGTCGAAAAAATAGAACATTCTCGGCTAAAGAAAAGAATAGTATATTATGCAACAAGGGGCGAAAGTCAACGATTTCACGAGTGTGAAGTTAGCTGCACGAGCGAAGCGATTTCCCCTCGACATTTTTTTAATTTTTTTTTTGCAAATAATTGGTTTAACATTGGCAATACTATATTTGTTTTGATCAAACTAGTATTGGGTTTTAACTATGCAACGACGTCAACGAACATTCATAAGAATTGGTAAACTACCTTGTAAAATGAATAAAAAATAAAAGTGTTTATCTTTTCTGCGGTCAACAAGTTTTGTTTTGATTAACCCGTAATATTGGAAAATCTGTTGAATATATGATTATGTGCATGAATGATAATAATTTTTTTGCATGCTTTGAGTGGAAATCGTAATTAGTAATTCTGATTATGAATTAAGCATCTTCTAGTACGGCTATTAGGATTTACTGATAATCATTTGAACATTCAATAAAATTAAATTTGAACTTTGATGCAATTTGAATTTGCATACGTTGTGATTGATTTTAGAATACAGTGGAACATCGGTTCGTAAATATGATCCGTCCCTGAAGGCCGTTTAAAAACCGAGGTATTTTCTGGGCTCAAAAGTAGTTTACGAACCGCACCGTTCACAATCGAGACCCCACTGATCCGTTCTTGATCAAATATTGTAATGAACCAGTAATTAAATTTCTTTAACTATGTGATTTGTCCATCGATTTTCTGGCTTTCGAAATAGCTGGAATGATACCTCTTGCATAACGCACAGCTTAGCTCGTCGGTTGGGGCGGGTCGCTATTTCTACCATGAAAATCCACAAAAAAAATAATTTTATAGGTATCAATATGGGACTGGAGGGCTTGAGAAGAAGAGTTTTTAGGCAATTCACCGCTCCAAGGTAGTCCGAATAAAATTAATAAAAAAAATCAAAAGATTAAAAGAAAAAAAAATAACAAAAAAATCAAAATAATGAGCCATTGCCCATCAGACAAAATTTCAGAAGAAAAAAAAAACTTGATAGCTGGAAGAAAAATTTGAAATTATGCGCGAGTTTAAATTCACCACCCATTACCTCAAACACCGGGTTCGAGCCTTGATCCCTAAGCCGCCACTCGCTTAGAAATCCCCTTTTAAAAAAAATTACCAAAAAAAATCAAAAATCAACACATTTTTAAGCACTCCGTTCCTCTCATCATTTTTTATCGCCTCTTTCCTTCAACACCGAACAGGAAAACAGAGCCTCACCTCCGTTTTAAAAGATTAGTTTAACATTTTCAATTCTTTTTTTTTTTTGTGTTGCAAAAATATAAAACGTATTTTTTTTTTTTTTTAAACGTAGACTGAAACGTATTTTTTTTTTTTATTTTATGACAAAAAAAAAACATTTAATATATTCTTAACGTAAAATCCATATCTATCCCTACTAAATTATGACTATATAATAATTTATAAAAAAAACTCAAGACTTAGCTGGCCAGCGTATACGAAGATTTTTCTTTTAAATTTCTTCATTCCCCGCTACCATACTGTAAAAAATCTGCTTCCGCTGCTCACTGCTGCCGCTGCTCTACCATTTTTGCTACTGCTAACCAATTTTTCTGCTGCCGCTGCTCTACTTTTCTTGCTGCCGCTATTCAATTTTTTCTGCTGTCGCTGCTCAATTTTTTTTTTCTGCTACCGCTGCTCTACAAAGATCCTGATCGGGCTCCGCAAAATTTGGTTGTTCAATAAGAAAAATCTTTTTTCTTTTTTTTTTTTTACCACATCACACAGATCACAATGTTTTATTTATAGTCCTTTTAATTTATTTAACACAATATTCTTGTTTTGCATTTTAGTTTTTATTATATATTATACATTTTTACAAATTAATTTTAAATTTCTTTTGCATTTTCACAAAATTCGTTTCATTCATTTTTTTTTTTTAATCGTTTTCCACCAGTACAAAAAATTCAATTCGCGTTTGCTTTAATTCACACAAAAAAAAAACTAAACAATTAAGAAAAAAAAAAACATAAAATTATCACGGAAAAAAAAAAAACAATTTAAATTTTTGGAAAATTTTTCACAAAATATGAAAAATAATTTTTTTTCTTTTAACCCGTACACGATGAAAATCAAATACTTAATAATCGAGGGCAAAGACCCGACTACTATTTATAGAAAAAAAAATTTCTAGAATTTTCCGTTCGTCATTCATTTTTTTTATTAAATCAAAGGTAACTGATAAAATAATTACCTGTGGAATCAAAGTAAATTAGATTGCCAGGATATCCAAAATTTTTTTAATCGAAACATTTTTTTTTTGTAATCATTTTTTAATCGAAATATTTTTTTTTTTGAAACTCCAGATAGTCCGACATTACACCATTCACCACTTTAGACCAACCCTGGTTGGTTAAAAGGGGCGAAAAAAAACGAGGACTATAACATATTCTAACGCCCAATGTGGGGCTCGACCCATGACCCTGAGATAAGATTAACTATAAGATATTAAACTTATTTTACTTAACAAGATTTAAATAACTGCCATAGTAATTATTATGATTTTTTTTTTTAAGTTACTAACATTAGTAAAAGAGAGAAAAAAAAATATATTATGCATTGAGTGAATAATTAAGTCTAGAGTTTATGTCCTAAGATCTTTTGCATGATATCTACCTATAAATTTGCCTGCTAAATCTTCTACCTCATATAAGGAATTCCCTATTCGTTTCCGAATTCTACATTTGATAAATTTTTTTGCTAATTTCGCGTTAAACCTCAAAGCAGCATTACTTTGTATGAAATTGCGTCTGAAAAGTTCTTGTCCGGGTTGGTATACAATTACTCTAGCTCTAAGGTCATACGTTGACTTATTTTGCCTATATGCTTCCTGCAACTTAGCTGAGATTTTGTCTCTAATCAGCTGTAACTTATCTGATGGGTTTAAAACTACTATATCCACTTGATTGAGGTTTTCGAGTTTTTTAATCAAAGGATATGTCGACCCATGGGTTATCATATGATTTCCGAAAACAGCGAAATATGGAGAAACACCAATGGACTGATGTATAGTACTACGAAGTGCACAAGCGATATTGCTAATATTGGAATCCCATTTTCTTTGGTCATCCTTTAAAAATGCCCTAATCGCGGCCAATATTGACCTGTTTACTCTCTCAGATGCGTTAGCCTGAGGTGAATAAATAGCGGTCTTAATGTGACAAATGCCATACCTTCCCAAAAAGCTTGCAAATTCTTTAGAGACAAATTGTGATCCATTATCCGAAACTATCTGATTTGGTACACCAAAAATTTGGAAAATTTCTTTTTCTAGCATCGGAATTATTTGTTTCGCTGTACCTCTACGTAATGGTTTTAACCACACGAATTTAGAAAACTGGTCAAGGACTATCAGTAAAACAGTATTACCATTCGTAGATTGAGGATAAGGTCCCATAAGATCTACATACAGTTTTTCGAAAGGACGACTTGTTGTTGCTGGTTGACCCATCAAAGGACGTAAGATTTGGTTTGGTGCTTTCGTTTCCTTACACGTGTCACAATTACGAACAAAATTCCGTACTTGTGTTACCATATTTGGCCAGAAATATCTATGACGAAGACGATACAATGTTTTTGATATACCCCCGTGTGAAGCTAAAGGAGATTCGTGTGCCTGTTTTATTAAGTTTGCCGTAAGTTCTGTCGGGACCCAAAGTTTCCAGGCCAAATCTTCTTGGACCTCACATCCAGACCGAGGGTTGGTGAGTTTGTAGACAAAACCATCAGATACACAGAGATCAGGAAGACGATCTTGGTTATTTAATACGGTTGATTTAAGCTCATTATACTCTTCGGAAGAAAAACATGGGGAACTCAAATCAACATCAATATCAAGTGATTCTTGAAGTTCTATCTCCTCTGCATATACTCGTGATAATGCATCTGGTACCACATTCTCACTTCCTCGTCGATGTTCAATCTTGAAATCAAACGCCTGTAACTTAAGCGACCATCGAGCTAACCGACCACTTAAATCTTTTTGATTCATTAGCCACTTTAAACTTGCGTGGTCTGTGACTATCGTGAATGGGTGACCTTCGACGTATGGACGAAATTTTTTAACTCCCAAGACAGCAGCGAAACATTCTAGCTCAGTTATACTGTAGTTTCGTTGTGCTGAATTTAATTTTTGCGAAACGTATGCTATTGGTTTCTCCTGATCCTCCAGATCATTTTGGCACAATACACAGCCAATTCCAGTGGTACTGGCATCAGTCTGTATTATAAAAGGCCTGGAGTAATCGGGATTGACCAATACAGGAGCCGTTATCAATGCTGTTTTAAGCTTATCAAAACTTTGCTGCGCTTCCTCGGACCAATGGAAGTTACCTGAAGATTTTTTTAAACTATCAGTTATGGGTGCAGCAAGATCTGCATAATTGGCAATGAAGCGTCGATACCAGCCAGACATTCCCAAGAACCTGCGGACTTGTTTGACAGTTTTAGGAACTGGAAAATCCGCAATGGCAGAGACTTTAGCTGGATCGGTTTTTAAACATCCGTCCCCAACGACAAATCCCAGATATTTAATTTGCTTCATACAAAATTTACTTTTAGCCATGTTGATAGTGAGTTCAGCTAAACGAAGACACCTTGCAACTTCTTTGAGGACCGATAAATGTGTATCAAAATCCTGAGAAATGATCAGCAAATCATCCAAATACACAAAAACGAATTCCCGCATTGATGTGGGCAGAAGTTTAAGGACCTTATCCATAAGACGACACAATCTTTGTCCAGAATTACACAAACCAAACGGCATCACCGTAAATTGATAAAGCGGTCTACCGGGAACGGTGAAGGCCGTTTTATCTCTTGACGACTCTGCCAATGGAACCTGCCAAAATGCGTCTTTAAGATCGATCGCTGAAATAAAACGAGTATCGTGAAGTCTACTCAAATGCCCATCTATATGTGGTAAAGGGTACGCGTCCTAAATTGTAACACGATTGACACGTCTCGAGTCCAGACAAAGCCTGTTTTTCCCTGGTTTTCGTACTAGTACGACAGGGGAACTCCAAGCACTATGACTTTCCTCTATTACCCCTAGACTCAACATACGATCTAACTCCTCGTATATTAACTTCTGTATCGCCGGCGACACAGGATAATGTTTCTGTTTTACAGGAGTTGCTTCACCGACATCGATTAAGTGTTCTTCGATTGTTGTTTTTCCCAATCCCAAAACTTCACATGATGGAAATTGAGCAATCACCACTTGAAGACGTTTATGATCTTCTTCGCAAAGATTATGAATATTGAGGTCTTCAATTTTAACAGAAGGAGGTTCTATTTCCAAAGAGCTTATATTCGGAAAGATGTTAAACAAACGGCAAAAATCAATACCCAAATAAAGAGGCTGAGATAATCCAGGAATGATGTAAAAAATTTGTTTCTTTGTGATTTTTCCATACGTGATCGAAACCGAAATGTAACCCTTGATGTCTTGTGAACTACCATCCGTGGTTTTAATCGAAGAGTTCATTTTGTGCAATTTGAGTCCAAGTTCATTCAGAATTTCCAAAGATCCCAAACCCAAACAACTGATACTGGCTCCGGTATCTACCAAACCCGTCATCGACTTTCCATTAATCTGAACTTGAGCGTAAGGTCGATTATCTCCTTGTACCGAAATAATTGAACTTAATACATTTTTTTTAATTTCATGAATTGTTTTAAACCACTGCTTTAATCTTACACTTGATCGTTTTTTCTTTTTGATTGTGATTTCAGCCAAATCCGAATTTTCCCCAAAAATCCTATTACGAATAATTTTATAATTTTGTAATCGAGAATGTAAACTTTTAACCAAAATTTGTTTTGCTTTTTCTTTTGTGTTAATTTCAAATTTTGAGTCGTTTCCTAAAATTTGGATTGATTCAGAATTTGATTTTATCGATACACTTTCTCCTGAACTTAACGTCGATCCGGGTGACTGTTGGACAAACGTTGAGCCCCGGAGGTTCTCAGGTTTGTCTGTGAGTTTACCGGATTACATTTGGTGCATTCGGGTTTCCTGACATTTTTAGCACCACACGTATAACAAAATACTCTGGGTGTTGGATCTGGACAGTCAAAGAAACCATGACCAAATTGGTCACAATTCCAACACTTCCACTTAATTTGATTAGCATTTTGCCGATTATTAATCTCAGCAACTTCCTGGTTATCTAAATCAAATTCTGCACTGGGCAAATCCAATGAATGAACATTTCTTGTATTTGTATTTGATTTTGAGACAAAATATGAATCGCAAGAAAGCAGTTGACGTTCTGCACGACGGCAGATATCCTTGAAATGATCAAGATTATCAATTGGCGATGAGAAAATCATGTTAGCAATCTGTGGTTTTATACTCTTTCTCAGAATATCCACAAGATGCCTTTCCGGAATGGGGTTTCTCATTTGAATGTGAAGATTTCGGATTTCAAAAACAAAGTCCTCAATAGACTCTCTAACCGCTTGCTTCCGGCTCATAATAACAGATAACAACTCATAATCTGTCTCCATGTGACGAAATTGATTAAGGACTGCGGATTTTAGCGACTCCCAATCTAAAATTCTGTGAGTTCTGAGGTAAGACCAATACCACGAATCTGCCCGTCCTGCTAAAAATCTATGGAAATTTTTGACTATATAATCATTAGGCAACCTATCGCGATCACGCAAAGTTTCTAGCCTGAATACAAAATCATTTACTGATAAATTTTGAGATGTCCCGTCAAACTTCAGGGACCAACGTCTAACTGGACTACTTGGTCGATGTGGCAATTCATTTCGAAAAGATGAGGGAATTCTATACTCATTTCTATCTGGAAAATTTGGCTGCTGGTTCTGCAAATTTAATAAAGCCTGTGACAAATACTGGACTTCTTTGGACAGTTTTGAAAGATTTAAAGCGTCGTTATTCTGGTTTGTATCAGATGTTAAAGGAATTTGCTCTTCTGGCATTTGTGAATTTTGATTTGAATGTCTCAGTGGGTTATTTCTATCTGAACTGGGAAATCCATAAAAAGGAGATTCTGTACTAAGCAATGAATTTCGAGTATCAGCCAAATTCGAAGTTGTTCGGAGATTTGTATTGTTTTGTAACATAGCAAGTTGAAGACGCAGTTGCTGAATTTCTTGGTCTTTCTCGCTAATAATATTTATGTCTGGGTCTCGTATTGGAGTGACTGAATTTAATCTAGCTCTACGTATTACGTAATCATGGGGAGAATTATAATCTAACATATTTTCAGCAGATTGAGATAAATTATTGGGGTTATTACTATCTACAAAACGAGGCGGTGTAGCTGTCAGAGGATCTTCGAGACTATCCATATTAATTCTGGTCTGACGCTCACAGTTTCCTCTAGAATTAGGTTCAAATTCTTGATTTGAAACCTGATGCATTGAAACTGGAGTTCTAGGTAACATTATGACAAAACGATATTAAATAATAACATATTCAATTAAAAAAAATTAGTGAATAAGATAAATTTATATTTATATCAATAAAATGAATGAATGACGCTCTTCTGTATTTCACTCAAAAAAAAACACAATAACAGTCGATATATTTGATTTTCAATTTGCATAAATTAACTTAGTGGGGATATTTTCCTATCCAGTGACGAAAGAACTGCAATCTTCGGAACCAAATTTAAAAAAAAAACTATTAAAATGTGTTGATTTCCGACCCTATCATATATAAATTTTGTCGTCAATAGGGTATTTGAATCGAAAACAAAACCATTTTTCGGACCACATGTGCGACTGAATTACACATTTAGTATTTCCTGAAAACTCCTTACCGTATTCGATTCAACTGCCCTATTAAATTATAAAAGAATCATATATTCATCCAATGAAGATATATTCGATCTGCTTGCTTGACTGGACCAAAAAAAAATCCTTGGTAATTTCCAATCAAGTTATACAAATCTATTCTATTTACGAAATATCTAGCTTCTGTAACAACTCAGAAAAGGACAGAACAAATCAGCCCTAAGCCAAATTTTGCTGTTAAACATCTTTTCCTTGATCCCACATTAACTAAAATCTTCGCTCAAATTTTTCTTCATACTTAATCAATCAAACGCAAAAATAAACTGCAACTTAAAAAGACAAAAAAAAAAATGATCCAACTAAAAAACTATGAAAACGGACAGACTGATTTCTAAACGAAATCAATAAACTTGAAAAGACAAACTCAAAAATTGATTAAAGTTTGCCATCGTTGGGCGCCATATTTTTTTTATGTAATGAACCAGTAATTAAATTTCTTTAACTATGTGATTTGTCCATCGATTTTCTGGCTTTCGAAATAGCTGGAATGATACCTCTTGCATAACGCACAGCTTAGCTCGTCGGTTGGGGCGGGTCGCTATTTCTACCATGAAAATCCACAAAAAAAATAATTTTATAGGTATCAATATGGGACTGGAGGGCTTGAGAAGAAGAGTTTTTAGGCAATTCACCGCTCCAAGGTAGTCCGAATAAAATTAATAAAAAAAATCAAAAGATTAAAAGAAAAAAAAATAACAAAAAAATCAAAATAATGAGCCATTGCCCATCAGACAAAATTTCAGAAGAAAAAAAAAACTTGATAGCTGGAAGAAAAATTTGAAATTATGCGCGAGTTTAAATTCACCACCCATTACCTCAAACACCGGGTTCGAGCCTTGATCCCTAAGCCGCCACTCGCTTAGAAATCCCCTTTTAAAAAAAATTACCAAAAAAAATCAAAAATCAACACATTTTTAAGCACTCCGTTCCTCTCATCATTTTTTATCGCCTCTTTCCTTCAACACCGAACAGGAAAACAGAGCCTCACCTCCGTTTTAAAAGATTAGTTTAACATTTTCAATTCTTTTTTTTTTTTGTGTTGCAAAAATATAAAACGTATTTTTTTTTTTTTAAACGTAGACTGAAACGTATTTTTTTTTTTTATTTTATGACAAAAAAAAAACATTTAATATATTCTTAACGTAAAATCCATATCTATCCCTACTAAATTATGACTATATAATAATTTATAAAAAAAACTCAAGACTTAGCTGGCCAGCGTATACGAAGATTTTTCTTTTAAATTTCTTCATTCCCCGCTACCATACTGTAAAAAATCTGCTTCCGCTGCTCACTGCTGCCGCTGCTCTACCATTTTTGCTACTGCTAACCAATTTTTCTGCTGCCGCTGCTCTACTTTTCTTGCTGCCGCTATTCAATTTTTTCTGCTGTCGCTGCTCAATTTTTTTTTTCTGCTACCGCTGCTCTACAAAGATCCTGATCGGGCTCCGCAAAATTTGGTTGTTCAATAAGAAAAATCTTTTTTCTTTTTTTTTTTTTTACCACATCACACAGATCACAATGTTTTATTTATAGTCCTTTTAATTTATTTAACACAATATTCTTGTTTTGCATTTTAGTTTTTATTATATATTATACATTTTTACAAATTAATTTTAAATTTCTTTTGCATTTTCACAAAATTCGTTTCATTCATTTTTTTTTTTTTAATCGTTTTCCACCAGTACAAAAAATTCAATTCGCGTTTGCTTTAATTCACACAAAAAAAAAAAACTAAACAATTAAGAAAAAAAAAAACATAAAATTATCACGGAAAAAAAAAAAACAATTTAAATTTTTGGAAAATTTTTCACAAAATATGAAAAATAATTTTTTTTCTTTTAACCCGTACACGATGAAAATCAAATACTTAATAATCGAGGGCAAAGACCCGACTACTATTTATAGAAAAAAAAATTTCTAGAATTTTCCGTTCGTCATTCATTTTTTTTATTAAATCAAAGGTAACTGATAAAATAATTACCTGTGGAATCAAAGTAAATTAGATTGCCAGGATATCCAAAATTTTTTTAATCGAAACATTTTTTTTTTGTAATCATTTTTTAATCGAAATATTTTTTTTTTTTGAAACTCCAGATAGTCCGACATTACACCATTCACCACTTTAGACCAACCCTGGTTGGTTAAAAGGGGCGAAAAAAAACGAGGACTATAACATATTCTAACGCCCAATGTGGGGCTCGACCCATGACCCTGAGATAAGATTAACTATAAGATATTAAACTTATTTTACTTAACAAGATTTAAATAACTGCCATAGTAATTATTATGATTTTTTTTTTTAAGTTACTAACATTAGTAAAAGAGAGAAAAAAAAATATATTATGCATTGAGTGAATAATTAAGTCTAGAGTTTATGTCCTAAGATCTTTTGCATGATATCTACCTATAAATTTGCCTGCTAAATCTTCTACCTCATATAAGGAATTCCCTATTCGTTTCCGAATTCTACATTTGATAAATTTTTTTGCTAATTTCGCGTTAAACCTCAAAGCAGCATTACTTTGTATGAAATTGCGTCTGAAAAGTTCTTGTCCGGGTTGGTATACAATTACTCTAGCTCTAAGGTCATACGTTGACTTATTTTGCCTATATGCTTCCTGCAACTTAGCTGAGATTTTGTCTCTAATCAGCTGTAACTTATCTGATGGGTTTAAAACTACTATATCCACTTGATTGAGGTTTTCGAGTTTTTTAATCAAAGGATATGTCGACCCATGGGTTATCATATGATTTCCGAAAACAGCGAAATATGGAGAAACACCAATGGACTGATGTATAGTACTACGAAGTGCACAAGCGATATTGCTAATATTGGAATCCCATTTTCTTTGGTCATCCTTTAAAAATGCCCTAATCGCGGCCAATATTGACCTGTTTACTCTCTCAGATGCGTTAGCCTGAGGTGAATAAATAGCGGTCTTAATGTGACAAATGCCATACCTTCCCAAAAAGCTTGCAAATTCTTTAGAGACAAATTGTGATCCATTATCCGAAACTATCTGATTTGGTACACCAAAAATTTGGAAAATTTCTTTTTCTAGCATCGGAATTATTTGTTTCGCTGTACCTCTACGTAATGGTTTTAACCACACGAATTTAGAAAACTGGTCAAGGACTATCAGTAAAACAGTATTACCATTCGTAGATTGAGGATAAGGTCCCATAAGATCTACATACAGTTTTTCGAAAGGACGACTTGTTGTTGCTGGTTGACCCATCAAAGGACGTAAGATTTGGTTTGGTGCTTTCGTTTCCTTACACGTGTCACAATTACGAACAAAATTCCGTACTTGTGTTACCATATTTGGCCAGAAATATCTATGACGAAGACGATACAATGTTTTTGATATACCCCCGTGTGAAGCTAAAGGAGATTCGTGTGCCTGTTTTATTAAGTTTGCCGTAAGTTCTGTCGGGACCCAAAGTTTCCAGGCCAAATCTTCTTGGACCTCACATCCAGACCGAGGGTTGGTGAGTTTGTAGACAAAACCATCAGATACACAGAGATCAGGAAGACGATCTTGGTTATTTAATACGGTTGATTTAAGCTCATTATACTCTTCGGAAGAAAAACATGGGGAACTCAAATCAACATCAATATCAAGTGATTCTTGAAGTTCTATCTCCTCTGCATATACTCGTGATAATGCATCTGGTACCACATTCTCACTTCCTCGTCGATGTTCAATCTTGAAATCAAACGCCTGTAACTTAAGCGACCATCGAGCTAACCGACCACTTAAATCTTTTTGATTCATTAGCCACTTTAAACTTGCGTGGTCTGTGACTATCGTGAATGGGTGACCTTCGACGTATGGACGAAATTTTTTAACTCCCAAGACAGCAGCGAAACATTCTAGCTCAGTTATACTGTAGTTTCGTTGTGCTGAATTTAATTTTTGCGAAACGTATGCTATTGGTTTCTCCTGATCCTCCAGATCATTTTGGCACAATACACAGCCAATTCCAGTGGTACTGGCATCAGTCTGTATTATAAAAGGCCTGGAGTAATCGGGATTGACCAATACAGGAGCCGTTATCAATGCTGTTTTAAGCTTATCAAAACTTTGCTGCGCTTCCTCGGACCAATGGAAGTTACCTGAAGATTTTTTTAAACTATCAGTTATGGGTGCAGCAAGATCTGCATAATTGGCAATGAAGCGTCGATACCAGCCAGACATTCCCAAGAACCTGCGGACTTGTTTGACAGTTTTAGGAACTGGAAAATCCGCAATGGCAGAGACTTTAGCTGGATCGGTTTTTAAACATCCGTCCCCAACGACAAATCCCAGATATTTAATTTGCTTCATACAAAATTTACTTTTAGCCATGTTGATAGTGAGTTCAGCTAAACGAAGACACCTTGCAACTTCTTTGAGGACCGATAAATGTGTATCAAAATCCTGAGAAATGAAATGAACATTTGTTTTGTTTTAGCTTTGCCTTTATCAGTCGTGAAAGTTTTTTCTGTTAAACCTGAATTAGGTCCAGTGCAACTGTGGCACTGTGTTATCACCGTGAAGGTTCATGTTTGTTTCGGGCTCAGGGGAGTGACGAAGCCCTCGTCAGACAGAGTAGTGTCAACTCCTCCTGCTCTCTATTACAGAAATTGTTTATTGGATGGATCATAGGAACTTACAAGAAGTTTATATATTCACCATCTGATTTAATTCGGCTTGTGCGAATTATTTTAGAAATCTCCGGCTCGAGAACTTTATTGTGGATTTTTGCATTGACAATGCAAATGGTTTTCGACTGTGATTCAAATGAAATGAACATTTGTTTTGTTTTAGCTTTGCCTTTATCAGTCGTGAAAGTTTTTTCTGTTAAACCTGAATTAGGTCCAGTGCAACTGTGGCACTGTGTTATCACCGTGAAGGTTCATGTTTGTTTCGGGCTCAGGGGAGTGACGAAGCCCTCGTCAGACAGAGTAGTGTCAACTCCTCCTGCTCTCTATTACAGAAATTGTTTATTGGATGGATCATAGGAACTTACAAGAAGTTTATATATTCACCATCTGATTTAATTCGGCTTGTGCGAATTATTTTAGAAATCTCCGGCTCGAGAACTTTATTGTGGATTTTTGCATTGACAATGCAAATGGTTTTCGACTGTGATTCAAATGAAATGAACATTTGTTTTGTTTTAGCTTTGCCTTTATCAGTCGTGAAAGTTTTTTCTGTTAAACCTGAATTAGGTCCAGTGCAACTGTGGCACTGTGTTATCACCGTGAAGGTTCATGTTTGTTTCGGGCTCAGGGGAGTGACGAAGCCCTCGTCAGACAGAGTAGTGTCAACTCCTCCTGCTCTCTATTACAGAAATTGTTTATTGGATGGATCATAGGAACTTACAAGAAGTTTATATATTCACCATCTGATTTAATTCGGCTTGTGCGAATTATTTTAGAAATCTCCGGCTCGAGAACTTTATTGTGGATTTTTGCATTGACAATGCAAATGGTTTTCGACTGTGATTCAAATGAAATGAACATTTGTTTTGTTTTAGCTTTGCCTTTATCAGTCGTGAAAGTTTTTTCTGTTAAACCTGAATTAGGTCCAGTGCAACTGTGGCACTGTGTTATCACCGTGAAGGTTCATGTTTGTTTCGGGCTCAGGGGAGTGACGAAGCCCTCGTCAGACAGAGTAGTGTCAACTCCTCCTGCTCTCTATTACAGAAATTGTTTATTGGATGGATCATAGGAACTTACAAGAAGTTTATATATTCACCATCTGATTTAATTCGGCTTGTGCGAATTATTTTAGAAATCTCCGGCTCGAGAACTTTATTGTGGATTTTTGCATTGACAATGCAAATGGTTTTCGACTGTGATTCAAATGAAATGAACATTTGTTTTGTTTTAGCTTTGCCTTTATCAGTCGTGAAAGTTTTTTCTGTTAAACCTGAATTAGGTCCAGTGCAACTGTGGCACTGTGTTATCACCGTGAAGGTTCATGTTTGTTTCGGGCTCAGGGGAGTGACGAAGCCCTCGTCAGACAGAGTAGTGTCAACTCCTCCTGCTCTCTATTACAGAAATTGTTTATTGGATGGATCATAGGAACTTACAAGAAGTTTATATATTCACCATCTGATTTAATTCGGCTTGTGCGAATTATTTTAGAAATCTCCGGCTCGAGAACTTTATTGTGGATTTTTGCATTGACAATGCAAATGGTTTTCGACTGTGATTCAAATGAAATGAACATTTGTTTTGTTTTAGCTTTGCCTTTATCAGTCGTGAAAGTTTTTTCTGTTAAACCTGAATTAGGTCCAGTGCAACTGTGGCACTGTGTTATCACCGTGAAGGTTCATGTTTGTTTCGGGCTCAGGGGAGTGACGAAGCCCTCGTCAGACAGAGTAGTGTCAACTCCTCCTGCTCTCTATTACAGAAATTGTTTATTGGATGGATCATAGGAACTTACAAGAAGTTTATATATTCACCATCTGATTTAATTCGGCTTGTGCGAATTATTTTAGAAATCTCCGGCTCGAGAACTTTATTGTGGATTTTTGCATTGACAATGCAAATGGTTTTCGACTGTGATTCAAATGAAATGAACATTTGTTTTGTTTTAGCTTTGCCTTTATCAGTCGTGAAAGTTTTTTCTGTTAAACCTGAATTAGGTCCAGTGCAACTGTGGCACTGTGTTATCACCGTGAAGGTTCATGTTTGTTTCGGGCTCAGGGGAGTGACGAAGCCCTCGTCAGACAGAGTAGTGTCAACTCCTCCTGCTCTCTATTACAGAAATTGTTTATTGGAACATGAACCTTCACGGTGATAACACAGTGCCACAGTTGCACTGGACCTAATTCAGGTTTAACAGAAAAAACTTTCACGACTGATAAAGGCAAAGCTAAAACAAAACAAATGTTCATTTCATTTGAATCACAGTCGAAAACCATTTGCATTGTCAATGCAAAAATCCACAATAAAGTTCTCGAGCCGGAGATTTCTAAAATAATTCGCACAAGCCGAATTAAATCAGATGGTGAATATATAAACTTCTTGTAAGTTCCTATGATCCATCCAATAAACAATTTCTGTAATAGAGAGCAGGAGGAGTTGACACTACTCTGTCTGACGAGGGCTTCGTCACTCCCCTGAGCCCGAAACAAACATGAACCTTCACGGTGATAACACAGTGCCACAGTTGCACTGGACCTAATTCAGGTTTAACAGAAAAAACTTTCACGACTGATAAAGGCAAAGCTAAAACAAAACAAATGTTCATTTCATTTGAATCACAGTCGAAAACCATTTGCATTGTCAATGCAAAAATCCACAATAAAGTTCTCGAGCCGGAGATTTCTAAAATAATTCGCACAAGCCGAATTAAATCAGATGGTGAATATATAAACTTCTTGTAAGTTCCTATGATCCATCCAATAAACAATTTCTGTAATAGAGAGCAGGAGGAGTTGACACTACTCTGTCTGACGAGGGCTTCGTCACTCCCCTGAGCCCGAAACAAACATGAACCTTCACGGTGATAACACAGTGCCACAGTTGCACTGGACCTAATTCAGGTTTAACAGAAAAAACTTTCACGACTGATAAAGGCAAAGCTAAAACAAAACAAATGTTCATTTCATTTGAATCACAGTCGAAAACCATTTGCATTGTCAATGCAAAAATCCACAATAAAGTTCTCGAGCCGGAGATTTCTAAAATAATTCGCACAAGCCGAATTAAATCAGATGGTGAATATATAAACTTCTTGTAAGTTCCTATGATCCATCCAATAAACAATTTCTGTAATAGAGAGCAGGAGGAGTTGACACTACTCTGTCTGACGAGGGCTTCGTCACTCCCCTGAGCCCGAAACAAACATGAACCTTCACGGTGATAACACAGTGCCACAGTTGCACTGGACCTAATTCAGGTTTAACAGAAAAAACTTTCACGACTGATAAAGGCAAAGCTAAAACAAAACAAATGTTCATTTCATTTGAATCACAGTCGAAAACCATTTGCATTGTCAATGCAAAAATCCACAATAAAGTTCTCGAGCCGGAGATTTCTAAAATAATTCGCACAAGCCGAATTAAATCAGATGGTGAATATATAAACTTCTTGTAAGTTCCTATGATCCATCCAATAAACAATTTCTGTAATAGAGAGCAGGAGGAGTTGACACTACTCTGTCTGACGAGGGCTTCGTCACTCCCCTGAGCCCGAAACAAACATGAACCTTCACGGTGATAACACAGTGCCACAGTTGCACTGGACCTAATTCAGGTTTAACAGAAAAAACTTTCACGACTGATAAAGGCAAAGCTAAAACAAAACAAATGTTCATTTCATTTGAATCACAGTCGAAAACCATTTGCATTGTCAATGCAAAAATCCACAATAAAGTTCTCGAGCCGGAGATTTCTAAAATAATTCGCACAAGCCGAATTAAATCAGATGGTGAATATATAAACTTCTTGTAAGTTCCTATGATCCATCCAATAAACAATTTCTGTAATAGAGAGCAGGAGGAGTTGACACTACTCTGTCTGACGAGGGCTTCGTCACTCCCCTGAGCCCGAAACAAACATGAACCTTCACGGTGATAACACAGTGCCACAGTTGCACTGGACCTAATTCAGGTTTAACAGAAAAAACTTTCACGACTGATAAAGGCAAAGCTAAAACAAAACAAATGTTCATTTCATTTGAATCACAGTCGAAAACCATTTGCATTGTCAATGCAAAAATCCACAATCCTGAGAAATGATCAGCAAATCATCCAAATACACAAAAACGAATTCCCGCATTGATGTGGGCAGAAGTTTAAGGACCTTATCCATAAGACGACACAATCTTTGTCCAGAATTACACAAACCAAACGGCATCACCGTAAATTGATAAAGCGGTCTACCGGGAACGGTGAAGGCCGTTTTATCTCTTGACGACTCTGCCAATGGAACCTGCCAAAATGCGTCTTTAAGATCGATCGCTGAAATAAAACGAGTATCGTGAAGTCTACTCAAATGCCCATCTATATGTGGTAAAGGGTACGCGTCCTAAATTGTAACACGATTGACACGTCTCGAGTCCAGACAAAGCCTGTTTTTCCCTGGTTTTCGTACTAGTACGACAGGGGAACTCCAAGCACTATGACTTTCCTCTATTACCCCTAGACTCAACATACGATCTAACTCCTCGTATATTAACTTCTGTATCGCCGGCGACACAGGATAATGTTTCTGTTTTACAGGAGTTGCTTCACCGACATCGATTAAGTGTTCTTCGATTGTTGTTTTTCCCAATCCCAAAACTTCACATGATGGAAATTGAGCAATCACCACTTGAAGACGTTTATGATCTTCTTCGCAAAGATTATGAATATTGAGGTCTTCAATTTTAACAGAAGGAGGTTCTATTTCCAAAGAGCTTATATTCGGAAAGATGTTAAACAAACGGCAAAAATCAATACCCAAATAAAGAGGCTGAGATAATCCAGGAATGATGTAAAAAATTTGTTTCTTTGTGATTTTTCCATACGTGATCGAAACCGAAATGTAACCCTTGATGTCTTGTGAACTACCATCCGTGGTTTTAATCGAAGAGTTCATTTTGTGCAATTTGAGTCCAAGTTCATTCAGAATTTCCAAAGATCCCAAACCCAAACAACTGATACTGGCTCCGGTATCTACCAAACCCGTCATCGACTTTCCATTAATCTGAACTTGAGCGTAAGGTCGATTATCTCCTTGTACCGAAATAATTGAACTTAATACATTTTTTTTAATTTCATGAATTGTTTTAAACCACTGCTTTAATCTTACACTTGATCGTTTTTTCTTTTTGATTGTGATTTCAGCCAAATCCGAATTTTCCCCAAAAATCCTATTACGAATAATTTTATAATTTTGTAATCGAGAATGTAAACTTTTAACCAAAATTTGTTTTGCTTTTTCTTTTGTGTTAATTTCAAATTTTGAGTCGTTTCCTAAAATTTGGATTGATTCAGAATTTGATTTTATCGATACACTTTCTCCTGAACTTAACGTCGATCCGGGTGACTGTTGGACAAACGTTGAGCCCCGGAGGTTCTCAGGTTTGTCTGTGAGTTTACCGGATTACATTTGGTGCATTCGGGTTTCCTGACATTTTTAGCACCACACGTATAACAAAATACTCTGGGTGTTGGATCTGGACAGTCAAAGAAACCATGACCAAATTGGTCACAATTCCAACACTTCCACTTAATTTGATTAGCATTTTGCCGATTATTAATCTCAGCAACTTCCTGGTTATCTAAATCAAATTCTGCACTGGGCAAATCCAATGAATGAACATTTCTTGTATTTGTATTTGATTTTGAGACAAAATATGAATCGCAAGAAAGCAGTTGACGTTCTGCACGACGGCAGATATCCTTGAAATGATCAAGATTATCAATTGGCGATGAGAAAATCATGTTAGCAATCTGTGGTTTTATACTCTTTCTCAGAATATCCACAAGATGCCTTTCCGGAATGGGGTTTCTCATTTGAATGTGAAGATTTCGGATTTCAAAAACAAAGTCCTCAATAGACTCTCTAACCGCTTGCTTCCGGCTCATAATAACAGATAACAACTCATAATCTGTCTCCATGTGACGAAATTGATTAAGGACTGCGGATTTTAGCGACTCCCAATCTAAAATTCTGTGAGTTCTGAGGTAAGACCAATACCACGAATCTGCCCGTCCTGCTAAAAATCTATGGAAATTTTTGACTATATAATCATTAGGCAACCTATCGCGATCACGCAAAGTTTCTAGCCTGAATACAAAATCATTTACTGATAAATTTTGAGATGTCCCGTCAAACTTCAGGGACCAACGTCTAACTGGACTACTTGGTCGATGTGGCAATTCATTTCGAAAAGATGAGGGAATTCTATACTCATTTCTATCTGGAAAATTTGGCTGCTGGTTCTGCAAATTTAATAAAGCCTGTGACAAATACTGGACTTCTTTGGACAGTTTTGAAAGATTTAAAGCGTCGTTATTCTGGTTTGTATCAGATGTTAAAGGAATTTGCTCTTCTGGCATTTGTGAATTTTGATTTGAATGTCTCAGTGGGTTATTTCTATCTGAACTGGGAAATCCATAAAAAGGAGATTCTGTACTAAGCAATGAATTTCGAGTATCAGCCAAATTCGAAGTTGTTCGGAGATTTGTATTGTTTTGTAACATAGCAAGTTGAAGACGCAGTTGCTGAATTTCTTGGTCTTTCTCGCTAATAATATTTATGTCTGGGTCTCGTATTGGAGTGACTGAATTTAATCTAGCTCTACGTATTACGTAATCATGGGGAGAATTATAATCTAACATATTTTCAGCAGATTGAGATAAATTATTGGGGTTATTACTATCTACAAAACGAGGCGGTGTAGCTGTCAGAGGATCTTCGAGACTATCCATATTAATTCTGGTCTGACGCTCACAGTTTCCTCTAGAATTAGGTTCAAATTCTTGATTTGAAACCTGATGCATTGAAACTGGAGTTCTAGGTAACATTATGACAAAACGATATTAAATAATAACATATTCAATTAAAAAAAATTAGTGAATAAGATAAATTTATATTTATATCAATAAAATGAATGAATGACGCTCTTCTGTATTTCACTCAAAAAAAAACACAATAACAGTCGATATATTTGATTTTCAATTTGCATAAATTAACTTAGTGGGGATATTTTCCTATCCAGTGACGAAAGAACTGCAATCTTCGGAACCAAATTTAAAAAAAAAACTATTAAAATGTGTTGATTTCCGACCCTATCATATATAAATTTTGTCGTCAATAGGGTATTTGAATCGAAAACAAAACCATTTTTCGGACCACATGTGCGACTGAATTACACATTTAGTATTTCCTGAAAACTCCTTACCGTATTCGATTCAACTGCCCTATTAAATTATAAAAGAATCATATATTCATCCAATGAAGATATATTCGATCTGCTTGCTTGACTGGACCAAAAAAAAATCCTTGGTAATTTCCAATCAAGTTATACAAATCTATTCTATTTACGAAATATCTAGCTTCTGTAACAACTCAGAAAAGGACAGAACAAATCAGCCCTAAGCCAAATTTTGCTGTTAAACATCTTTTCCTTGATCCCACATTAACTAAAATCTTCGCTCAAATTTTTCTTCATACTTAATCAATCAAACGCAAAAATAAACTGCAACTTAAAAAGACAAAAAAAAAAATGATCCAACTAAAAAACTATGAAAACGGACAGACTGATTTCTAAACGAAATCAATAAACTTGAAAAGACAAACTCAAAAATTGATTAAAGTTTGCCATCGTTGGGCGCCATATTTTTTTTATGTAATGAACCAGTAATTAAATTTCTTTAACTATGTGATTTGTCCATCGATTTTCTGGCTTTCGAAATAGCTGGAATGATACCTCTTGCATAACGCACAGCTTAGCTCGTCGGTTGGGGCGGGTCGCTATTTCTACCATGAAAATCCACAAAAAAAATAATTTTATAGGTATCAATATGGGACTGGAGGGCTTGAGAAGAAGAGTTTTTAGGCAATTCACCGCTCCAAGGTAGTCCGAATAAAATTAATAAAAAAAATCAAAAGATTAAAAGAAAAAAAAATAACAAAAAAATCAAAATAATGAGCCATTGCCCATCAGACAAAATTTCAGAAGAAAAAAAAAACTTGATAGCTGGAAGAAAAATTTGAAATTATGCGCGAGTTTAAATTCACCACCCATTACCTCAAACACCGGGTTCGAGCCTTGATCCCTAAGCCGCCACTCGCTTAGAAATCCCCTTTTAAAAAAAATTACCAAAAAAAATCAAAAATCAACACATTTTTAAGCACTCCGTTCCTCTCATCATTTTTTATCGCCTCTTTCCTTCAACACCGAACAGGAAAACAGAGCCTCACCTCCGTTTTAAAAGATTAGTTTAACATTTTCAATTCTTTTTTTTTTTTGTGTTGCAAAAATATAAAACGTATTTTTTTTTTTTTTAAACGTAGACTGAAACGTATTTTTTTTTTTTATTTTATGACAAAAAAAAAACATTTAATATATTCTTAACGTAAAATCCATATCTATCCCTACTAAATTATGACTATATAATAATTTATAAAAAAAACTCAAGACTTAGCTGGCCAGCGTATACGAAGATTTTTCTTTTAAATTTCTTCATTCCCCGCTACCATACTGTAAAAAATCTGCTTCCGCTGCTCACTGCTGCCGCTGCTCTACCATTTTTGCTACTGCTAACCAATTTTTCTGCTGCCGCTGCTCTACTTTTCTTGCTGCCGCTATTCAATTTTTTCTGCTGTCGCTGCTCAATTTTTTTTTTCTGCTACCGCTGCTCTACAAAGATCCTGATCGGGCTCCGCAAAATTTGGTTGTTCAATAAGAAAAATCTTTTTTCTTTTTTTTTTTTTACCACATCACACAGATCACAATGTTTTATTTATAGTCCTTTTAATTTATTTAACACAATATTCTTGTTTTGCATTTTAGTTTTTATTATATATTATACATTTTTACAAATTAATTTTAAATTTCTTTTGCATTTTCACAAAATTCGTTTCATTCATTTTTTTTTTTTTAATCGTTTTCCACCAGTACAAAAAATTCAATTCGCGTTTGCTTTAATTCACACAAAAAAAAAAAACTAAACAATTAAGAAAAAAAAAAACATAAAATTATCACGGAAAAAAAAAAAAACAATTTAAATTTTTGGAAAATTTTTCACAAAATATGAAAAATAATTTTTTTTCTTTTAACCCGTACACGATGAAAATCAAATACTTAATAATCGAGGGCAAAGACCCGACTACTATTTATAGAAAAAAAAATTTCTAGAATTTTCCGTTCGTCATTCATTTTTTTTATTAAATCAAAGGTAACTGATAAAATAATTACCTGTGGAATCAAAGTAAATTAGATTGCCAGGATATCCAAAATTTTTTTAATCGAAACATTTTTTTTTTGTAATCATTTTTTAATCGAAATATTTTTTTTTTTTGAAACTCCAGATAGTCCGACATTACAATATTTAGCAGATAAAATTATATCTTCTTTTATTTTCTTTTTATTCACTAAACCAGTTTGAAATTATGATTGCTTAATACTCACTCAAATTGAAATATGATGTATGGGAAAGTAATGTAAAATAATTCTCACTTTTATTGCGGAACACAAAAAAAGTTCCAATTCGAGTTTCAAAAATATTGATTTTTGAAAGCTTTAATTTAGTTTCATTTAATACTTTGTTTGTTAGGGTCAAATTTTGTGATCTAATTTTGACTCAGTTCCCCTAATCTGATTGATTTGAAATTTTCCTCACATACGTAACTCCGGTGACAATACAATATGTATATGCGCACACAAGAAAATATAAAATGGTGGTTGTCAGACGCCAATTTCTCCAAATCGAACTAGAGAAGTACGTACCCATCGTGTGGGGTCTCAAATCTCAAATGGCGTAATGGCGACTAAAATTGATAAATCAGTAAAAAATTTTTTTTTTTAAAAACAAGCGTTCAAAATGCATTAAAAATGACAAAATAAGTTTTACGAAGGGATTTGGCCTCAAAAATAAAAGTAAGGTAAAAGGTAATTAACAAACACAATCAACGTTTTTCTTTGCTTTTATTTTTCAGCCCAAATCCCTACGTAAACTTGTTTAAATAAAAGATTTTATTTTTTTTATATTGTAAAGATTTTATTAAGTAAGTAAACATTATTTTAATACCTAGTATTTACAGCTAATTTTTTATAATGAAATAAATACTAATAAATACTGCTCGTACAAAAATTTTGAAAATTACTAAGGGTCCGTTCGCATTTCCAATTTTTCTCTAATTTTTCTGCGAATTTTATTTAGACATTATTTTGCGAATTTAATTCTCCTACCGTAAAATAAGTGCACGTAGCAAAAGTTCGAGAAATTTTAATTTTTTCCGGGAATTTTGTATGAAAAAAATCAAGTTGCATTCGAATGAAG
The DNA here is from genome assembly GCA_964034945.1 of Chrysopilus asiliformis. Classification (NCBI taxonomy): domain Eukaryota; kingdom Metazoa; phylum Arthropoda; class Insecta; order Diptera; family Rhagionidae; genus Chrysopilus; species Chrysopilus asiliformis. Next base: position 6,409,058 of record OZ035961.1, read on the forward strand.
TTCGCGATATTCAGAAAAAAAAAATTCCAGAAAGTTTTGAAAGTTTTTCGAAAAACCCGAAGAAATGTTCCAGAAGTTTTTTTCTATCTGCGAAATAAATTTGCAAATTTTTCAAAATTTGTATCGGATAAATTGCATTTTGCACTTGTATTTCCGAGTAAATTCAAAAATCAGACTAAAATTCAATTTTTGAATTCATTCAATTTAATTTTTTTTGCAGGCTTTCAGCTTGTAGCAAAATTAAATGTTTCGTAAATAACAATATTACTTTTAAAAGTATAAACCAGCTTGAATTTCATTAAAAAAATTGTGCGTTAAACTTTATTTTGGAAATTTATTTCGAAAAGTCGATCCTTAATTTAAATACGTGTGAATTTTATTCTCGTACTTTGTTCTTGAGAATTGTTTCAGGAAAAAAAAAAATCTCGAGTTTTGTGTCATAATGTGACACGGTCATGCAACATGAATTTTGTAACACAGAATTAAATTCGCGGAATAAAATGTCAGATTTAAACGGCGCCCCAAAAAACGCTGTCCATAAATTACATCACATTAATTATAGATTTTTCGAAACCCTTCTCATGCCTCGTCGCATTTTTGCACATCTTTTCGTACAGAGTTTAGTACGGCCTGTATACTACCCCATATCCCCCTCCCCATAAAATGTTGCCATATTTTATGGACAGCCTCTAAATATCCAATTTTTTTTCGTCAGGGCCACACATTCTCAATTATCCACTCCATAAACGAGGATATCCTTGTAGACACTGTCGGACCCGTACATGATTGTTTTAAAGTTTCTATTCCTAGAATATACGGCACTGAAAAGTTTTTTATGTTTTGAATGAAGACTAGTGGACCTTCCAAACTTTCCTAGAATAAATGCTTTGGTTAAAAAATCGAACATATTAAAAAGAACTTTTTAAAGTACAAAGCATTCTGGATAACTATTTTCCGTGCAAATTTGCAAATCTCCTATTGGGCCAACATTTTTGCCATTCATAATAAATGTACATTTGTCCCGCGATACAATTTTCTGTGTAATGCTATATGTTTGTTCTCTTTTTCCATATCCGATAACAAAAGTATTATCTGAAGAGGATTCATCTTCCGGTTCAGTTTTATCTGTCCAAAGGCACGCCGGAATTATCTTAGAAATCATACTAAAAGAGAAAAAAAAATTATATAACGAAATTTGTCTTTCAAAATTTTTTGAAAATCTACTAGATTAATTTGAATTTTCTATTGAAGATATCGTTAAAGCCGCCCACAAACCATTAACCTATTTTCAAAATGGTGATCAATTTGCCATGTTGAAGTCGATGTTGAACGTCTGTGGGCATGTTGGTGGTTGATATGTCGTGTTGAGAACATGAGATTAAAAAATTTGGAAAACATTGGATATTCGTTGGAAGAGCCTGTTGTTGGCAACCATGTTGTAGCGTCTGTAGGGAAGTTGGCAACAAGGTTATGAACATCAGTTCACCCAAAGCCCATGACACATCCGCGTAAGTGATGTTGACAACATGGTTGCCAACATTTCGTTTCGTCTGTGCCAAAAGCTGACAATCAGGTTGAGAACATTGTAGAAGACAAGGAGTGGTATTCAATAAATTGATTCAAGCGTTTGTTTCGAGTTAGAAGAAAAAGTTGTATTTACTATCTCGGTTTCTTTCTGTCATTTATTTCGGTCAAAACAGAGACAGCGAATACTTCTTGTTCTTCTAACTCGAAACAAACGCTTGAAACAAGTTACGGAATATCACTCAAGGTTTCTCGTCTGTGGGCGACTTTATAAATTAGAGCATAACAAATTCTACATACCTAACTGGATCTTTCAGTTTATAAATGGCGATATCGTTCCGATGATTTTGATAATCATATTCAGGGTGTATCAATACGTCATGAATTATTATGTCCGATTTTTCATTAAAGTCAGTGTCCTTTAGAGATAATCCACCAACGCGAGCAATACTTGTAAAATTCTGAAATATGGTATTCCTGTAAAACAATAATAATATTTTTTAAAAACAAAAACACAAGGGAGCCCGATGCGAGAACGGGGGCAAATAGAAACTTTCTGATCAGTGTGAAATCCATTTCAGGCAAAATTATGATGATGGCCGTGCATCTGTCTGTCGGCCTGTGTGTCTGTCGGTTTGTCGGTCTGTTAATCTGTCGGTCTTATAATCTGTCGGTCTTATAATCTGTCGGTCAGTCGGCCTGTCGGTCTGTCTGCCTGTCGGCCTGTCTGTCTGTCTGTCGCTCTGTCTGTGTGTCGGTCTGTCCGTTGTACTTATCATAAATAACTCGAGAACGCGTTGACCTAGCGACTTGAAATTTTTTGCAAAATATGTTTTACGAAAATCGTTGGTTTCTCCCAACTTTTGGAAAAGTAACGGTAGCTATAACGGATATTTCCCGTACAATTTTTTGAAAAAAAATTCATTTTTTGAAAATTTCTCGAAACCGATGGACTTTTGGGAAAAAATGAATATAACAAAATTTAAAGGATATAAAATTTTCTACATTTTTTGCTTCAGCGGCTTATACATATCTCTAACGGTTCTCAACATATTTCAATAAAACAAAGTTTTTTGAAAATTTCTCGAAAATTTTTCGCTTTTGAGGAAAAATCTGTATTACCAAATTCAAAGAAAATCAAATTTCCTGTATATTTTCTTTAAATGTTTTTACGAATCTTTAACGGTCCTTGAAATATTTGAAGAAAAAATTACTTTTTGCATATTTTTCCGAAACTATATATTGCAGAGGTGTTAGTCGCAACTGATATTTTTAATTGTTGACGTGATTTTCTTGTGATAATCTTTTTAACAAAATGGCTTTTCCATTTATTTTCGGCCAAATATTCCCGCAGACGAAAACGTTCAACGTTCAAGTGAAATATAGCTTGGATTTTGCTGTGAAGTTTCTCTACGTGTACAATTTAAAAAATCAAAAATCCATTATGAAAAATAGATTATAATTAATTACCAATGAAGTGCACATTGTGCTGATCCAAGCAGGTACCAGTCGTCAATTATGACTGCTCCACATTGAAATTCAATGCAATTTTCATTGACTAGCCATCCAATTTCAGCCTAAAAATTTATAATTGAAAATTTGAGTGAAATGAGTTAAACTTTTACCATTTGTGGAAACTCGCGAACTTCATTATTCATCGATTGAACTAAAAAATTTGAAAGATGATTAAAAGAGTAAAATTTTTGCGTTTATTCAAACAAACCGTTGGTTCCGCCGTAGTAAAAGTCTTCACATCCTTAATGGAAATTGAATCTCATTAGCAACACAATAAATTAGGAAACAAAAAATCGATTTGTACTTCTCTGGGCGATATCCTCTGGGCCATCGATAAAGGACGCCGATCGGCTGGCTACATCCGAGATAGGTTTAAATCGGGGTCGATTAAAGTCAAATAACTTCCAGGGGCAGCAAACAATTGGATCCCGGATGGTATCCTCATCGTAGATGCAGAGGCCGGGATTCAGGTGATACTTTCCAATGGCGATTTCCGCAATTGAGCAATTCGACAGAAAAGCACAATAACCCACTTGATCACTGTAGTAAACCTGGCACAATGAATTCAAAATGTTCGCAGCGTCGGGGAAAATAATACTGAAAGTATCTTAAAATTTCGCCCGGTTATTAATTACCCATGAGATCAAATGAATGACGTAGGCACGTTTAAAAACTCACAGTTAATTTTCACTAATAGAACTAAAATTTTGACTAACATTGTTTAATGTGTTGATAAAATACGTCAACTGAATTTCTAATGGACTAATCGCACTATACTGTATACTGAAGTGAAGTTAAAATATCTGTGATGAGATCGGTTTTTGAATTGAACACCGACCAGTGGACGGTAGGCCCGTTGGCGTAAGGTGAGAATCTTTGAGTTGACCATGAGGGAACCAGTTTTTTTTAAAGGTCTTCCACGATTGTTTTGAGGTATTTTATTGGCATGTGGTAATTTGCTATCATTACTGGCCAGTTGTCTTTCACCAGCAGACACAAATAGTTAATAGATTGATTATTTTTTCGGATGTGTGTTCCAAACGAATTTCATCTAAAAGCTTCAATTTCCCAATTCCAACCACCAAAGATTGTGAAAAAAATATCCAAGTTTTTAAAAAATTCATTGATGCGTGTGGAATCGTTGAGTGGATGTTTTGGGGAAATTTGCAAAGTCATGTTCGTCGCGGGAAAACCAGTGATTGTGGAGTTCGTTAGGTCGATTACCTAGCGATGATTTTAATTGAGCTTATGTTCAGCACGTTTGTGGTAAATTACAATTAATACACAAATTAAAAAAAAACATATAACCTTCAATTTGATAAATGTTAGTTATAGTTACACATTTTTCTCATATCAATAAGAAAAATATGTAAATATATTAGCGATCTAGATTTAAAATTTAAATTTTTTTTAACTATATAAAGTGCGTAATAGATGTTTAATACTTATTTCTCGAGTTTGGTACAAGTTTTATTAATTCTATTTATTTTACAGCAGATACGGCTGCTGACACTGAATTGTAAAATACATGTATTCTGCATTAAAACGTTATATTCAAATTTGGGTCAGGGAAATTCTGTAAGGGACTGTAAAATACTTCACGCTAATTTTCGGAATTTCAAACCTCTCTTCATCAAGCTTTTTCGCGGTTTTTATACGTTTTCAAAAAAAAACAAGCACAGTAAACCCTGTATAAGCAGAATTCGCACGGGGCCTGGAATATTGTCCGGCTTAGAAAGTTTTCCGGCTTATTTAGGGTCCGACTTATACAGTGGTGTGATATTCCGTAACTTGTTTCAAGCGTTTGTTTCGAGTTAGAAGAAAAAGTGGTATTTGCTATCTCGGTTTCTCTCGGTCATTTATTTCGGTCAAAACAGAGACAGCGAATACTTCTTGTTCTTCTAACTCGAAACAAACGTTTGAAACAAGTTACGGAATATCACTCCAGGTTTTACTGTATATGGGTCTGGTCGTGCCTAGGCTTTTATTTCCGGTTCTGTGCGTCGGAAAGAGATGCGATAAGTTGCATTATGTTATCTGTAAAAAGCGCGGGATCTTTTGAGGATTTTCGTCCTCATCGGGTTGACGGGAAGGGGGGGAAACGAAAAAACTCGATTGAAACAGAACCGGTGAAAGATACAAGGGAACGTGATGGAGAGTTTAATCAACAAGTTCCCTCATCGACGAGGTCTCAAGGGGAGTTTTATATCTTACGTGCCCCCTCGTATGTGCCATTTCAAAGTCGAATATGGCAGTTTGATATCTGGCAGGCCCCCTCGTCTCCGCCATTTCAATTCCTAATCAGAGCATTTTTGAAACTGTTTTTTTTTGTGTGGAGTTTTGTCCCACCGTCGCACTATCGCAGGGCAAGCCCTTAAGGATCTCAAATAGGTTTGTTATGTATGGAAATCTCGTGTAAAGTTATTCTTTATTTTGTGTTTAACCATTAAATCATTTCTGATTCATGGTTTTTACGCGACTTTTCTAGCATTGAATTCTATTGGAATTTCTCGGGTTAGAGGTCATTTAAAACTTTGACAAAATGTTATATTATTTTTGTGGATGTTTTCACATCCCAAATTCCCCCCAACAGGAAAATCGCGTTATGCGAAAATGTTACGCACAGGAAAATCGCGTTATGCGAAAACGTTACGCAAGTCATAGCTCCAAGTGCTCTAGGGTTTTTAATTTTTTGGTGTTATACTGTTTTTTTTTTGTTAAAAATCGCCCTACGAATCAAAATTAATTTTTTGGACTTCGTGAATGCTTCTTGCAAACCGATGAAATTTATTGCAACATATTCTGATGTTTCTATAAAGTAATTTTGTGTTAAATTATTTATTTTACTTCCTTATACGTATTATTATCGATTATTGTTTTCAATAAAAAATAGTGGCGTCATCTGTTTTGATTGACATCCGCCTTTCAATGACTCCGAATTCATTTCAGTTATTTTTACGGAAGAACCTGTCTGCATAAGATACCGGATAATTCCATAAGATTGTGGATAATTTTTGCTGGTCGGTTCCGTCACGTTCTAAAGAAGTAATAGCATACCAAAGTGAATGTAGTTCAGAATTCTTTAAATGCGGTTTATCTACCGTGTGTGTTTTTTTTGTTTACCAGAGAAGTGGTTATGTATATTTTGCAAGTTTTTTGTATCTAAAAAGCACGAAAAAAATTGTTTAGTATTTTTTTTCGGTTATAGCCATTATCTTCACATTTTCTTATAATACGATTATTAAAAATCTAAAGTTCTTTGTCGAGTTTACTAAAATTGATGATGCGTTGAAAAAAATATGCAGCAAATTAATCATTTATTCTTTGATAATTTAATATTTTACTGTGTTTTCAAGAGATTTTCAAAATACATATTAACAAACTTGGTATATTTTTTAGTCGCGAATTCAGAGATTGTTTACCCCCTTACAGCTATGGTATAGCTTTCCGAATGCAGTGGCGCACCCAAAGCCGAAAATTTTCAATTATTGTAATTTTGCATGCAGCATCCAAATACTTCTCATTTTTTGAGAGATTTTTCAACGAAAGAAGGAAAAAGGGGGTTTTCACTGTTTCATGAGCTTTTTTACTGCGAATGCGAGTGTGGATTTTTGAAAGGAAAATTTTTCCTTAATGTCTTATTTCTACAAAAGTTTAAATAGGCAAGTGTAGCTATACAGAGTCCAGTTTCAAATAGCTCGCAAATACCACTTGAAAGACATAGATAGAGATCATTTTAAAAAAAATGCGCCGCAGACGAATGCCAAGGTCAAAAAAATTCTTGAATTGATCTAATAGTAGCCACAGAAGCGTATCGTCATATTTTGTTCTTTGTAAGGTGCAAATTTGACGCAGTGAACTTCCAAATGTCGCCCAAACCGCCATCTGAGAAAAATGATGTCCTACACTCTAAAAAAACCTTGGGTTAAATTCTAATGAAAATTGGATTACACTGGATCTATATGTAATTTTTATACGAGGCTCTATAAAAATATTTAAAGATAAAAATAATGTCTTTTTATTCATTTATATTTTCTAACGCTTCTGTCATTCGGCCACCCCTTGAAATGCTGCCCCAGGATCTGCCTGGCGTTACCTGTAAGCCTGGCTACTTAATAGATATTTTATCCAAACAGTAAAGCGACCATATTGTAAATAAATAATTTACAGACACTCCGTTTTACTGTCACGTATATTTTCTTAATTTTACTTAAAATGTTTCTATTAGATTCCAGGGGCTATAGCCCCCCTTAACTTCTAATTATGCAAAAGTCGGATAAAAACCATCAGAAATGAAATGTATTAACTGCTCTATAAAGTTGATAATTATTTAAATTTTTTCCTTAACACAACATTGACAAATTCTTTGTGGAACGTGAAGGGACAAAAGTAAATTTTACTCTACATTGGAAACTGTTTATCCATTAATTTAAAGAGATATTTGATTTCAGTAAAAATGTTCGCCTGCGGCGCATTTTTTTTTCTAATAATTTCAAGTTAAATCATATTTAAAAATTTAAGATTTTTTATGATTTTCTTTTATGTTTGTTTTTTCAACCCTTTATCTATTACAAAACTAAAAACCATTTCTTTAAGTTATGTATATTATTTTTAATTATCTTTCGATTTTTTTTTAATTATCTCCCGCTTGCGAGATATGGTTTTTAAATATAAACAAATATCTGGACTGTTTCACGGCAATTGCAAAAAAAGCGACTCAATGAAAGCTCACTTATGGTGCGTTTCACGATTTTTTTTGAGACTTCTTAATTTAATGAGCGGGCGAATTTTAATCGAAAAGAGCCTGCACGCAGAGGAAAAAAATAGTGAATCTAACTATTTTATAATGTGACGAAGCATGAGTATCACTAAAATAGTTAATTTAAATTACAAAAATAATCAATTTAACCACATAATAGTAAATTTGCCTACTAAGCAGTTAAATTTATTATTAAAATTGTCAATTTTGGTTATTTTCCTAAGTGAAATCTGCTATTTTAGTAGTAATCACGAATCCCAATTATCAAAAAGTTTGTTTTACTATTTTTTCTCTTTTTGTGGTAACTCAATTTAATGGCTGCTAAAAGTTTCGTGAAACGCGCCATTAAATTCATAACAAGTTTGCTTTTATATGTTTTTATACACAAATGTGTGCTTTTCTGTAAGCTTAAACAAGTTAAATAAAATTTCCAACTATGAATATCTAAGAAATACAATGATTCAGTAGTGACCATCTTGATCTCATCTTAATCGATTGACTTTACATCAGATAATCGCAAAATTGTTAGTTACCACAAAACGAGTTGATGAAGAGTTCTAAGTGATTGACGTTCATTAAAGCGTAAAAATGTTTTGAGCTAGTTGTCAAGATTTCTTTAATTTTGAATTGTTATCAAAACTTAAAAAAAAGCTGCGCATTCGTAATACTTCCATAAGTAATTAACGTGAAGAAAAGCTCTTAACTAGATTTAATTCTTGTGGTTTAAAAAAAAATTGTGATATTGAAGAAATAACTAATAATTGATAGAAATATGGGAATATCAAGGGAGATTATCGCATTGTTTTTATTAACTTGTTGTTTAGTGTATTCTGGTGATTGTCAGATCATATTCATTGATGATTATTTGTATGAAAATTCAACATGTAGGCAAGAAGATGGAAGAATTGGTGTTTGCTTAAAGTTGTCGGATTGTCAGGAATCGATACTTGTTGCGATACAGAAAACCCATTGTACATTTATCGACAGAACGCCAGTCGTTTGTTGTACAAGAAAGATCATATCACCTGTGGTAACCGATCTCGAAGAAGACATTGGTACAAGATACAGAGATCCAGCAGCAAACGCGCCCAGAATAAATACAACTGTAGTTGAAGTCGCGAAATCCGGCTCACAAGGTATTAATATGGAAAATAACTTAACGCAAAATCATATTAAACTGGTTGATAAGAAAACACATAAAAGCACCGTCTCGTCTTAACACACATCAATGTTTTTTTATATTTATTTATTTCTAAGACATAATCATAAATTTAAATAATTTTGGCATATTTTGATTTTGAGACGTGTTAAAGGTGACAAGAATTGTTCTTTACGAGATTTTGACGCTTAACTCTATAAACTTTGGACTTTTTTCAAACTTTAAAACGATAAACATCAGTTGTCATGACATCAATTTTTTGAAGATTTTAACTAATCGAAATAATTTTTATATGTGTTAAGTTTTGATTTTGATGCGTGGGAAATTTTATTATGCTATAAGATTTTTTTATGTACGTAATCAAGAAAAATTCATATTGATTATTCATTGGAAATTTTAATTCATATAAATACTAATGATGTTTTTGCGATTCTTAATTTTTGATCAGTCAAAATTTAATTATTACTTATACTATAGCATATTCATGTGGAAAGGGTACATAGTTAATATTCATTAACAAGTTTTTAGATAATAGGGAATTCCGACAGGCTTTTTCATAAATGCGCAAGGTGTTTTTTGTGGAAATAAGGTGTTGTGTGGGTTTAAAATAACTGTCAATTGCAAAGTCGGTGGGTATTTTGTAAACGGGAGCACAGGTTAGTTGACACATTTACAGAATGACTTAGGGAAATTGACGATAATACCATTGATAATATCCGTGAACAGATTTTCATGATTTTTACTTTCCTCTTCACACTCTAAGAAATGATAGTAAAATTCAACAATATTTTAATTCAATAATACTAGTAAAATTACTTCAATAATTGAATGAATGCGAAATTTAGTTGAATATTTAACATACTTTTGTTGAAAATTCTAAGTTTTTTTTTTGAAAATTCAACAAATTTTGTTGAAAATTCAAAGTTTGTTAAGATTTCAACATTTTTTGGTTGAAAATTCATAATTTCTTTCAGTTGAAAATGAAACACAATGTTGAATTCCAAGTATTTATCGCGTTATTTCTGAGTCATTATTCGGGAAGTGTGCGTCGGTCCATCAGTTCAACATCAAATTAAATATCATTTCTGTATGAAATATGTAAGGTTAGTTTCAAAAAAGTGTCGAGTTCGTTGAAAATTAATCTACTATTGTTTAAAAATAATACGCATGTTGAATTTTACTTCAATTATTGAGTGTAACCTATTTCATCAATTTATTGAAGGAAAATTCAACAAAAAATTCTTAGAGTGTATATAGGGAAAGTATTGTATCAATGACGGAGACCTACTCGGTAACGGGGGCTGATAGAAAATTTCTGATAAGTACGAAATCCTTTTCAGGCAAAATTATAAGGATGTCCGTGCATCTGTTTGTCGGTTTGTCTGTTTTACGTATCTTCAATAACTCGAGAACGCGTTGACCTAGCGACTTGAAATTTCATTTAACCTTCTTCCGTCCCTCGGGTCTAATTTGACCCAAACAGAAATTAGTTTCCTTGTACCTTTAAAAGTATTTATAATACGAGCCTGAAATTTTTTTACTTTGCCTTATTTATTGTAAACTAGCAGTATGCAAAAATTTGGCAACTTCCGATTACCCGTTACACTGCTACAAAAATAGTCACACTAAAGACCTTCGGGTCTAAAATGACCCAAGGCAGTTATTCGTATAAGAAATGTTTAATTTAGTCATATTATATTATATTAGTTAGTGTTTGTAAACTATATCTAGAATACGGATCTAAAATATTTGACCGAACGGGGTGAGTTCTCGGGTATAAGAAACCGATTTTGTTGGATGTCAATTGGGAAAAACTCAACTGCCATATTTCTCAATTTTTGTATGAAGTTTTTTGACCGCTATTTTCGGGGAGAGTTCATTAGAATAATATATAAGTCTTTTGGGTTATACATATGTTGTTGTATGTTGTAAAAATTTCGAAAAATATAAAAAAAACTCGTTTTTTGATTTTTGTATACACTAAATCTCTATGGGTCAAAAAAGACCCGAGGAACTTTAGTGTGATTTTTTTTGAGGGACGGATGAAGGTTAAATGAGTTTTACAAAAATCGTACTTTTTGGAAAAGTAACGGTAACTATAATGGGTACCTCCCACACAATTTTTTGAAAAAACACTTTTTTTTAAATTTTTTCGAAAATTATGCACTTTTGGAAAAAATGAGTGTAAAAAAATTTAAATGATATAAAATTTCCCACATTTTCTGCTTTAACGGTTTTGTTTTGTATCTCTGATGGTTCTTAAGATATTTGAAAAAAAAAATCAGTTTTTTTAAATCTCTCGGAAACTATGGACTTTTATGAAAAAATGCATATAACCAAATTTATAGGAAATACAATTTTCTACATTTTTTGGCTTTTACGATTTATACGTATCTCTAACGGTTCTCAACATATTTCAAAAAATTGAAGGTGTTTGAAAATTTCTCAGAAACGATGCGCTATTATGAAAAAAAGCTTAAAACCAAAATCAAAGGAAACAAAATTTTCTTCATTTTTCCCTTTATCAGTTTTTACGTATCTTGAACGGTTCTCCAGATATTTGAAAAAATAAGTTATGGCATGACTAAATACGTGGCGCGATCAACATTTCATGTGAATAGCAAAATGTAAAAAAAAATAGCTTTGTAAAATGCTGTAACATTAATTGATAGTTTCATGAAATTTTTAGCGACCGCTAAATAGAATTAGTGGGTGAATTCCGAGCTAAAAGAGCCTGTTTACACAATTTAAAGGACCTGTACTGTACACTTACGGCTTTTCATTCAAAGAAAGATCTCATCGGAGTGAGATTTTTTTGACAACTGGGCCAAAAATTTCGGGGAATTTCATTTCTTATTAAGAAGCCGTTGAGAAGGAAACAACTAATCGCCGTTCCTGTAATCCATGGAAAACATTAAATTTAACACGGAGAGAAATCTAAATAGGAATATGGAGAAATCCAAATAGGAACGCGACAGTGGACTCTTCTGCAAAATTTCCCTAAAAACAGGGAATCATTCCCATAATTTTGGGAAAATTTTTTTTGGAGTGAATTCCACTTTTGTTTGGAAGTTATTACTAAAAAATTTCACTGTCTCGTATATTCCAATTTTTTATAGGAATCTGTTCTATTCATGGCTATTCTGGAATCCGAAGTTAAAACGTAAAACCAAACTCAGTCGATTCGATTCGCCACTCAATTGTTATTCTGGTATTCTAAAATTTGCAACGAGTAATTCTACCCTCAAAACGTTACTAGAACATACGCAATCGAACAGAAGTGAAACGCAGTGGATTCAAGAATACAAATTGAGGGGAAATCGAACAGACTTAGTACTACTTCGGATTCCAGAATAGGTATGTATATATTTTTTACAGCTAATCAAAAGTTTTTCCAGGAGGCGCAAATTTCAAAGCTTTTTTTAGTCTGTGGTTTTTGGCCTAAACAAAAACTCCTTTTTTATTTAAATGTCATATTATCGGTTTTGCATATTTTAATGATTACACGATCCGATACACCAGCTTTTTAAAGGTTTTAGAAAAATGCTTTTTCATAACAAATAGCCATATAATCTGGTTTTAATAAAGCTTAAAAGAATAAAATTTAACTAATTTTCTCTATGCTCAATTTTCACTAATTTTCATTTCTATTTCAAAACTTAAAAATTTTCAAATTTAAAACTCCTTATGTCCATTTCTTGTCAATTTCGAAAGTTCGACTGTAATTACAATAGTTTTGTTTTATTTTAGATACTCAAGCAGATCCCAATATCTGCAGTTCATTGAAAAAAATCAATTGCCTAAAGCCTGATGATCGGATCGATGTGTGCATTAAACTGACGGGTTGTGAAAATACCCCCAATGAAAATGGTGTAATTTCCAATGATACTACCAAATGTTGCGGAACAGATCCGTTTAGGGAAAACTCTGTAGAGAATATGAAAGGTGCTGCAGGAAATATTCAAATTAATATAAATGAAATACGGAATGAATTAATTAAAAATAATCACGATTCAAGTAAAGAGATTTATCTTCAATTAGATATTACACTCGATTTAAAATCTGATTCGATCGAAACTTCGGTTAATTTAAAACCATCACCCCCTTTGATCCATAGTGAAAAAAAATATGAAGATGATGATAATTCGACTGAAATCGATATAAGATTTTCAACTTCATTACATATGGCTAATTTGTCATATCTGGGAAATACAATAGACGATAATAAAGTTGAAATGGAAATTATGGTTTATAAAATGACCGATGTTGACACTAATGCTAACGAAACTGAACAATCAAACGTACCGGTAAACCGAATTAATGACAGTATTCACAAGCCATCGGATATAGAGGGGAACAAAACTGCCGATGTAGGTTCTAGATTAGGTGAAGTTGAAGAGTCAGTAGAGAACCAGATCGATCGTACAAATAAAAAATCTCATGCACAAATAGGTAATGACTACTAAATTATATAAATTTTTATTTTTGGAATTTTTTAATGAAACTTAACACGTTGGCTACCAGCCAAAAAAACGCTTACTCCGCTAGTATACACGGGGAAAAAACTCAAAAATCATTTCTGTACTTTGTGAGTCACCAATGAACACAAGATCAATACAGACAAAAACGAACTCCATGCTCCACAAAAAAAAAACCCCTTTGTACCGCACGAGCGACTGCACTCAACCATGGAACTTGAGAAACTGACGGTAATGACAATAGTGTGTGTACACCGGTGACTCACATGGTAGCCAACGTGTTAACAAGATATTAGACCAAAAAGATCAGTTAAATCTTGTACTTAGATATATAAACGTTTTAAAATGTTTTTAAATGCGGTTTTTTACGAGTCCTCTACAATATTTGTTGTCAACAAATATCGACAATATATTTGAGGATTGCAAAGGTTTCCGAATATAAATTCTTTACTTTTATATATTTTTATGAAATTAGTTAATAATTTTTTTAATTTCAGCTTGTAATCGAACTACATCTGCTGACATCATTATAAGAGATTTCAAATCAGATAACGACTCTGAAACTTCATATCAATCACCGAGTTTGGTAATTTATTTCAATTAATATAAACTACTACTTTTCTGATCTTCGGCTCATTTTACTATGCTATGCTAAAATGGCAATATACTCTGTGATCATTTTTTTCGATCATTTAAAAATTGAGTTTAGATTTAGATCATAGAAATTTTTTGTTAATTTGCCTATTGTCTTTGGACAAAATGCCCGCGAAAAATTAAGAAAACTGATTATTTAAAAAAAAAGTTTCGCGCAGTACGCTTGAAAAAAATGAATTCTTTCTTCATCCCAATCGTAACTACTAACCGATTCTGATAGACTTGTCACGTAAAACGACACAACTCTTCTTGGAAACTTGCTACTCTGTGGTGGCATAAACTCTTTTTTGAATAGGATATTAAAAAGTTTTGTATTTGTTCCAAATATTGAAAAAAAGCAAACCAGCATGGACAGTTCACGTGACAATTTTGGTAACGCAAGTCTATCAGAATTATGTCGAGAAATATTAGAAAAATAAAAATATGACAGTGAAATCTCGGTTCGTGATCGCCTCGATTTGTTCTTCTTTGGTAAATCACCAAATTTAATAATAAAGGGAGGGGAAATAACACTTGAACCCCCTTTTTCATAACACAACACCAAGTTTTCGCGAATCTCTTCACTGTTTATTCTAAATGGTGATTCAGAGCAGCATTCTCGATGGCAATGGGTGTACAAACGTATGGCTGTGAATTTATATCTCTTCGCCAATCTCTTAATTTAATGTCTTTGGTCGATACATATTATTTGCAAAGACACGAGGTTTTTTTTCATTTTTTTTTTGAAAGACATTCGAAATTATTTTTTCTTGTTCTAAAAACTATTGGTTACAAAGCCTTAACAATTTTTTTCAATATAATCTTGCCAAAATTTGCAGAACTTATTTAGACATTTTTTTCTTATGTTTCTTTTATTAGTTTTCATTTGGATTAATGACGGATGACTTAATTGATTTAAATTGTACTGGAAGTTTAATTGAATATTATTATGTTGTAACATCAGCTTCCTGCGTCGATAATATCCGGTAATAAGAATCTGATTATATTTGATTTGTAAAAAAAAACTGAATTTTCACTCTATTAGACCGAAACCAAATTTGGCAAGAGTCGGTGATTATGTGATTTATGCTAATTATGGTGCAATGCAGCCGTCTTACTTCGTAGTAAACAGAATTCAAATTCATCCAGGCTTCAATCGAGACACTCTTGAAAATAACATCGCTATTTTGAAATTGCTGCCATATGAAAAGTTAGTTTTGATTTTTAAGTTTTGTAAAAAGGATTTTGTTAATGAAAATTTGATTAAAATCAGCTCTCCATTTCCATTACGGCCGATATGCGTTTGGGAAAGTTCTACATTGCCGACAGAGGGAGTATTTGAGTCACACGGATATGAAACAAGTGATGTTGAACATGAATACGACCCTACCAACACAACTATTAAATTCGTAAGTCAAGAAGATTGTGAAGCTGCCTTTAAGGACGATACAAGACTTAGAAATGGTTTAACGGCGGATCAATTTTGTGTAACAAACGAAGATCCCGAATCCAGTTGTGAGGTGAATTTTAAATACTTTTATTTCAATATATAGTATTTGATTTATTAACATAACGTTTTGAACAAAATAGTTTCCAAAACTACATGCCGATGAAATCACAACTCATGTGGGAACTAAGCGATATTTACTTGGTATATCATCATTTGGTTATTCGTGCAAAGGAGGTATTCGGGTGTACACTAGAATCTCAAGTTATATTGACTGGTTATCGAAGAATATATGGATTTTATAATAAAAAAGTGTTAAGTGTAAACAATATATATAATTTTTTGATATTATTATATGTTATTTAAGTTGATATAGAAAATAAACCTATTTATTCTAAATAAAAATGTAAAATTATAAATTTATGTTCTTGAATTTTTCATGGTGTGTGGTTTTTACTTATGCCCAGTTGACATTTTTTAAATTGTGGTTAACAGTAGCTAGCCACAAGGTTAGGAGTTTAGAAGTTTCCAACTAGTGTGATGCTAGTTTAAAAAGCATACTAGTTGCGCCTTAGTTGCCTACAAAAACAAAACTAGCAACTACACGTAGAGAAAAAATAGTAAATCTAGCTATTTTATTTATTGGGTTGGGGAATAAGTTCGTAGCGTTTTACCTTTAAGACTTTTATTTAAACAAAAATCAACAATTATAACAAACAATAAATTAATCAATTATGTATTCGCCGTTGCTGTTTACGACCTCCTCCCACCTCTCGACCAATTTGTCGATGCCGTTGCGCCAAAAATCGCCGGCTCTGGCCAGTTTTTAAGGTCCTCTTCATTGTCGATGGTAACGCCCCTCATATGGTTCGACAGGGAGCGGAAAAGATGGTAATCCGTCGGTGCAAGGTCCGGAGAATATGGTGGATGCTGAAGGACCTCCCATTCGAGCTCTTGGAGTGCGGCTTTGACGACTTGTGCAACATGGGGCCGTCATGAAGGAGTATGGTTTGGCCTTGTCGATGGGGTCTTTTCAGTCGAATAGCCTCTTTCACGCGGTGTAGCTGGGCTATGTAGAGCTCTTTGTTGACCGTGGCATTCCTTTCGAGTATTTGCCTACCGTCCTCCTTCAAAAGTGCTTTGAGACGCTCTTCGTCGAATTCAGAAGGTCTTCCGCTGCGGGGCGTGTCGTCGACGTCAAAATCGCCATATTTGAACTTTGCAAACCATTTCCGTGCTGTAGATTCGCCTATGACACCTTCTCCATATACGTTGCAAATGTCCCGGGTTGCTTCAGCAGCTTTTTGGCCTCGTTGAAAAGCGAAGAAGAGCAGGTGTCGAAAATGCTGATTTTTACCTCCTGGATATTCCATTTCCAAGCCAGAAAAATAATAAAAAATTAAATTACTCAAAAAAATGATTAGCACAGTTTTGTAAACCAGAAAAATCTCTATCGAATGAATACTATACACTTTGTCTAACAGCAAAAAATCGTTGTAAAACAAAAGAAAATATAAAAACGCTACGAACATATTCCCCAAACCAATAAATATTTGCGGGCGAATTGGAGAGATTTTAAGTCGCAATACGCAATTTTATGACTTGATGTTACTTGGAATTAAAATATGAGCTAATTAATTGAGATCATAACAATATTAAAAACTTGAATGGTCGAGGAATTCAAATATTTTATTGAGTTAATCATGATTATACTCTTATTTGTTGCGTGTTACTAAGATGAGTCGAATGGGCTTTATTTCATACTAGAACTTGGACCCGGCTTCGCCCGGCGAAATGAGTGAATAGAACAAAACTTAGGAAAACCAAATTCAGTTGATTATAAATTAGATAGCCTAGAGTAGGGTGGTTCGTGCTTTTCTTTAAATTAGATTTTCTTCGGAAAATTGTTTTCAAAAAAAAAACAAAAAGATAAATTCCTGCATTCGGATTCCGATTCACTTTATCCCCTCCATTAACTTCCCCAACCTATTAAATTGAGATATGTTGGAGTTCGATCCCCGATGATTATCTATGTCGAATTTCAGGTCAATTGACTTGGTTGTTTTCCTGCGAACTAAGTTTCAGAGTCACTTTGCCCTTACTCTCCCCACTTTCCGGGCTACTTTTTTGTGTATCCATGTTAGAGCTGGACCCCCGGTGAGTATCTATGCCGAATTTCAGGCCTCACGGCTCTGGAGTTTTTCCGCGACAGAGGAATATAGAGGAGAAACCAAGATTCGGATTCACTTAACCCCCCCCCCCCCCCCCCCCTCCCCGGACTACTTTGCAATATGCCTATATTTGACTATTTGAATCAGGTCTACATTGAATATCCATGACAAATTTCAGGTCAATCGGTTCAGCCGTTCTGGCGTGAAAGAGGAACAGACATAAAAAAAGACACACAGACAAACTGACATCAACTCATTTTATATATTCGTATGATTTCTACGGTCACTGCTGGTTCGTGAGCAATATTGGAAAAGTGTTTTTAAAAAAAATTCCCGAAAATTCGAGAAAAAGTTGCTTTTCTACTGATTGAGCTATTGTCCTGAAACTTTTTTATTCTAGGTGATAAGGGACTATCCGTAAAATACGTCAAACTTTTAGGGAGTGGGTACAATAAAAAACTAACTTTAAAAAAACACGCGATAATTTGCGTTTTTATGCGAAAAACTTCCAGAATATCATTTTTTTTTTGTAATAATAAAAAAAGACACTTGAATTGAAAGACAATAACACAAATATGATGGCAGAAAAATATTTTTCCATAATCTTTGACGCATTCAAATGCAGATTTTATTTTATGAAATTTTAAAATTTTTGATTTATTCAATACTTAACTTTTCTTTTCACTAAACGGACTTTTATGATCGTGTGAAATTTTATTTTTTTGCGCTTAGCGACATTTTGAAAGTTTTATCCGAAAATCTGCTTTCAACAAGTAATTAAAAATTACCCAGCTCTTTGAGTTTCTTTACAAACGTTTTATTTTACATTTGAATAACACCCAATTCAAATGAATTTCAATGATTTTGAAATTACACAAGTGTCTATAAAAGTTTTTTTTTGAATAAAAGGAAATCCACATATATGACTCATTATTTTAATTAACATTAAATACAAGAAAAATTAAAAGAATACCGCCGCCGCTTATTCTTTTCGTCACCTGTAGAAATTCCAAAAAACTTTTCGAGTTGGCTTTTTCATCGGAAACGATTTAATCATTAACAGTCCTTAGTCCGAATCGGAATTGATTTCGAAATAAACAACATGTCACTAAAAGTTTCTATTTGTATATGCTTATGCTTAAGTTTGATAAGTTTGAGTTTTTGTCAGAGAATAACATTCAAAGATGATGCTCTCTACGAAAATTCGCCGTGCATGGGGTCAGATGGAAAATCTGGCATTTGCTTAAAATTATATGATTGTAAAAAACCGGCAAATGTTTTGAAAAAACTAAAAATGTGCGCGTTTGACGTAGAACAAAATACTTTACCAATAGTTTGTTGTACAAGTGATTAATGCGGAGAACAAAAAAAAAACGTTTTAAATTAAGAATATTGTTAAAAATCAGCTGTAACCAGAAAGAGACCTGATAATATGAATATTTTAGAATGGAAGTGTTCAAAAAGCTACTTTTGTGTTCACCGGTTAGAAAATCAAGTTTTCAATGTCTTAAATGAAAATTTAATAAACTGGATAAACTGAAAAAATAAAGCTTGTGTAAAATTCTTACTCATGGAAACTTTTTGAGTATCTTTTTTAAATGTGTGAAGTTGCATAGAATCGTTCTTAAAAGAGCGATATTTTTGTATGCATATTGTGACCTTTACTTCAATTATAGTGCAAAAATTTGGTGTGTTATTTTTTTTTTTAAATAATTACAAATAAATATATTGAAAATATTTTCGTATTTTAATTGGAAATTACATACAAATTAACTTTAATATTACAGGCAAATCTCGAAAAATTTAAACACGCTTTATTTAAACTCCCAGTTATTTGAACCAACAATTGAGTTTATCAACAACAGTACATTTTCTTCACATTTTTCTTATTAGAATAAATGTTTAACAGATTACTATACATAGATCTCTTTTATTTTTTTGTGAAAGACTATGAATTTCATTTCGAGAATGTGGTGTTAAAATTTCAATATTCAATATAAATATATTTGGAAGCCCTCAAGGTATAACGATTTTTTTTTCAAAAATTTTCAATTTCTCAGTTTTTTTAGTGCTAAAAAACTTAATGAAAAAACTTTAACCCATAAACGGCGAGTCATTAAATATAGGCATTAATCGTGATTGTGCGATGTGTATCGAAGCCTCTCATATCAAGGTGTCTTAAATCGAGGGAAGCACACTTAAAAGTGTTCTAATACTCGTCTATTATATAATAGGCTTGCTTGTCCGTCCTTCTATTCAGTTATAACTAGTAAACTACTGATCCGATTTGGATAAAACTTTTATGTGAAAATTCCATCGGCCTATCCCGCTCCATTTTCCCTACCTTAGTATTTTATTAAATATTAGCTGACTTACCCGTGGTTTTTTATACCAAAAAACAAATAAATTTTTGAATTCTTAAAAAGAAATTTTTGAATTCTTAAAGAAAAAAAAATCGTTATGCCTTTAAGACCTCCAGTTTCAAATTTTGAAATTTTAACACCATATTTGAGGCGTTAAAAGCTAGAGTGGACCAACCCACATGTCGAAACCGTGAATTTTTTTGTGTTTGAATCACTATTGCGAGTGAGTTTTTAGACAAAAATGTTTGGATGCACCAAAAACGTTTCAACATTGAGTAATAAAGTCCACAGATTCTTTTTTCCAAAAATTTTCAGTCAATAATAGTACAGAGTGGAAAAGCTTCAAAAACTCGATTATGTGGGTTGGTCCACTCTAGCTTTTAACGCCTCATTTCCGAATACGAATTGCCTGTTTTTCCGAGTAAAAATGAGAAACGGATATTTGAGTTATCTCTATAGAAATTCTAACACCGAGTCCGTGATCAGCGACCTTGAAAACCCACGAGTGACATTTCCCAGCCACCAAACGGGCTGACTTCATGGTAAAAGTAAATGTTTTATAATACCAACCTCTTACCCGCCCCTCGTTTAACCACCTAGGGGTGGAATTTTGAAAAACCGTTCCTTAAGGTGCCGCTTCACATGAGAGTAAATACGCGAGTAACTCTCAAAAACTCTCGAGAGTTACTCGCAGGAGGTTGTCCATTTGAGAGTTAATTTCGGCGATTTTTCTCTTTTCAAGACCAATATCTTGATTTTTTTTGACATCTTGCTTTGGCGAGTTCTCGAGAGCTACTAGTGAAATTCAAACGCCGTTCGTATCTGGCGAGCAACTCCCCGAAAGTTCAGTGGGTGCATGTCGACTAGAGAGTAGAATCACTTTTGACAGCTCGCAGAAACTAGCTCGCGAGTTTTTGCGAGTTTCTACGAGCGACTCTCAGAGACGTGTCTATTTGCGAGTAGCTGCTATCGAGAGGTTCTCGCCGGCATTTACTCTCATGTGGTGCGGCACCTTTAACACTAGATTGCCCAAGCAAGTCATTTTGACTGCTTTTTAATTTCAATCAGAAAAACAATTATGTATATAATGACACAATTTGTTAGAATTTTGTGACTTTTTGTACAACATATAAATGCGTTTATTAATAATTGTAGCTACCTCCCGCCTTCTTCATTTCCGGTATATATAGATGTGTTATATCTATATTGCCAAAAGCAGTCATTTTGACTGCTTGACTTCCTTGGGAAATCTAGTGTTAAGGATCATCTATGAGGTAAGGCAATCGGTATGGAAAATTTCATGGCAATCGGTTTAGTGGTTCTAGAGATACTGTGATGAGTGAGTGAGTGTGTCAATGGTATCATAAAGAAGTACTCACTGTGGTTTATGCTGTTGTGTTCATAACTCATTTTATGAAATATGAACACTGACAACATTAAGGTATCGATATAGAGTAGTTTTTGTGGTTAAAATTTAGAAAATAACTACTAAATTTTTCGGTTTAGGAATTTTTTGGTTATTTTTTTACATATTTAATTTTTTTTAAATAGACTTATAATTGTTTTGTTTTATTTACAACCAAAGGGTACTCATAAGCCTAAAAAAATTATGATTTGTTCTTGTAAACATCTGTTTCCACCTAAAGTGTCAATGCCTCCAGTTTGTAGTCCAAATATTAAGAAAACACGTCGTCGCTAAGCCTGTTTTCTTTTTGTCATTATTTTTTATTCAATATTCCGTTGAATGAGAATTGAAAAAAAATCAATATAATTAATTTAAAAAAAAACCAAATTTGGTATTTTTTTTAAATTTATATTTTATAGTTTAAGGTGTGTTTTACTCCCATAAAAATAATAGTGATTTCTAACTTCTTTTAGCAACAGGCAGTGATTTTATCATCTTTTAAAATGGTTTTTAAAACGTGTAAAAAACAGGTTATTAACAATCTGATAGTTTTCTGATATTTAAAATTCACATTCTTCTCAAATTTTACACTACGACTGTTTTAGGTAACCACCAAATATCTGTGCGCAAGGAATATGAGTGAACAGATATTATAGACAACATATGTTAATAAAAAGTTGATATTATTGAATGCTTTTAGTTCCACAAGAGTTCTTCCGTTAAATACGTCTCTCTAATGTTTGCGTTTTCCACCCCCAATCGGAAACTGCGTCACGGTTTTTTCCAGTACTTCACTCGGTCTCGATATTCGCTGTATCTCCTTCTTATTTTAAGCATGGCGGATGTTTTGGATGTAAAGCTTGTAACATTTATTTTTTTTTGTCATTCAAAAATCAGTTACAGCTACTCATAAGCTTTCGACCGCTGTGTAGTCAAGTCGCATTGATTTTTGAATTAAATCTAATACGTTGAGCAAATAAAAGTGTAGTAAAGAAACTACTTTTAACTTCAGCATTAGTAAAGTAAATTGCTTTGAAAATTGATTGGACGAACTAGATGTCAAATACGGTGATTTTTTCACTTATAATCCTGTCCAAACCCAAATTTAAAAAAAATATTGACTCATCGAAATATCCACGTTTTTTTTTTAAAGGAAGTAAAGGGTAATCATAATTGAAACACCGTCGAGTTAAAGGAACGGGAAATTCTAAAAAAAATTACCACGAAATTTAATATTTCCCACGAAAAAACATTTCTCTGTACTTCATATTTATCAAATATTTTTTTATACGTTAAATCTTGATGCCAAAGAATCTCTAAAACCTATTTCAAGTCACGCCAGTGTCATTTGGAATTTCCATAACATCAATTATACCGGAGTGTGATTGTAAAACGGATCAGTGTGCACAAATATAAAGAAAACTTAAAAAAAAAATTCGCAGTTCATTCAAGTTTATCAAGTTTTTCAGTTGCAGCTAGAAATTCAAGAAGCGAAGCCGTTTAAGCTTTTCAAACTATCCAACTTTTCAGTATTTGCTGAACATCGAACGACTAAAGACTGACGGTTTCATTATCACGGGTAGACTAACGAAAAAAATATCAGAAAATATGTTAATTAAAATTGTTGTGGTACTCGCGGCGCTGGCATGTAAAGTTCATGGTCAAGATTACAAGATACATTTTGTTGATGACACCCTATACCAGGGACATGCTTGCACGAATAAGGAGGGGACGCCAGGTATCTGTATTAATATTTATCTGTGCGATGAACCCGAACATGTCGTGATCAAAAGGAAGATTTGTGGCTATGAAAAAGAAACGGCCGTGGTCTGCTGCACCAACGCAAGAAAATTTGAATTGCCTAAGAACAACGACAGTTTTGCAGACAGAATCGGGTTGGAGGAAGCCCCACCGCGACCAACAAGAACTAATGAAGAATCTGCCCAGATTATTAAAAAATGTAAGTCTTTACATGTGAGTTTTTCTTATGCATTGGGAGATAAAATATATATAGTAAAACTCGTCCATAAAAATATTATATGTTGCACATTGAGAAATATTTTGTCATACGTTTATGGTAATAGTTAGATTTTAATTTTGGAATGAATTTTATTTTCATATTACATTTGGTATACCACATCAATTGTAACGCAAGGTGTCTAGAATATGATTTTACGTAACGCTTCCATACACCAAAATCTAATCAGACTACTCATTCCTTCTCTCTATACAAATGGAAACTTTTCTATGAAAATTCGGTCTGTCCTCCTATAAATAGGGTGACCATACATCCCAGAACGGCCGGGCTAGTCCCAGATTCAAGCATGTTGTACGAGCTTCCCGGTAACTAAGCTCTTGTCCCGAACTTTTAACAGAAAAAATCAATCACTAAGTGCCGTTTGCACCAACAAAACTTAGCAACTTATGTACAACTTAAAAAATTTAAGTCGAAGAAGTTCTACGGTTTAAGTAGGCTAACCACAACTTATTTTTTTAAGAATAATACGCGCAAACGGACCTAAATGTGCGAAACATACTATACTTCGGTTATGGGTTGCTCTAAATCACATTTTTTTTCATCTGCGGCACATTTATTTTCACCTGCGGCACATTTTTTAAAATTTGCGTTTGTACAATTTCCGTTGCAATTTATTGTGGGGCAAAAAGAACACGAAAACAAGATTAATTTCCGCATAGAATTGTGCAGTTCCCGATTTAAATCATTGTGCCGCATTCAGTTAAAAAATTTTGTCTGAGGCGTACATTTCTTAATTTTTTCCTTGGTTTTTGTCCAAATTAGGTTTTGTTTTCTATAAAAAAATTTGTTGTTTCGTTTGGGTTCCATTTCAACCATTTTCCTCCGTCATCTCATCTTATCTCATATTCACTCCGATTCGCTCATCTTGTCTCTTATTCAACCAAAATAAGTATGGCCAATCTATCTATAGAATATCTGAGTTTGGTCCTGGGATTTATTCCTCTTCGTATATTTGGGTTAGGAGTCTATAAGAATTAGATGAACAACGAATTTCAATTGAGCTAAGCTTAAAAAGGCTAAAACATTAGAAAAACGTTTAAATGCTTACAGGACTCTCAATTTAGTAATGATAGGTTGAGTTTATCTAGTAGAAAATTATTTTAAGAGCTTTTGGATACAAAATTATGAGGATTTCTTGGTCCGTTGAACTGAATTAATTCCAATTTTGCAGACATGTCGATGGCCGTAGAAAAAAAATTGTTTTGAAACATCAAAAGAAAAGGCTCAGTTCCCTATCGGTGATGTTAAATCATAGAATAGGCGAAAAAGTGGAAATCCTATGGTCTCAGATTTCAATCTGTTTTATAACCTGATTTTTCGAGCCCTTTTGAAGTAAATTTTAATATAAATGCACACAAAAAAATGAAAAATCTACAAAATTTGTCTTTATTTGGTGACATTCTTCTGCAAAGCTGTTTTTTTCTCAACGCATGACAGCTAGATATGTACAAAAGTTTCGGAAACAGTCAATCTTAAAATATACAAAGCTTTCAAATCAGGTTTAACTTCAAAAAAGCCAGATAGTGTTGTTGCGCTATTAAATTTATTAAAGTTGAATTTTCATGATACAAGCGAGGTTATAAACAAATTTAAAAGTTTCTTTCTTCATAACATGCAGTAATTGAGGAAGAAGTCTTCTTATCAACTAAACAATTTCATTTCCGGTTCCTATTCAAATATATTCGTATTTTCTTTAGAGACTATAGTTATAAATTATTATACTCTCGAAAATTTCAAAAAAATATCAAAAAATTCCAGGGGTCCAGAGAGATTACAAATGAAGAAAATTTTAGCCATATTATGATAAAGGAAATCCGGTTTTTTAGTCACAAAATTTCTCAAAAATGTGTGAACCGATTTTTTAGAAACTTTACTGTTGTGTTCATGGTATCATGAAGAATACAGAAGCTTTTCTCTTTCTTCTTGCCCTCTCTCTTGATATAGTTTGAACTGTTGAGGGGATATGGATCCAGTTTTCACTATTAGATAGCCTATCGTTCAAGAAAATCTTTTGCCCACAAAAATTTAACCTACCCGATTTCCCGCAAATTGTGCACCTCTTTAGGCTAAGGGGTACACAATTTGCAAGAATAGCTTGAACTGCGAAGTCGTTAGAGAAGCAGCATCTATCTAGTAAGGTAGGAAGATGGTAGGGCGCAGGGAAGGAGAAGTTTTGGTTGCGATTAAAAAAAATTTCTTAGGTTTTCGGTATACAAAAAAAATTGCGCCATAGGCACCATTTATTTCAAATTATTGCGCCGCAGGCGAAAAACGTAAAATGACAAGGTAAAATATACCCTGAAACTAAGGTTGCCAACCCGCCCTCTTTTTTCCCGGAAGTTGTCTTCTATTTAAGGCCGTCTGGGGGTATTTTTGTTCTTTCGGAATGCGCCCAGGGCAGCAAAATGCAACCCTAGAAAAACAGTGCCCGGAGACCTTAAAAAATTTCCGCGGATGCCTTAAATAGAGGACAATATCTGGGAAAAAGAGATCGGGATAGCAATTCTACCTTAAATTGACACTATCGTTGCGAGAAAAACGTATCCCCATGTTTTGTTTTTTGTGGGCCCCACGTCGAACTTCCAAATACAGTACAATCCCGATAATTCGTACCCCGATAATTCGTATATCCCGCTAATTCGTATGAATTTGCTGGTCCCTTGAAATACGAATTATCGGGATTCTACTGTATCTTAAAATGTTCCTAAAGCACCGCGCTGTCTCAGAAAACCCCCTCCTTAATGTTTAGCCGATTAACTTTTTTAAGGTAATTTGATAAATCATGGAAGAACATTTTGATCATGTTGCAAATCAAAATTTACATCCGGCTAGGGGCGGGTTTAGCGCCCCCCTTAGGTGGTGTTCCTTTCGTCCCTTCGGGCGGAATTAAATATAATTAAGGGCATCCTTAATTATACATTAGGGTGTTTTGTGATGTCAAAAGATTTTGATTTCCGCCTGTCCGTCCGTGCGTTACTACCATAATTCGTGAGGGAATCGCGTTAAGAGGCTATTCATAAAATACGCCACACAATTAAGGAAAGGGTGGTCTACGGTGACATTAAAATTAAATACCACACCAAAAAAAGAAAAGAATAAGATTGTCTACACATTAATTCTTATAAAAATTAAGATGTAGTTTTTGTATAAACAAAATCGATCGGTTGATTCAATTTTAAAATAATAATATATATATTTTTTTACTTTCAGCATGTGATTTTCACACTTCACCACCGTTAAACACTGGTGAAATTGATACCGTGTCTCCATCACTGGTACAGTAAAAAATTTAAAATAATTTTTTTTTCAACTTGTAATTGTTTCATTAACACGAAATTTTAAGTTTTTGCAAATTAACAAGATTTAAATTTAAAAAAAGAGTTACTTGAAAATCAAAAAAAAAAAAATCGCGGTGAATCAACAGATTTGTCTCCAATTTGTTTAATAAAACATTTCTTATAGGCAACTCTTGGATGGCAGGGAATCTTCAATTATGTTGATTGGAATTGTACGGGAAGTCTTATCGAAAATTTCTATGTGCTAACTGCAGCTCACTGCGTCTCAAATTCAGAGTAAGACACATTTTTTTGACAATAAAATCAATTGTTTTTATAAAAAGTAATTTTTCTTATGTAGATATCCACCAATTATTGCACGCGTTGGAGATTATAACGTTCATTACAATCAAAATGCAACAAAGCCAGTTTACTTCAATATCACACGAACTCACATTCATCCAGAATTTGATCCTGTCACTCTACGGAATAATATTGCCATTTTAAAATTGAATCCGTATACACCGTAAATATGATACAACTTATTTTTGGGTTCATTTTTACTTAATATTTTTTTAAAATAATTTCATAGAATATCAGAACCGATCCAGCCGATTTGCATGTGGACTAACAATGAGATGCCAGATTCAAATTTATTATCATATGGCTATGAAGAAACAGAAAAGGAATATTCGAAATATGAACCAATCCATTCCCTGGTAAATGCAATTGGCCGACAGGAATGTTTAAATCAGGCAAACGCTCCTCAGGGATTAGCCGATGATAATGTTTGCGTAATGGGGTCGAGTAATTGTCGTGTGAGTATAAATTTATAAAATACAGGGGCCGTATCATGTAATACAATAATCGATAGAAAAATCTTAGACGAATTGTCATGAATTTCATTCTATATGTCGATTTTGCTACGCGTAATTCAACAACATTTATGCCCATGACTTAACCCTTTTTGTAACAATTTTGTCAACAATATTTGTCTTATGGCAATTTTCCGAAATTAAAATTTCGTGATTCAAAATCATGGAAATTAAGATGATATCGATTGCTAATTGCTTATAAGTATAATTGATTAAAATATTGATTATAACGAAGCAAAATCGACAACGAAATCGACAAAACGGCTTCTTGTCCAATTACATGATAAGCGCCCAGATAATTTAATCTGTTCTCATGTTCTTAAAAAAGCAACAGAAATTTTCCATCATGAAACAAATCTGTAAACAAACTTATCTCATAATGTTTTGAATTTTAGGTCGTAAATGGTGACGAATTACAAACCCAGGATTCTAATGGTGTACGACGGAAGAGATATTTAACTGGAATTTCATCCCATGGCCAACCCTGTAACGGAACGCCAAAAATTTACACTAAAGTGGCGTCACATCTTAAATGGATATCAGATATTGTGTGGCCTTAGATATTAGAAAATTATTACGTAAAGTAAGATTTTTATACGCTATTTGTGATTAGATTTTTTCCCGGTATTTTTAAGACATTATATGAATAGTAAAATATTAAAAATAATAAAATTGCCATAAATAATATTTTTTTTAAATATTTGTTTTTCCATTTTGTGTCAAATTGTTTTAAACTATTGCCTACAATAGCATGGAATGGTTTATGTTGGAGCTAAACTTTAAGCCAATCGGTTCAGTAGTTTCCCCGCGAAAGGGTAACATAGAGGAAGAGCTAAGTTTCGAGATCACTTTACCCCCTCCCCTTACTCCCCCCACCCCTCGCGATACTTTTCCGTATGCCTATGTTGGAACCAGAACTACCACAGACACCCATGCCAAATTTCAAGTCAATCTGTTCAGCCGTTTTTGCGTAAAAGAGGAACAGACAGACAGACAGACAGACATACCACAACTCATTTTTATATATTAGTATGATGATGATGATATGATATATCACGTATCTGTGCCACTAGTCATATTTCCTGCATTTTTTCCTTTAACGGTTTTTACATATCTTTAACAGTTCTCGAGATATTTGAAAAAATATTTTTACATATTCTCTCCGAAACTAAATATCGCAGAGGAAAGTTTTGTGTTGATTAAAACTGATATTTTAAATAATATATTAAAATCCACACGACAATTTATTGAATCAATATCGTACAATTCAAGAAATCGAAAACTTATTCTAATCTCCAAATGACGCTTTCAATCCAATCTAAATACGAAGTAATTCGTGTGTAAATTGCAGCATCCACTCCACCACAGGCTTGACCATATGAAGTGACTCCCATGATATAGAAAATCTCTTCAATTTTTTCATTGAATTTTCGAAGAATCTTTGCACCGATTGGTCCGCCAGAATCACCCTGTGAAAGTTGCAATTTAAATATAGTTTTTTTTAATGACATTTATTAACCCAACCTGACAAGTATCCTGTTCGCCATCTGTATGTCCAGCGCATAAATGAGTTTCTGCAATTCCATGTGGTTGGCGAAAATCTAATTCTTCATCATAGATGCTTTTACAGATTCTATTATCAAATAATGTGAGATTTACTTTGACTAAATCATCGGTTCGAGGACCAGCTGAAAAAATGTGTAAATTTTTATAATTAATAAATAGTTTAAAATTAGACGCCCTGTTATACGACGTTTAAATATGGGACAGGAAAAAACGCAATTTGGGCAAGCTCAAAAACGTCATAAATCGAGGGACGTTTTTTAAAGTCTAAAACTTAGATTTCCGTTGAGTATATGTTGTATACTTACCGAATGATGTTTGTCCATATCCAATTGCTTCTAAATGAGTAAAATTAATGTGATCTCGGGTCCATAAGCATGCTGGAACGGAATCCTTGGTACTAAAAAAAAATCGATTAAACAAATCCAAATTTGGAGAATTTTTTCTTTAAGGATGCGCATAAGTAAATTAGATTTTTTACGTGTAATCTTTTTACAAATTGACGTTTTGACACAATTTTTGTATAAAAATTTTCGGTAATAAAATTAACATTACTTACATTCCATTTTTTAATAATTTCAATATGGCAATGTCATTGTAAACTATTGGAGATTTATACTCTGGATGGATAAATACGTCACTAATGTAGATATCAGTTGGAAGAATGGATTTATTGGCGATATTAACACCACCCAAACGTACTAAATCTGGTCTAGTTCTGTAATTGTAATTTTCATAATTAGAAATAATTACTATATATGGGCAAGTCATAGGAAACACTCGTTTTAGTATAGTGAAACTGATTTTTGATGGATAGGCCCAGAGAGTTTCCGCATTTTATAATTTTATCCTCAGAGGAGTTTCACTGTACAAAAAATCTTAGTGGAATTGCCATTAATAAATAATAAAAAAATATGTGAAGTCAATTGTTTTTTGTTTTGTCCATTTTTTTCGAAAAACAGCACAATTGATCGATTTTAAATTTTTTGGGGAAAATTTTGGTTATTCCACAATATGTTTTTGATATCAATTTTACATTTTACCCTAAGCAATGTGCAGCCGTTATAACATGTTTTCCGTCAATTAATGTCCCACCGCATTTGAAATCAACAGTACTGTCCGGTTGCAACCATCCAATGGCAGCCTAGTTTTTTCTTACTGCAAACATTGATTAATAAATTGAAAATTATTTTTTTTATACCATCTGCCTGAATTCTTTCGGTTTAGTTTTTTTGCCACCAGATGGTGACCAAGTCATATGAGCAACAACGACTTTGCCATTATCTGCCACTTCATTAACCCGATGCGATACTGTGTGTCTGAAGAATGTCTCCCAGCACACTATAAACAAAGTTTTTTTTATGAATTTCTTCCATTGCCTTTCATATCAAAATGAAAACCGATTATAACGATTCTGAAGAAAATCACAAATTACGTTCTTAAGTTAAATAGCAGGTCGTTATATGCGATAGTTGTTATAAACGATTTCCTCTATATTTCAGCAATATTTCGACAACAAGAATTTACTTCTTTCGCTGATCCTTTCTGGTTCATCTGGACAGCAAACGATGGGACCATATTTATCAGTAGAACAAAGTGATAGTTGAGAAACAGGAATTTTTTCCAATGATTTGCAATCCTCAGGGCGACGACAAAATCCATGTTTGGGGTATCTTCTATTTTTACATATAGAATCAATGGTTAAATTGGAACTTCCGGCGGCACCTAAGAGAGAAATTTTTTATTCTTTGCGTAATGGTATTTTTTTTTAAAGTGTATTAAAAAAACTATTTGCCAGCTTTTGTTTTATTTGTACTTTCCGGAAATTTTAATTGGTACTTATACCACATAATATTATTGCCAACTACACCCTTTCCCTGATTATGTGACATTTTTCTGGGAAATAATAAATATTACCTTGTGTTACACCAAAGTACAGAAACAAAGTCGCAACATAAAATATCGTCTTCATTGTAGATTGTATCTAAAATAAATAAAACTAAATCATAATTAAAAAAATTAAAACTGATTACATTACTAGAAATTTAAAAATTAAAATTATCAACAGATAAGAATAAACAAAAACTAATAAACAAAGCCATATTATTTTTCCTGAGTTATTTTAAAGGTTTTTCATTTAAGAACTTACACAATCAGTGCTACGTTTGGTCGATTTGGAGAAAATGACGTCTGTTGCCCGCAGATTTATTTCCGCATTTTTATACCCGTATGGTGAAACCATTAACTTTGCCTTACCGTTTGTAACGCCAAGATCCCGTCATCACATACAAAAATGAATTACACCAGTTTGTTTAGAATGATAAAAATAATTAGTTTTTGCATCTCCGTCCGTCTGTCCGTCCGTCTGTCCGTCTGTCCGTCTGTCCGTCTGTCCGTCTGTCCGTCTGTGGCGTGGATTGCGGGCACACGGATTGAGCTACAGACTTGAAATTTTCCGTTTTTCGTAAAATGCGAGATTAAGTTCGTTCATGGGCAAAAATGGATCATTAGGGGAGTACCCCCCATACGAACGAAAACGTTTTTTGTGAATATCTCAAAAACGGTGCATCTTATCAAAAAAGTGCAAGAACAAAAGGTTTTTAGGATATGATTCTACATAAAACTTCCATACATCAAAACCCGATTGGAATAAATTAAAAAAAAATCTTATTAGAACGTTTGACTTCAAAGTGGAATTTTGGTACAACTGTTCGAATTTTGATACGAATATCACCATACGGGTTTTCAATAATTGCCAGATTGGCAATTATAGCTTTGGTTATGTTTTTTTTTTTGATTTTTTGAATATTTTTTATGATTTTTTTATTATTTATTTATTAGAATTAAGGCCAGTCTTGCATTAAGACTTAAGACATTGAGCAAAAAAAAAACAAATTAATTTTTCATTATTAAATATTGATCATGGTTATTATATAAGGCTATTATATAGGATACAGAATAGGTCTACTGTTGAATTTAACAATTTTTCAAGCTCTTAGAGGTGTCGAGAATTGAAAGCCAAGCATTAAAATGTATATACAAACAACCAAAATATCTGTAGTTGTTTAATTGGTAACATAAATAACAAGCAGAAAATACTTTTCCTTTAAAAACAAATCTTATTTACTCTGTGAATTTCTACAATGCCGTTGAAAAGCTTTTAATTAGCAGAAATAAGTAATTTTTCAACCATAAGAATTTTGAAGAATTCTTGAATAAACAATAGGGGTATTCACAATCGATATTAAATTAGCTGCCATCGTTGCAAAATAAATGGTAAATTTTTGTGAACGCAGTTTTCCGTGAGTGTAGTAAAATCGAAG
The DNA here is from genome assembly GCA_964034945.1 of Chrysopilus asiliformis. Taxonomy (NCBI): domain Eukaryota; kingdom Metazoa; phylum Arthropoda; class Insecta; order Diptera; family Rhagionidae; genus Chrysopilus; species Chrysopilus asiliformis. The sequence continues at coordinate 6,441,586 of OZ035961.1, forward strand.
ATACTCACATTTGCAGTCACATTTTTTCACTTAATCAGTTTTTTCTTTTCAGAAACCACTCTACCCACAAAATCAACACTCCGCACTACTTGTATTAATAAACAATTAACTAAAACCGTCAAATATGAGCGGATTGCTAAGCTCACTAAGTTTATTTTTACTTATTTCATATATAATACATAATAAATTGTACCTAATACTAAGTTCACACTGACGCAAAATCACGTAATTTTGCGAAATGATTTAGATCTTAAACCAAAGTGTTCACACAGAGGTTAAGGTAATTTTGCTTGACATTTCAACTACAGGATTGCTATGAATTTTAGTGTAGGATTACTATGAATTTTAGTAATATGAAGAATAATACAATTCAAAACATCGATGAAATATGTGCAAACAGAATTAGACACTTTAAACGAAAATGGAAATTATCTGTAATGAAAATAAACAATTATTTTCCATTTCATATCTAATCGCATCAAAAACAAGTCCATTTTTTTTTGCCCCGCGTAGGTTGTTTACTAATATATCCTCTTCGCGTGCGGAACACGGCTTCTTTTGCTTATATTTCCGTTTTTGCAATGCAGCACAAATGTCAAAACTTCTCAAAACTGATGTGCTGAAGAGAGCTGAATGAGTGATGCAGGGTTGTCTCCATTGTTTTTGCTTGATTTCGTTCGTAATTTTGTGGAAATTGCATACTTTTAGTGATTTTGAAAACAGGTTAATGTACTGGAAATCTCGTGATTTCGAGCAAGATTTCGTTCAAAATTACGAAAATCTTCAAAATTACGTAATTTTGCGTCAGTGTGAACATAGTATAAGGTGCAAAAAATAATGCCGTGTATTTTGTTATTGTTTACAAAACTTTAACAATTAATATTATTTTACAACGATCACAGCTAATTGCATACCTTTTGTGAATGCCGCTAATATTTTGGCATTTTTAGTTAGTCATCTACGCAATTTTTATTGAACAGAAAATTTGTATTTACCCAAAATTGATTCATGTTCACAAAAGCCGATGTTGACAAATATTTCTGGTAAATGTGTGAAGTTTATTATAGCAACGTATTTTTATCAACACTTATGTGTTGTTGATTGAATATCTCTCATGTGAACACACAATATAGCCGCAAATAACTTGAAAAATTTCCCGCGCTTTTGAGCTTTTAATTGTAAGCTTTGTACTTTTTATTTTGGTTTAGTGGTCAACTTACATATTAATAAGTTTTTTATTTACAACTTATTTTATCAATATCTGTAAAATCACATTTCCATAAAAAACTTAGTAAAAAACACCATTTTTGAAAAAGCATTACTAAAGTTTTCAAAAAATAAGAATATATTTTTAAAAAACTAAAAATAAATAATGTCATTTATCATTGGTAATTTGTCTAATTTGACACTCAAATTTTTAAGATTTTTCTAAGTTTGTAACTTCAAAATTGCAGTCAGTCTCAAATTTAAATTTAAAGATAGACTTACCATCTATAATAAACGAAATTCTGTACACCACAAGTGAGTAAAAAATATTTATGCAAACGAAATTTTTAACAAATTTCAAAGTTCCCGATGGTCTTTCAAACTACGTTTCTGGGGTAACAAACTGAACTAAAGCCGAGTGATGGCTAAGTCGAGTCATGTATTTGGAAGATGCAAAAACGAACGAAAATAATTATAATGAAACCGGATTTCATATCTCAGTAATGTAGCTTTTCTTTGGTTTTTGTTTTTAGTCTCGTAATGGGCAACATGAATTTCCACCTCTAGATCCGCCCCGCGATTGGGAACATGTTTGTAATAAGACCCTTGGTTGATTCTCCAAGGAAAGAGAAGACATGACTATTTTGTTGTGTTTTTTTTTTCTTCTCATATTTATTTTCGCATTTGTACAGAATTCTGTAAACTAGTCGGTGGATGAACCACACAGGCGATCCACGAAGAAACATTTTTCTGGCTGATTTTATTTTATACATTTAAAAAATTATGTGAAACAAACTCCTTTTGAGAAATTATTTAATTGTTTTTAAATGTAGGTACTAAATGGAAAACAGTCTATATAAATTTTATATACCAATATCGATATGGACACGTGATGGCGGTTTGATACAAATGAAGTAGCTTCATTACCCGTCGTTGCCGGGTAAAGTTTCTTGCACAATTTCAAAAAAAAAAAAAAAAATGCCTTCAGGACCTTCCGTTTTGAATTTTGAACTTCTAACATCAGATTCAACGACCCCGAAAATCCAATAAAGGCAGTTTTTCCGAGAAAAAATTGGAAAATTCTGAAGTCAGGATATCGGTTAATCCAATCATGTATTCCGACGCGTCTCTGTCTTTCGACTTCGACGCAGCTTTTAACTCTTGACTTCGCCATATATGCAGCTTGAAACTTCGCGGAATCGTCACTATGAATCGAAACGTGGTTCTGACGGTCACTCCAGGAAATTTGAAGCTGCTGATATGGTGAAGTCAAGAGTTAAAAGCTGCGTCGAAGTCAAAAGACAGAGACGCGTCGGAATACATGATTGGTGCCCAGTATTTGTTTTAACAGCGATTACTTTCAATTGGCTTATATTTTATTGAGTTTATCGCTACTTCATCAAAATAATTACACATGCTTTGTGATCTTATGAAATCACTTCTGACTGCTTCTACTTCTGTTATCATTTAAATGCAATACTTGTTGCATGGTTTTTCCCATAAAAACCGGATTCGGATGCATAGTAATTAAGTGCTTGAAGTTTTCAATATTGATTGCGTAGAAATTTTACTTGGAAATAGATTAAATAAATACAACTGTCAAGATTTTTTTTTCATACAGTAATACACACGGAGAAAAAGTAGTCAATTTAGCTATTTTATAACGGGAAGTCGTGAGTATTACTAAAATGGTTAATTTCAATTAGTATTTCGTGGTTAAATTGACTATTTTTGTGATCAAAATTGACTATTTTGTAACTGAAATTAACCATTTTAGTAACAGTCACGATTCCCAATCATAAAATAATTAGATTTTCTATTTTTTTTCTTTGCGTGTAGATATGAAAATCATTTTAATTGAGTTTTAACTGATGCTGGCCCCAAGTGCAATTTTTCTTAATGATTATGCAGTTTTCATTGATTTTTATTCAAATGACACCATTTTAGTATGATGGAGATAATAGAAACAAAAATTAAAGATTTTAAGTATATTTTATTGAAAAAAAATTCATATACATGTGTTTGTTGATGGGTGATAATGGAAATCTACCGCCATGAACTTTTATTTTTCTAAACTTAAATTTTAAACTTTCTATTTTAAACTTTATATGATAAAATCGATATGTCTAGCGCACATACCAAACGATGCTCTCGATCCAGTCTAGAAAAGATGAGATTCTGGTGTAAACTGCAGCATCAGCACCTCCACATCCTGAACCAAAAGACGTTACGCCGATTAAATAAAAAATTTCTTCGGTTTTCTCAGCATTTGTTTGGACAATCTTCACACCAATGGGACCACCCGAGTCACCCTGATTTTGTATGTGAAAAAAAAAATTATAAGTACAAAAAATTTATTTTACGAATTCGGTTTTCCATACCGGACACGTATCCTGTTTCCCTTGTTCCAACCCAGCACAAAGTTGACTGTCCACTATTCCATTGGCATACCTGGAGTCTTTATCATCAAAAATATTATTGCAAACTGAATTGTCAAAGTATTTTAGGTTGACTTTAATTAAATCATCGGTGGTAGGTCCAGCTAAGAAAAACAAAATTAAAAATAGATTTACAAATTATAATTTTTCCAGGCGTTCGAAGTGCAAACGAAGTTCGGTTTATGAAATAATGCTAGTATCAGGTTTGGCTACTTTTACTGCGAAGCATAACGAAAAACTGCGCTACTTACATGCTGCAATATCTGAAGTCTTCTGCAACCCAGACTGCTGCGCATTTTTTCAAAATATTCCGCTGAACCTAAAGAGCAGCTACGTGTGAATACTAAAATTGAAAAGTGACAGAAAAAGTTTCTTCTGGTTGAAACTTTTGGGGCGCCACTTTCTTAGAACCAGAATTACCAGTAGAAATTGTCACTTTGAACCAAATTTCTAAATTTATTTCAGTTGAAAGCAAACATGATAAAAGGGGAAAATGCATCTGTGGTTTTGTTTCGAGGGTTTTATCCAATACCTCCGTTTGGTCAGGCTTTCTCTCTTTACCGACGAAGTAGCCCAAGTAACACAAAAGGTCATAAAATGGTCGTCGCGACGATGGATTTATGAAATTAAAGTCACTACGACCACTTTACGATCTTTTGTGCTCCTTGGGTAAGGGACAAATAACTTGCTGCTATCACCGAATCGGTATTTTTAAACATTTTATAACGTAGTAAACCTTTCTACAACGAAAAAAAAATTTCTTTCTAGGCGAAGTAAACACAAATCGATTTGTGATATAAATCGCGGATCTGTACTGCAAAATAACAAAGCTGTGCAGTATGTGTGACTACGATTGTTAGTTTTTGCCTGTAAAGGCCTGTGTCCACATGGAAGTTTTTTTTTGCAAAAGTTGCTTCTAGCAGAGACTTCTGGAAGTTTTTCCCGTTCTGGAAGCGACTTCTGCAAATAAACTTCCATGTGGACACAGGCCTTAAGATAACAAGCTATTGGACGCGTGCTGCACGCTACTTGTCTATTACATGTGAATATTGTACGCAACTTATACTGCTGCAGTAAAAAAGCAGCGCAGTAAAAGTAGCCAAGTTTGATACTACCAAAAGACCGATACTTTTTAGCCATCGAAATGTTCATAAATCGAAGTTTCCATGAGTGTCGTAACTGCAAATTTCGGTTTGTCGTTAATTTCTCCGCAATATAGAAAAATTATAATCATCCAGCATTGGAGTTTAATTTTCGAAGTCATAATTACCAAATGATGTTTGTCCATATCCTGTGGCAACAAGTGTTGTAAAGTTAACGTTTTTATCTATCCAGAGGCACGCAGGAACTGACTCCCATGTTCTAGATTAAAATTAAATTTTTTATTTTGGAAAATTACATATAATTTTTAGCATGATCTCGCTTACATTGCATTTTTGTTCAATTTCAATAGCGCAATATCATTATAAGTACTATGAGATGTATAATTTGGATGAATGTAATGCTCTGTTACTATAATATCGTTTGGATGAACTGTTTTATTCGAAATGTTTACACCACCCAGTCGAACTAAATATGGTTGGGTACTAAAATTTTAATAGTATAATTATTTCTTATATTTAGTAAATATCACAAAATCATACGCCATACAATGAGCGGCCGTTACGACATAGCGTGGATCAATTAATGTCCCTCCACATTTAAAGTCAATTTGATCAGTTGTGCCGTCTACGAGCCATCCAATCGCTGCCTAAAATGATTTTTTTTTGTAATGGTAATAGAGATTTCATGCCTAAAATTTGTTTTCAAATGGAAATAAAACACTTATGAATCCACCAAGCCACAGCTTAATGGATCATTTATTTTACTAAACCAATCAACGGAAATATAAGTATGACAGAAAATATTGTAGTCGTATGTAGTAGATTAACCTATTTTAACCAATAGCGTTTACCATTTGGTATAGCGACATCACACAACCTTTTTATGTTAAAGCATTCCTTTTAAAAGCATTTATTTAGGTTGCTTTTTCTTTGTCTCATCTCAGGTTTTTGGGGTGGCTGAATGTGATTCTGGCGTTAAGAGGTTTATAAGTATATCTCAATGACAAGGATATATATTCGAAGACTAAAGATTATAAAATTTAAAAAAAATTAAAATAATTTTCTATTCAAAAATGTCTTAAAATTTTTTTTAGGCGCTGTGTATCACAAATAAAAGCTTTTTAAACTAAATTTTAGTTTTAGCTTTTATCAGATTTTGATTCCCATAATTTTCAAATGTAGGTTCCAATTTAGAACAAACTTACATGTTTTTTTTTTTGGATTTTTTTTAGTTTGCTGAAAAATATTGTTGTTTTTAAACTGCTTTAATATTATCTCGAATATCAGAATTATGAAATATAACCTAAATTACTTTTAAATTACAGACATTATGACAAAAAATTCTAAATTTTTCATTTCGAAAAAAAAATCAGATTAAATATGAGGTAATATCTAGTAATCCGATTTTTTGTTTCAAACGAGAAAGATGAAAGTTTATTTGTTACTTTTTTTGATTAATATATTTTTAACTTTAAACGATGCTGAGGTAATTCACAAACAAATTATTAAATCTTGTTTTTTTATAACAAAGCCTTTTATCAACATTTTAGCGTAAGATATGTAAAACGCTGAAGCTCTTTAAATATTCATATGACATCAATTACGGCAAATGGATACTGAATTGTGTCATCCAAAACTATGAAATTGGTGCAGTCACCAATTTTAATGCAACAATTGATAATTTTCGCGATGTTTCAGAATTATATATTAGAGTGAAATTTGTGACTGTTGTAAATAGAAAACAATTTCTATTGATTAATACTACATTTAACATCTGTAATATTCTAAATGGAAAGAATGTGAATCCATTAATCCAAGGATATGTAAAAAACTGGGTTGAGAAAAAGTCATTACCAACACAATGTCCATTTAAAAAGGTAAAATACTTTAATTTCTATAAGTTTCAATGAAAAGTTGAACTAATTTTAAATTGTAAATGGGGCAACCAAATGTCCCGGATCAGCAGGAATAGTCTTGGTTTAAGGCATGTATTCCCCGCGTTCGGGAAACTAAACTTTTGTGCCTGTTTATTCAAATTTAGTGTCATAATTTGTTAAACGCCAAAAAACTATCAATAAACATAAGAAAAGCTACAATTGCCAGGGGTCAAATCTTTATATATGCATGTTACCCGCCAAATCCGATTTCTGGCTAAAATAGTTTAGCCTAGGCCAAACTATTTCGTCCTGATACAAAAACGCACGTTCTAGGATAAACTGTCGACTCATCGAATTAATGTATAGTAAATTAACGTGCAGTCAAAAAAATGAATCTCCCTCGCAGCCTTCCTTCACACCCCCTCTTCCCTCATCACACTCCCCTAAATCACCCACACCCCTTCCCCCACCACACTCCCCTAAAAGCAATATTTTAAAAGGAAAATCTAAAGAGTGGGGGATTATTTTATTTGACTGTACGTTAATTCACCATACATTAATTCGGTGGGCCGGCTGTTTATCCTAGAGCGTGCGTTTTTCTATTAGGATGAACGCTTAGGCCGGACTAGTTTGTCCTAGGCTAAAGCTAAACTAGTTTAGCCTAAAATCGGGTTTGGCCGGTAACAGATATAAAATCCTTGGTGCGTATGTGTGAAGCCGCATCTCAGCCAAACCACTCGACCGATTGACTTCATATTCATAGAATATGTTAGTTAGGTTATGAGAATGGTTCATAGCTAGATGTGGCCCCGGTATCGGCTCCCCATTTACCCCCTCGCCTGTTATCTTCTGAGCCCTAGTAGGGCTTTGAATCCGGTTTCCAGTGTTGGAGAGGTGGACTGTTAAGGATAACTTTCGACAACTCAGACCACTCCTTTCCGATTTATCGAACCCCTCTCCCGCCATCTCCTAAACTACTACACCAGGGTGTTAGGGATGATAAAAGATTTTTATTTCCGGATGCCCGTTTGTCTGTCTGTGTCCGTCAATGAACATCATACCTTTCGAAATGATTAAGTTACAGACTTGAAATTTTGCACAGTTACGTTTCCGTTAATGTGTAGATTAAATTCTTGTTTAAATTTTAATTACCATTTGCCGAAATTCCCCAATATCTGCTGCAACACCTCCAGACGGTGAAACCGCTGAAGGTCGCGAGAAAACAGTTCCATTTTCGACAACTTCATCATGATGGAACCTAGTTCCATTTTTTAAGAACAAATCAAAGCATTCTAATATGAAAAAATAATTTTAGTAATTTAAAATCACATTTTGTAGTTTGCAATTTATTTTTTACTTGCTTGGCTGACTCTTATTGGTGGATCGGGACAACAGATCACCGGGTCTGATTTGTCAGTGAAACACGCAGGCAGAGATAACTGGGAAGATTCCTTAAAGCTTCTGCAATTTTCCCGGCGTTGACAGGATCCAATTGTTTTACTCGATTGAATTTTACAAAGAGAATCTATTCGCACTTCACCCCCTAATTGAGAATTTTGAATAAAATCAAAAACTTTAAATAAGACAATATTTTACACATTAACAACCTTGGATAAATAGCACAACACTTGTTATTATAAAATAAGTAATCAAAAATTTCATTTTTTAAATAATGATTTTTTATAAATTGAAAATTATTTTATGTGTAGAGAAATCACGGATTAGTCAATAAAACTATTTTCTCGATGTGCTGTTTCCTTTTTGAACTTTATTGAATTGCAAGACAACATAAACTGACTCTGAGGGTTAGCTATAGTCTTGTTCATAAACGTCTTATTACAATTTTATTTGCAACAATTACAGAAACTGGTTTCAAAGTTCATGTTGCTGTTTTGATTTTCAAGATCTTGTCGTTACGATTGATTACTTTCAGAATATATAAATAGTACTTAGTATGTGATTATCTATCCGTAGTTTATATTATTATCATGTCCATAATTTGATTATGATTTTATATCACACTTGATAACACAAAATATTTCAAAATCTTAACGAGTGACAGAAAATTAGGAAAAAAGTGCTTTATTGAGATTGCAAAGGGTTTGTTTGTAACTTTGAGTGGAGAAGAAGAAAAAGATTGTTTAGTCACCATATTCGAAGATCTGTATAACACCGCGTCTTGACTTGGGATTTTTCATCGCAGAGATTTTATAATTGACCAATCAGAGCTCGAGTTGATGACGATATCGCCGTCAACTCGAGCTCTGATTGGTCAATTACAAAATCTCTGCGATGAAAAATCCCAAGTCAAGACACGGTGTAAGACTCCGTTCACACCAGCGATTTTTTCTTGAATTTTTACACGAATTATATTCAGAATAAAATTCGAATTTTTTCTGGGAATTTTTTGATGGAAAAATTCAATTTGAATTTGAATAAAGTTTATGCGATTCGGATAAAATTGCAGAATAAATTCGTCAAGTTATCAAATTTTGTATTAAGTGAGTCGCCTATTGTACAAGTGTTTCGAAGAAATACAAAAAGTAGGCTTTCAACTTGTGGAACAATATTACTTTGTGTTTACACCAACGAAACTTAGCAACTTATGTACAACTTAAATTATACAAGTCCCAGAATTTCTACGGTTTAAGTAGGCTTACCGGAACTTAATTTTTCAAGAATATTACGCGCAACCGGGCCTCAAAAGTGTAATGCCGCGGTCACACGACACTGTTTTGCCAGCCGCTGGCTACTGTTGGTTAGTACTTGGCAATGCCGTAGCTAAAAGAATGAGCTGACAACACTAGTAGTTGTAACAAACGAGACGAAGAAGTAAGTTGTGCGGTTACGTTTAAGAAAAAGTGGACGGAATAAATGAAAGTTAATTTTATTGAGACGAAGTGTTTAATTTTCCACACTCTCAACGTCCCGCCCTAAATCGATTCCTGACAGTAGCGCTGGCAAGTAGCAACGGCAGCCAGCGTACTGAGAGGGTTCACACGATTTCTACTTTAGTAGCGCTGGTAATTTGCAAAACAGTGGTTTGACATTTTAATCTGGGAGATTTTTTAAATAATAAACGTAACACACAAATTTAAATAAATAAACGTAAAATAACAACTTACAATAAACAAACTTTACCACTTATCAGACTTTTGACAGCTCAGAAACCATGTGACATGTTCAAGTGATCCCTACTAGCGCTTGCAAAGCAGAACGGCCTCTACTTCACTAGCGCTGCTAAAATCACCACGCTGCTGCTGGTAGTAGCAACGCACTAGGATTCACACGGTACTGCTGAAACGGCTGCCAACCACTAGCGCTGGCAAAACAGCGTCATGTGGCCGCCGCATAACAGCCAAATAGCCACTAGCGCTGGCAAAACAGCGTCATGTGATCGCCGCATAAGAAAGCTTGAATTTTATTGAAAAAATTGTTGAGATTTTTTCCAGAAAATTATTCCAAAAATTCGATTCTTTATGTAAATGCATATGAATGTTATTGTGGGGATTTCTTCTAGAGACTTGATTCGTGAATAAACTTCTATGGAATTTTGGATTGTGGTGTAAACGGTTGTGAGCAGGGCTGTGGGATCAGTAGCTCAACCTTCGATTCCGACTCCTGAAATTTTAAGATATCCGACTTCGAGTCCGACCCCTGAGAGTCTAGAAGGCGTAACTCCAACTCTGACTCCGATTCTTTCGGGTAAAAAAAATCACCTCAAAAACCAAATCTAACATTGTTTTTGGTTAAAAAAAAGTCGCCTTTTTTCAAACAGTTTTTCCAAAATTTTCCCTCAAAGCTTAAGAATTAATTATCTCAAAAATACGTTGTGAAACTTAGCACACGATAATAATTAAGGGACGAGTTGTCTAAGCTACATTGAGCAAAATACCGCACCAAAATCGGTTGAGTGGTTTTTGAGCCAAGTCGTGACATACAGGCATACAGACTTCTTATAAACATTAAAGAACGATGCACGATTTTCCCGCTCTAAACTAACTTTTGAACCCGTGTAGTTTTCACTTTGGTTGAATACTTTTTGGAAAGGGCACAGTCTCTAGTTTCATCCATATACGGCGCCAAGAGCCACCGAATTGCAGGGGGATGGTGAGGGGTTAACGAACTTTCTCGCGATTTTTCATATGATTTCTGCAGTGATTTCTGTGAAAAATCACGAGAAAGTTCGTTAACCACTCGCCATCCCCCTGCAATTCGATGGCTCTTGAAGCCATATATGGATGAAACTAGAGACTGTGCCCTTTCCCAAAAGTATTCAACCAAAGTGAAAACTACACGGGTTCAGAAGTTAACCCAGAGGCACGAAAAACGCTATTTCCTGCATGATTCTTTGGTTTTTGTTTCCGTAACCAAACCCCCCTTTTTGTACTGACTCTGAGTCTGCTATAACACGGTTTCATACAACACGGCATTTTCCAGGAACCTATCTACCGTGTAATAAGAGTATTATATTTTAACACGTTGGCTACCATGTGAGTCACCGGTGATCACAGCGTAAGTGAAATAAGAGTGCGTTCTTTTGGCTGGTAGCCAACGTGTTAAAATAAAAAATTTATTACAAAATAAAAAGCAACGTTAATATAATTTTAGGGGCAGTACGTACTGAGCAGTTATGGATCTAAGGACTATCCGTTCATCAATGGGGAGCTTAGAACTTACGTGGCTGCTTTCGTAAAATTGCGGCCATCAAACAAATTACATGAAATATTCCAAACGACTTTGTGGACAAAAATTAAAACGAAGATGAATAATTCTACCACATGCAACAGAATTTCTGCCGACCATTAATAACGTATTATAATTTAATAACCTTTGATATTGGGAAAATTATAAAGAGTTCGAAAAATTCGTGAAAAAGATAATATTATATTAAAAAGATTATTTGTTATTAAATTGAATTGTTTTGACGAGATCACAATGATTTTTTGTAATTATGTTCTCGACGCTATTTTAGACTATCGTAATTTGACTTACGAAATTCTTAAATGTTGGATTTTTAATTCAGTAAAAAATATGATTTGTTAACTTTTTTGAGATGTTAAGGATTCACAATTCCAGATTCAACAATTTTCTTCCTTAATAACTTAAATTCTTCCCAAAATTAATGTTTTATCGTTAGACAAAAACGTTAGAATTTTGACAGCACGAGAGAGATACGATAGTCTTGCACGGAGGCATAGATATATTTGAATACACGGTCAATTTTATGGGTTAAAGGTGGTGTCATCAACAAATTTTTAAAGTTTTAACAACATGCCGAAATATACTGCCCCGGCTAATTTGGAATATATTGTCAAATTACTTAAAGGGGGAAAATCATATACAGTAGAATCCCGATAATTCGTATTTCAAGGGACCAGCAAATCCATACGAATTAGCGGGATATACGAATTATCGGGCTACGAATTATCGGGATTCTACTGTAGTTAGCATTAAGCTTATTCTAGATGTAGTACTTTTGATTGAAGAATAATTTTTGACCACTAGACGCCAGTATGAAACTTTAATAAAATAGTGATTGTAATTATCCATATTATAATTTAAAAATAATAATTACCAATTCCCTAAATTCTCTTTTGGGGGATGTATTAGGAAATGACGAGCCCGATGCGCCAAAATAAGTTTGTATGATTGTTTCGTTCTTTATAGTTTCTTGATGTCTGAAGTAGGCATTTTTCGGCAAATGAAAGTCAAGACATTCTAAGATAAAGTTTCATAAATTTTTATCTTTTTTTTGTTATGAAATTTATGAAAAAAATATTACTCTTTTCACTGATTCTTTGTGGTGGATCAGTACAGCAAATAACTGGTCCTTCGTCGTCTGAAAAACATGTAGAAATGTTCTGTTCTGGAACAAATTCGTTGTTGATCACACAATCTTCTGGACGCTTGCAAAATCCCATTTCATTAGTGTCTTGAGCTCTGCAGATCGATCCAAGTCCTGTTTGATTATAGATATCGCGACCTACAGACGACATAAAGAGTTTATGAAAAAATCTATTATCCAACGCATTTTTTTTAAATTTTGTCTAGAATTGTTATTTATTTTGACTGACTGGTAAATACTTTTATATGATAACAGTTTTAATAACTTTTTTTAAAGGGTTATTAAAAATTTGAAAAAAGCACTGTTTCAAATTTTTATAAAGCTTTAAGCATGGTTTTACCCTGATACAAACACTCACCCTGAACTAAAGCTATTTGACAGTAGAAAAATAAACATATTGACAAAATAAATTTTTGGAACAAACACATTTTTTCGAACTTTTATATTTAGTGCACTTTTAACAAAAAATAAATAAATCAAACCACTTAAAAAACAAATGATCTTTACAAATCAATTAGACGGTATTTTATCATTAATTTTTTATGATTGTTAAGAATTTTTAGCCCACAGTTTAAATGAAACGAAATAATAAACGACACTTCTAAATATTTTCACTCGATTGAAGTTTATAAATCAAAATACATATTGATAAATATAATATATCTGATGACTGGTTTCTCACTTATTGATGTAAAACACGTTTTGACACTGGGATTTACCAAGCACTGAAATGAGTTATTAAAGTCAGATAATATTATTGTTATTTTTTGTGCTCTTGTAGATTGCTTGAAGATTGTCTTTCAAACAAAATAAGCGATTTACCAAAGTGTTTCTTATTTTATATAAGTTAGAATATTGGTGGGAATTCGTGATAAGCATATAAAGTGTTTCCAGTGGAACATTTTTTAAAAATTTAGTTGAAAATAAATTCATTTATATAAAATTTTCTTTCCGTTTGCATATTTTGACGATCGATCTTATATTATGTTTTTACCAAAGATTAGGAAAATAAAGATAAGAACCCTAGAACAAATGTTGAGGCCCAAAAAAAAATCCGCAGGAATCTTTATGGAATCTTTACCTTGCCTTGCAAAAAAGAATGTTTTCCCTTATATTTTGACAAACAAATTCTCACCCGAAACGCATATAACTACTTCGTTTCATCGGGGATAAAAAGAAAATTTTTGAAACAAAAACTTAAAACTCCAACATTAAAAATTTAGCAAATACAATGTAAAATAATTTCGAAAAAACATACGATTTGCAAAACGGATTAAATCCGTTTCACAAAATAATAGCGCAATAGCTTTTAATTGGATTTTCAAAACTGACGATGTATGATTAACAAATTGATACCGCCACATTATCTTGTAGACACCTGGATTGGGTAATTATAATAATCCTCGCTGACGACGATACAAATAAATGTGGCGATATCTAAATTTGATATTGATGAATGCATGTTCACAGTATCCATGAACGGTTTCATAGAAGATCAAATTGGTTTAGGAAATCTTTCATAGTCTTAATGAAATTGTTCATAAATACTATGAATTCACTTCTATAAAGGCCGTTCTTAATTTTCATAAACAAAATTTCGGTCAGTTTACATCTGCCAATTTAATACTTTCACAAATAATCAGTTAACATTTAATAGATTAAAGAAACTTGTTCATTTTTATTAAACACTAAAAAAATGGGGCCCAGTGAACAAAATCTAGCAAATGCTTTTCCCAGCAGATTAGCACATATAAGAAAAAATTTTTTTATATAAATTTTGCATTAAAATCTAATAAGTTCTGTAATAATTATAGTAATTATGATATGATAAACTGTATTCTTAATCATAAATGACAATCGCTTTTCAATCTTTTTATTCTACTTTAATATTTCATTACATAATACAATACGTACAAAACAACAGATAAAATGGCAAAATTCGAGTCATGAAAAGTGATACGTCTAAGGCCTATGTTACACACGGCAACTTTAAGCTGCGACTTTTCTTAAGTATAGGCGAGAGAAGTGAGGGGCCACCGCTTCCCTCACTTCTCGCGCCTATACTTAAGAAAAGTCGCCGCTCAAAGTTGACGTGTGTAACATAGGCCTAAGATAATCGACTTGTAAATTGTTTAAATCCGATACCAAATGATGCTCTCGATCCAGTCGAGAAAAGACGTGATTCTGGTGTAAACTGCAGCATCAACACCTCCGCAACCCGAACCAAAAGACGTTATGCCAATTAAATAAAGAATATCTTCGGTTCTCTCAGCGTTTGTTTGTACAATCTTCACACCAATGGGACCACCCGAATCACCCTAAGTTGGTATCCAAAATAAAAGTTATATGCGAAACATTTTACGAATTCGGTTTTTCATACCGGACACGTATCCTGCTTTCCTTGTTCCACACCAGCACAAAGTTGACTGCCCACTATTCCGTCCGCATATCGTGGTTCTTCATCATCGAAAATATCATTGCACACAGAGTTATCAAAATATTTAAGGCTGACTTTAATTAAATCATCTGTTGAGGGTCCAGCTAAAAGAAATTTAAGAAAAATATTTATTTTTAATTTATTTTAATGTGGACATAATTGAAGTTTAGCTCATTTTTCGTCTTTACTGATACAATCCGAGGTATCTAAGGGACCAATTTGCAAAGTATACAGGAAAAGATTTTTATAATAGTGAATTGAAGAACACTTGTTGTAGTTATTTTATTATGCAAGCTGAAGCGCAATTTCTTCACAGAACACATAGAAAAAGGATTTCCTTATATTGCATGTTTTAAATCAGAGTCGTCCATCTTTGGCTTACTAAGTTCTTCACATATACTTAAAATTAGCGACAGAAAATTTTACACAATTATGGCCAATTTTGTCACATTTTAACTTGTAGCTCCTAAAAGCTTATGAAAGTATTATACAGTGGACAAAAAATGAACCAAAATATTGCGAGTAGAGGTAATTCAACACATCTAAATTGGACATCTCTGTTTTATATAGTAAAAAAAAATTACCAAGCGAAGTTTGTCCATATCCTGTGGCTACCAATGTTGTCAAGTTAACATTTTCATTTGTCCATAGGCACGCTGGAACAGAGTCTGGTTCTCTATTTTTTAAATAAAAATTAATACATAAGAAAAACTACAATTGCCAAGTCCAATGGTCAAATACTCTATGAGAAAATTATGTATTTTTATAAAAAGAAAACCCCATTTGTATGGGGGAGGGAAGAATGAATGGTCCTCGAACCAATCGTCGGACACAAAATTTAACTATACCAGAGTGTTTGGTATAACAAAAGATTTTGATTTCCGCATGTCCGTCCGTCTGTCTGTCCGTGTGTCTGTCTGTCCGCCTGTCTGTCTGTCTATTTGTCTGTCTGTTTTTCTGTCAGATTTTTTAAGACGGTGTGATAGGTTTGCTGTACCATTTTAGGCATAGAACTAATTTTCGGACAAAAAAAAAGACTTTAACGAGTGTTTGTAGAATGATGAATCATCTGCCTGTACGTTTGTCTCTCTGTCCGTTGACCCGATAACTTGAGAACGAATTAGGCTAGAGACTTGAAAATTGGAAATCGAGCTCGTTAACGGGCAAAATCGAACCACCCTTTCCCCCTCCTCCATACGATCGGAACAGTTTTTTGCGATTTTCTCGACAATTTTCTCGACAATGGTACGACGTATCGAAAAAATTATCAAGACTTCATTCATTGCATAAGTGCTTCATACATTTAAATTCAAATAGGAGCAGCTATAAAAAATTTTAATCGGAATATTAAAATGAAATTGAATATTTGAGATTTTAAGTCACGCCATATAGGATATTTGACGATTGCCTGGCAATCGTAGTTTTCAATATGTTCTTATAAAAAAAATGTTTACCGAGCCAAACTATTCAATTTTAATACGGCAATATCGTTGTAAACACGAGAGGGTGTGTAATCCGGATGTATATAAATTCCTGTAATAAAGATATCCTCTGGATGTAATGTTTTATTGGAAATATTCACACCGCCCAATCGAACTATATTCGGTGGAGTACTAAAAATTTTTTCATTTTATTTTACAATATGTTAAATGTTATTATAGATTGTAATATTTTACCGCATACAATGAGCCGCTGTTATAACAAAGCGTGGGTCAATCAAAGTTCCTCCACAAATAAAATCAATTTGATCGGAGCCATCCGCTATTACTCCTATTGCTGCCTATAATGATTTTTTCCTTAAATCTGTACTAATTTTTTAAGATTTTCTGGTTCGGCGTTCGGTATGGTTATGCGTGAAAAGACTGCAGTTTTGCGGTTAAGCCATAAAAACAAATTCTCTCACCATTTGCCTAAATTCCCCAATATCTGCAGGGGTACCTCCATACGGCGATGTTCCAGCATATGTATTTATAACCGTGCCATTTTGGATCCCTTCACCATTTCTGTGGCTCACACTACTCTTCAAGTGAAAATCAAAGCACTCTAATATAAATTTGTTAATTTTAATAAATCAAAAATATTTTTCTGAATATAAATTTTCATTACGTTTTTCGCTAATTCTCATCGGTGGATCAACACAACAAATAACCGGACCTAATTTATCAGTGAAACAATTCGACTGAGATGTTTTTGAAGATTCCTGAAAACTTCTACAATTTTCTGGACGCCGACATGATCCGGTTTGTTTAGTTGCTGGTATTTTGCAAGGGGCATTTATTCTCACTTCACTCCCTATTTGAATTAGTTTTAGTGAAATTAGAAGTGAAATTATTAGATTTTTTTCATATACAACCTTGAATTAATATCGAAACACTACAGATTGTGACTATGAAAATCTTTAGATAAGAATTCATTTTCACCAGTAATATTAATTTTTCAAACGAATTTTACTGAATTTAAAATAATTGTTGCAAACTTAATAAACAAAAATATGTCTTTGACGCACTGTATCTAGTTTGAGGTCTCTTCAATAGCGAATCACATTCACACTGAGTGCTTTGTCCGTATAAGGTGATCTCTGTCATGTAGAAAAACCGGAGGAGGCATTAACTTAAATATTTCCAAAAAAAACTGGTTTTTTGCATATACTACATTTGAAATCAATTTTATGTTATTGGCTGGCTACACGTGCCTAGTTATGTTTTCATGGTTTTCATATTTTTTTGATTGTTTCAATTTTTTATAAATGTTTACTGCAAATTAACTCAAATGGTGTTAATGGAGGTTTCACGTTTGCAGAAGAAAAATCTTACCTCAAACTATATTTTCCTAGATTGTAATGGAAATTACAGTGGAAAGTAAAAATTCATTTACAAAACTACGAAAGTTTTAAAAAATATATGTTGTGATATTTAGTTTCGGAAAAAATATGTTAAAAATAATATTTTTTTCAAATATCTCGAAAACCTTTAAAGATATATAGAAACCGATAAAGAAAAAATGCAGAAAATTTTATTTTCTTTGAATCTGGTTAGATTAATTTTTAACAGTACTTTTTGAGATTAGTTAAATATACTAACTCTCAAAAAGTACTCTCAAAAAGAGAGTTAAATATACAAAAAATACAACAGATTTGCTCTTAAACATAAATTTTAATCTTTCTTCGAGTTTTTGAGAATTAAAATTTTATAATACATCACCTGCTTGATTAATAAGAGAAATTACCACTATTTTATAAGTCTTTTTATTTCTATGGTTTTTTTTACTTTATAATATATAAGAAAATTCCAGTTCCTCTACTGCACGTACCAAACGATGCTTTCAATCCAGTCTAGGAAAGATGAGATTCTGGTGTAAACTGCAGCATCAGCACCTCCACATCCGGAACCAAAAGACGTTACGCCGATTAAATAAAAAATTTCTTCAGTTTTCTCAGCATTTGTTTGGACAATCTTCACACCAATGGGACCACCCGAGTCGCCCTGATTTTGTATCCAAAACAAAAATTTTAAGTACAAAAAATTTATTTTATGAATTCGGTTTACCATACCGGACACGTATCCTGTTTCCCTTGTTCCAACCCAGCACAAAGTTGACTGTCCACTATTCCGTTGGCATACCTGGAGTCTTTATCATCAAAAATATTATTGCAAACTGAATTGTCAAAGTATTTTAGGTTGACTTTAATTAAATCATCGGTTGACGGTCCACCTAAATATGAAAAAAAAGAAACAAATGGTATATTATTTTTGTGGATGTTTTTACATCCAATTTCCCCCCAACAGGTCAGGCATGTTTGCCCTTAAACCCCATTATTGGATTGGATTTTGATGTATAGAACAGTTTAGTAAAATTATATTCTAAACACATTTCGCCTTCATAAATTTTTCGATTCGGTATGTACCGTTTTCGAGAAAAAAAAAATTCCATTTGTTTGGTGGCGGGGGGAAGGAGTGGTGATTTTGATGTATGGGTAAGCTATGTAGAATTCCATTTTGAACAAATGTTACCTCAATAAAATTTTCACAACGATTCGCCGTTTTCGTGAAAATTTCAAAAAAGTGTTTTTCGGTTGTTTGGGAGAGAATGGTCCGATTTTACCAGTTCAAGAATCTAGCCTGACTATTTACGAGAATTGCATCTGTACCAAATTTCGAATCTCTTGCTCAATCCTTTCGAAAGTTATGCTGTTCACGGAGGGACAGACGTAAATCAAAATTTTTGCCATCACAAACATTGCCGATTGCAGCTTCGTCGACTTTTCAAGTTGATCGCTTCACTTACGGTGATCAACTTGAAATGTTGTCGAAAAGTCAGCCGGCTGCGACCTCACGAAATTTCTACCAAGATTTCGGTTACCCGTCTTACGATGGTCTTTAATTCTAGTAAGTATGATTACCAAATGACGTTTGTCCATATCCTGTGGCAACCAGTGTTGTAAAGTTGACTTTTTTATTGGTCCATAGACACGCTGGGACAGACAAGTTTTTTCTATTTTTTAAAAGTCGAGATTAAAAAAAAATCAATACTTTTTCATATAAAACTTACTTTACAATGATGTTGAGTTTTAATATTGCAATATCGTTGTAAGATCGAGAGGACGTGTAGTTTGGATGAATGTATGTTTCCGTAATTAAGATGTCATCTGGTTGAATTGTTTTATTTGAAACGCTCACACCGCCCAGTCGAACTATATTTGGTGGAGTACTAAAATTTTGATAGCAATAATTTCTTAATTACCGTAAAATCTTAAGTTTTATAGAAGTATAATATCTTACCCCATACAATGAGCGGCCGTTACGACATAGCGTGGATCAATTAAAGTTCCTCCACATTTAAAATCAATTTGATACGTTGTGCCATCCACTAACCAACCAATAGCTGCCTACAACGAAAAAAGAATAAAATATTTTTTTTATATGAATTGAAGATTCAACAAAATTTCTTTAAAATTCTTACCATTTGTTTAAATTCTCCAACTGCGGCTAATTCACCTCCAAATGGCGAAACTTCCCCATACATACTGACGACAGTTCCGTTTTTGATAACTTCGTCATTATTATATTTGATTGTACTCTTCAAGAAAAAATCAATGCATTCTAAAATATAAAGATTTTGTTATTAAGTCGCGATTTAGAGTAAAATTCCTTACTTTCTTCGCTTATTCTTATCGGCGGATCAAGGCAACAGAAAACCGGACCTGATTCACCTGTAAAGCATTTTGTTTGGGATATTTTAGAAGACTCTATGAGACTTGTACAATTTTCTGGCCGCTGACAAGACCCAATTTTACCACTTGCTGAGATTTTGCAGGGAGAGCCTATTCTTATATCCTTTATATTGCCCTTTAACTGGCCTAGTTGAATATTTCTATTAAATTTTGAAACCTCATAAAAAAAAGCTTATAACAACCTTGAGCAAATATCACAAAACTATTGAGTATAAATAATTTAATCACAGAATTCATTTCCAATAAGAAATTTGACTTTTTGAATATAGTTTACACAAATTTGATAATTTCTAGATTAATGAATCATGATTTTTTTGAAAGATTCGAAACGTCGCTATTAGTCACCAAATCTAAACTGATCGAAACGGACGTCTTAAACAATCTTTAGCTCATAGAATCTTGGGGAAATTTTAAATATACATAATCTTAACCAAAAACCGGTTTTTCACTAAAAGCACCAAAAACTGGCGATTCGTGGAAATTTTAAATTTAATCTTAAGCTTTAAGCACCTACTTTGACCGTTAAAGAGACTGTGTTTTTCGCGGTTGTTCAACTATAGTATAAATAAATTTTATTTTTCTCAATCTTTATCTAGTAGTATTTCAGTTTTTTTATATTATTTTAGTTGAGTTGTATTTTGCTCAATTTGATTAACGCAGAAATACATAAGTATTAGAAAAAGATCAAATGAATTCTTATCGATGAATAGCGATGAATTCTGTGGTCACAAGGAAAAACAGCTTAAGTCGAAAAAGCGAGTTTTGAGTAATTTGGGTTTAAAGTTTTGATTATTTCTTTTTTTGCAAGCAAAACGGACTTAGGTTATATGGTTTTTGCTCTGCCATTTCTCAGAGGGGTACAGCATGAAAACCAAATTTTGACAGAATATAGAACTGGATATGGCCAACCGCCAACCTTTAAAACTACATAACTCGACTTAAGCTGTTTTTCCTTGTGACCACAGAATTCTTATTACCATCCAGTACTTGAAAAATGGATTTTGTGTTCCAGATATTCCACAAAATTTAAAAATCATTTCGTTGGCAGAGTTTTAATTCTATTGGATTTATTGTCACTTTTATGGGATTTCTCTCATAACTAAGGTGAATATTTCAAGAACTAGAGAGATGTAGTCAAACTGCCAACTAAAATATTAGAATTATCAAATAATCTTATAAAGATCAATAAAATATTTGACAAGAAAAGAATAGGCTTATATTTTTAAGCAGAGTAATGTTCAAATTTTCAATTTTTTTCTATTTTCTTGTAGCGAACGATTGGATACATTGCTCTTATTTTGTTGATCGTAAAAAAAGTGAACTGGAAGTAAAATTAACCCTTTCGCATCCGGTGTTGCCTCATTACATATGATAGACAAGAACTAGAGTTGTTCAGAAACTTATGGAGCTGGGGTTGTTTAGAAACTTCTGATCCCTAACATGAGAAGTTCGTTATATAAAGGTAACACGATTATCGTTTTTCCCAAAATTATCGGAAAAATCTCATTTGGTGGTTCTTGGGGTGGCTGACTCCGATTCTCGCATTAAGAAGTCCGTAAGGATAACGTTTGTCCGCAAGAACTTTAAAAAAAATTATGTGCGTATAAGCATCCATTCCTTGGAAGTGATTTGGGAGGGAAATTTTCTATGCAACTTTCTTAGTTCTGATTTACTAATATTTATAATATTTAAAACATAACAAAAGCTATAATTGCCATTCTGGCAATTATTGAAAACCCGTATGGTGATTTAAGTGAACGGCAAACAGTTGTATCAAAATTCCACTTTGAAGTTAAACTTTTCAATGAGATTTTTAAAATTTACTTCAATCGGATTTTGGTGTATGGGAGTTTTATGTAGAATCATATTCTAAATAACTTTTGTTCTTGTACTTTTTTGATAAGATGCACCTATTTTGAGATATTCGCAAAAAACGTTTTCGTTCGTATGGGGGGTACCCCCCCTAATGGTCAATTTTTGCCCATTAACGAACTTAGCCTCGCATTTTACGAAAAACGAATCTGCGCAAAATTTTAAGTCTCTAGCTCAATCCGTGCGCCTGCAATCCGCGCCACAGACAGACGGACAGACAGACGGACGGACGGACAGACAGACAGACAGACAGACGGACGGACATGCTAAATTCAACTTTTTTTATCATTCTAAACACACTGGTGTAATTCATTTTTGTGTGCGATGAGGGGATCTTGGTGTTACAAACGGTAAGGCAAAGTTAGTATACCCTTTGGTTTCACCATACGGGTATAAAAAACTTTGTGCTCTATACAAAAAAAAAACGTTGCGAAAGGGTTAATCAGTCAAGGATGCGTCGGGAAAACAAAAACAGTTGTGGTCATGTAGTATATTTTATTTTTATTTTTCTTAAGAAGTAAATTTTACACACTACTTAAAACCCATAAACTATACTTTCAATCCAATCAAGATAAGAGGTGACTCGTGTATAAACAGCACCTGTAGCTCCTCCACACCCTTGGCCAAAAGATGTGATTCCGAATAAATAAAAGAGTCGCTTGTTGTCACAATCAAGTGTGATAATGAATTTTGTTCCAAGGGGTCCTCCAGAATCTCCCTAAAATATAGAACTTTTAGTTATTATTAAGATTTTGTAATGGATGTTTGAATGGTTTACCGGGCAAGTGTCTTGTTCTCCATCTTCTCGCCCAGCGCAAACTTGTGAATCGATAACTCCATCGGAAAGCCATGAGTCTCCAGTATTGAAAATTTCATCGCAGTGTGAATTGTTAAATTGTTGTAGAACCACTTTGATTAAGTCATCTGAACTAGGCCAATCTGAGAATACGAAAATATGTTATATGTAAACCGAATTATATGTACCTAGGTAGGTTCCGGATTAATTGCAAGAGTTTTATTTTGACTAGGTATCCCGGAAACTAAATTTTTGTTCCGGATTAGTCAATTTCGTGTCTGATTATCCTATTATCCTAATTATATGTGATTTAAACAAGTTATTGATGGTACTCGGTTGTTCTTCATATTTCTGGAGTTATAGTTTTATTGATTTCTTGAAATCACCCTCATATGTCTAATGCCGTTTAAAATTTGCGCTATTATTGACATCGCACGGCTTATAATTTCACATTACGTGGATTGTTCGTATATATTCACACAAATGTGGAGCGTATTTGTCATCCAATTGACTGAACTTCGCGTAACGCGATTCCAATAGCGCGATTTTTGCAACGCAATTCTTATAACGAGATTTCGATATCGCGATTCTAATAACGCAAAATTTTTGAGAAATACAACTACCGCATTTTCCGAAGATTATTTGTTCTCTAGAATATTTATCACTTATAAAAGAAAAAATACCGAATGTTTGTCCATATCCTAGGGCAACTAGTCGGCCAGAGTACATATCTTCCAACTCCCAAAGACATGCGAAGTCGTGCCTAAATTTGCAGCATGTTTTTAATTTCATGTTTTTTTTTGCACACATTAGGAATACACTTGTACTAACTTTGCCGGACTATTAAGTCTTAATAGCGCTATGTCGTTATAATTCTTTCGAGAAGTGTAGTTCGGATGAATGTAAGTTTTCGTAATGAGAATATCATTAGCGTCTCTTGATCTTTTCGATATATTCACACCACCTAATCTAACTAGGTGTGGGTTGGTTCTGTAAAAAAATATATTATATGATAATGATCAAAATTTTAGTTTTAAGGAGATAATTTTACGCTAAGCAATGAGCAGCTGTGACAACATATTTTGGGGCAATTAATGTTCCACCACATTTAAAGCTAATTTGATTCTCCACTAACCAACCAATTGCAGCCTGAAATACATATTTATATTGTTGCTAATTTCATTAACTTAATGGCAAAATAAGAAACAAAGTAAATATAAACAAAAGTTCTCACAACTAATTGTTAACACATTGACTGCCGTGGCTATCATTTTTGATAGCCAGGTCTACATTCTACATGTATACATTCTACACACACATACATACATGCATACTTACATACATACACACGTCAAAACAACCATATATACATGCATGCATACTAAAATATAAGTAAAAGTTCCTGAATGGGCAAAATCGGACAATTCCTTCCTTAC
Organism: Chrysopilus asiliformis; assembly: GCA_964034945.1. Classification (NCBI taxonomy): domain Eukaryota; kingdom Metazoa; phylum Arthropoda; class Insecta; order Diptera; family Rhagionidae; genus Chrysopilus; species Chrysopilus asiliformis. The sequence continues at coordinate 6,465,829 of OZ035961.1, forward strand.
AAAAGAGTAAGTTTTTTTGTAATTTTCTCGAAAACGGTGAACTTGTTAAGGTAAAATGTGTTTAGAATATGATTTTACATAACTCATCCATGCATGAAAATCCAGTTGAACCACACCTCCCCCCCCCTTGAATTGACCCTCTCAACTTGTCACGAATCGGCACAAAATGGTCCAATTTGTAAATAATTTTATGAAAGTAAAAGTTGTAATACTTGCCATGTGAGGAAATTCTCCTGGACTGACGACAACTCCCCCTCCTGCATCTTTACAAGAATTACCTTTTTGGTAATGAGTTAAATTCGCCTTTATTGTACCATTTTTTAGTTCCTCATAACTTATGCTTGAAACCGATCGAGCTGGGAAATGATAATCTGAACATTCTGTAAAAACGTGTTACTTTTTTTGTTTGTTTTCATATATTTTTTTTAAATAGCAAATTACTCTCATAAGTAAGTCGAAGTGGTTGATGTGGACAACAAATTAATAGAGGAACTCCAGTGGAACATTTCGAATATTTCTGCTGTGCAAGTTCCTCATTTGACACCTCTTCTGTATCACAACTCCACCAGGTTGTACAATATCCAATTTCTTTAGTCGTGGGAATTTTACATGGCTGTCCAATTAGTGACTCTAACACTTTTCCAACTGTTTGGTCTGAAACTGCCGATTCAAGATGTTTAGTAGGCACTCATTTAAGTCGTTGCAATATTAATTAGGGTCGTAACCAGGTTTTTCTTCAGGGGGAAAGGGGTGCAAAATTAAACATGTGTGCACTCTTCAAACAGGGAGTGCAGCGAAAATTTTCTCTAAGAGGTGGGAGGGGATTTTTTTTTGATTCTAAACATTAAAAGGAGCTTAACATTCTGATAATTATGAAAAAAAAGTATGTATTATATATTCTTAGTTATAACAAAAATTTTATTTAAAAATACACGTAGAATTTGTTTAACTTTAGTGATTTAAACAAATTTCGTTGCGTTTCAGAATAAATTCTGAATAAAATTCGAGGAGACATTCAAGAACAAATCTCAAGAGTGACCAGGGCCTTAACTTTAAAACGCATTTTGCAGCAGGCCTCTATTTAATTTCTAACAAGACCACAAAATTTTTATAATTGGTGTGACCACTTTGATATTTGAAATATGTCGAAACTTGGGGTTTATTGATCAAAATTTTTTGAATTATGTTTGCTTCTTGCGAAACAAATTTTGAATAGAAAATTCAAATGATTAGAAAGTTCGTTTCGAGAGAAGAAAATATTATTCAAAAAATATTGACCAATAAACAATTGAACTTTAGCACAAAATTATGATTTTCTATGGTTTTCAAATTGCTATAAGTCTGAAATGGCTGCAATAAAAAAAAAACTAAAATTTGGCACTCTTAACAAGCTTTAAGGGATGAGTCCTTATGATTGAACCTTTATAATTTAATTCAGATAAATACTTGCATCGGGTCTTTCAATAAGGACATAACAATTTTATATTTAAATAAAACACAGAATAATTGAGATATCGGGCTGAAATTTATTCCAGGTGTAGTGGACATGTTACATTTAAGTATGAAATTCGATGTCGTTCATATGGCCACAGCGAGTACGTTTGCTGATTGATTCTTTGGAGCCAATTTTTCACCACTCTTCCACACATATCGGCCGGAACGTTGGCATTTTCGCGTTCGATATTGTTCCTGAGCTCCTCTGACGTTGTTGACTTGTTGGCATAAACCAACGACTTAACATAACCCCATAAAAAAAAGTCCAAAGGCGTTAAATCGCATGAGCGAGGTGGCCATTCGACCGGACCATTTCTCGAGATTACACGATTACCGAACTTCTCCTTCAATAGATCAATTCTTTGACCAGCTGTGGCATTGCTCGTTCGTGAACTTCACCATGATAAAAATGTAAACCTTGACTAACGTTTTAGCATTGCCAGATCCTAAAAAAAGTTTTAGGGTGCGTTTTTATTAAAATACAAAATTGTTATGTCCTTATTGAAAGATCCTTTAGTAGGAAATTTTTACTGACTTTGCCGTCAATAAACAAATCTTTTTGAACAAATTTTTTGTAAATTAGACACTCAATTATTATTGTTGGCATTAATAATTTTTTTCTGTAACACATCTAATAAAATTTTCAATATTTAATTTTTCACGAAAAGATTTTTTTTAAAGTATTATTAGATACCTGCTAGAATTACATTGCTGGAAAATATCGTCACTAAAATAAGTATACACTTCATATTTTTGTTGTTATTCATCAATCAGAACTTCAGAACCTATAAAAATGCATTGAAAAATTAAACAATATTTTGGTATAAATTTTATGACATTTTGTCACAATTTTTTAAAGCAATTTTTATTATGTATAAGATATTAAATGGCGAAACACTGATCACTGATTACTGGACACATGCCACAAAATTACAAAATAATTATAATGTCACAAAAATCGCTTATAAAAATATAAGTTGTATTAAGGCTAAGTATGACCTAGAAGTTATATGTCTCAAATAGTTTATGTTTAAGTTGAATATATTGGTAAATATGATCAGGCTGCTCTAAATGATTTTAATGTTTTGATGGAAAATGTAAACCAGATGATGGTTGGCAAAATTCAAATAATCAAACAGGTTCGCTGTTTGCTTATATTTATTTCGCGGAAAAATTCAAAAACGTGTTATATTATGACACGTGAAGTAAATTAATTTTATAAAATATCTGACAGAGTCAACACATGATTTTCTCATACGAAAATGTCTACTTTTTAACAGCGGTGTGGAATCGGAGTCGCCGAGCCGGAGTTATTGGATTTGGCTTGGAATCGCAGTAGTTACACGATAAAAGAAAAAAATGCATTTTTTCCTTTTTTTGAGAAAAAATGCACTTTTTCCTTTCACAGGTTTTATGTATACGGTTTTCGAGACATTTAAAAAAATATCATGTTTTAAATTTTTAGGCTTCGGCAGCACATTTTCACTCGATGGTCAAAATTTTTGATGATATCTCTGCATAATTGCTCTTCGATCCCACAAATATGGCTTATTATCTCATCCTTCAGCTGTTGGACTGTTATTGGCATAGACCTTACTCCTGAGATAACCCTAAAGGAAGAAAACCTAAGGCATGATTTCGTTGTTTGGAGAGATGATGCGACCTGGAAACTTCTCAGTCAATAAAGCCATTGTCGCATTGGCTGTGTGGCATGTGGCGCCGTCCTGTTGAAACCACAAATCATCCATAGCATCCAATTTAGGCCATAAAAAGTGGGATGTCATGTCACCTTTATGCTAACCAAAAAAGTCAAGAAGTGATTTTTTTTTAGGAAAATGAGCTACGGGTGAAATTATTTAATGTTGTAAATATAAAACATATGTCACAACATATTAAAAATTGTATTTAACATATTCTTCTAAAGAGCGGACAAAACTAAAAACAAATTCATCGATTACAAATTATTTTCAAAAAATTCATGGCCAAAGTATACTCGATATCCAATTCATATATGGAGCCACTTTTGTAAAAACTCTGGGCGATTTATTGCACAACTGACCGAATGTGGAAATTCCGACCAAAAAGTTTTTTCTTTCACTCGGTGATCCACTGGTGGTTAACATCAATTCGCTTCCATATACGGTCTAATAGAAAAAGAAATGGATAAACTAATATACCTTATATTGATTTATTGGGTCTACCGTGCATAAAGTGTTAAAATTCCCTTCTTCAATGACACAAATAAAATTATTATTGAGTCCCTGTGGGACTTTCGCATCATTTCTGTACTTCTCCTGGCACTGTTGATGATCGACTACATTGACAAAAGCTTGAAATGGCTCATTTGGATGATTTCCTTTTTTCACTGTTTCCTCATAGGCATAAGCAATCAACTCATATCCAATCGGGATATCATTTTGGGTCCATAAACATGCTGGCTTGGTACTAAATGTGGTACTGGAATTTTTAAATATTTTAAATTTTAAATAGACATGATTTTAGTAGTTGCCCATAAAATACGTCATGATAAATTTAGCATTTTCACCCGCGTTTCCCTTCGCAATTTTTTGTATGGAATAAACACAGACCTGTCCGCCTCTTCTAAATATGTTACGTATTTTATGGACACCCCTCACTCAAATTACTTGGTCCATGGAGTTAATTTCAGAATCGCCAGATTGTGATAAAAATTTGAGGGTTTGTAATCGGGATGGATGTGAACTTCGGTAATGTTGAAATAAATCGGCATTAGCGAATTATATCTGACATGCAATCTGAAGTCACCAACTCGTACCACAATTGGCATATTTCTGAAAGAATTATAATAACGATTTTTCAAATCAATAATCAACATTGTTTTGTATCAGAAAACCAACCCTTTATCCGAGACACAGTGCGCAGGTACTAAAACGTATAAATTTTCAATCAAACTTCCTGTGCATTTCCACTGAATACGATTGAGCCAGTCGGCCCATCCAATAGAAACCTATATTAAAGAAAGGATCTTTAAAAAAATGTTCTATGGTAGGGGTACCTGTAGATGCGAAATATTATAACAAATATTCAAAACAAACATAAGAAAAGCTACAATTGCCAGGGGCCAATCTGTTGGTAAAGGATAGGGGAAAAGAAGTGGTCCGATTGCATTTTGATGTATGGACGAATTATCCTATTCTAAACACATTTTATCTTCTAGGAGTTTACTTAATTAACCACTCAAAATAAACAAATCAAATTATTTGAATTTTTTTTAAATATTTACCAAAGTTTCTGAAGGAAAAATGACACTAGCATCACCCCATTCAACCAAGTTATATTTCGTTTGTGGATTTTCTGTGTTGTATTTGCAAGCTAAAATTTTTATATTTTCAATAACAATACTTTACTAAATTTTTAAAAATATTTAAAATACATTCATTTCCTAGAGCCACGTCGACATCATCATCGATTCGATTACTGGCTTTATTAATGATAGCAGATTCCAAATCAATGTATTCGGTGCAGCATATTATGGCTTGTGTACGCCTAAAGCCACAAATTTTCCTTTTCAACGCTTGATGTTGAGGTTCCAAACACTGATTTAAGCTTAAGCAAATTCCACTTTCCCCCGTTGGATTTACACACTGTGCGCCCCCGTGGAGGGTATTATCGTTAAATTGGATGGTATGATCTTGACCGAAAACTTGATGCAACACAAGACTAACCAAAAATACCGCCTTAATGAACATAATTCGCGACATCGCTTAATCAACATGCGATACCAGACTGAAAAAGTTGAGTTGTTTCGAGTTCGAAAATTAAGTCAAACTTGTTAAAAATTTGAATAATCGCTTGTTAAAAAATTACAGACATTGATAATAATTTAAAGATACTTTTTTAAGAAAAAACTAAAGAAAAGATACTTTTTTAGTTTCACTTGTTTTTATTAGTTTGTTTTATAGGGTCAAATCGAATTTTGACACACTTCCACACGTAGGTCAAAAATCGATTTGACCCTAATAAACAAATAAACTAACAATCCGATTGACTTGAAATTTTGCACACTTATGTAATTCCGATGACAATGCAATATGCGTGTGTTGGAAACCCTGGAAAAACTAAAATGGAGGACGATAAACGCCATTTTGTCCAAATCGAACAAAGAAAGTATCCATCGTGTGGGAACTTAAATGAAAGAGATTTGAATAAAAAATAAGGAAATCGAAAGAGTAAAAAGTATAAAACTATTTTTTTAAACCAGCTTTTAAAAAATATTTTCACATAAAAATTCTCCACGCTCTTTTCTTGCTTTTATTATTGAGGCCAAAACCCTATGTAAAATTATTTTTTATTAAAACAAATTTTTGAAATAATTATTTTAGTTATATGTATATAAAATCGTCGGTATACGAGTAGGATAAAGCAACGAATTTCTCCTTTTCCGCCAAACCTTAAGCGCAATCAAAGTGAAGTCCAGCAAATACACGACTTTAAAAATGCCTTAATTAAGGAAAATATAAAATACTATACTCAAAAACCATTAAAAAACTTTATTAGGAAATCAGAAAGATTTATTATTGCGAAGTATTTCTAAATATTGATCCTATCCAAAGACCCAAACAATACCCTCGATCCAATCAATATAAGAGGTCACCCGGGTGTAAACAGCGGCTTCAGTTCCACCGCACCCGTTGCCAAAAGAAGTTACTCCAAGTATGTAAAAATATGTCTCAAGTTTAGCTCCTAGGGGACCTCCTGAATCGCCCTAAAATGGAGAAAGTTCATTTTGCACAACTGGTTTTTTTATGTTTTGTTTTTCTTTCTTACAGGGCAAGTATCCTCCTTTCCTCCTTCACGTCCAGCGCATACTTGTGTCTCGATAACTCCATCCCGGAGCCAAAAGTCTCTATCACTAAAAATGTCATTGCAAACCGAATTGTTATACAGTGTCAAATTTAATTTGATTAAGTCGTCTGAATTCGGACCGCCTGAGAACAGTGAATATAATCGAATCAAATGTTATTAGGTTGGACAATTTTGGTATTATTTTTTTTAATTTAACTACTTTTAATCTTTTCTCTACATTGAATCCATTAAATGTTAAAAGTTTTCTATAGTCTTTTGCTACATAAAAGTAAGGATAAATCTTTACCAAATGATGTTTGTCCATATCCTGCGGCCATTAATGTTTGATAGTCAGCCTTTTCATTTGTCCATAGGCACGCTGGAGCGGAGGCCGCACTTATACTATTTCGAGAATTTTAAAATTAGTTTTACATTAATCAGATCTCTAAGTTTAGGCATACTCACTTAACGGACATATTAAGTCTTAATAATGCTACATCATTATAACTTTGTCGAGAAGTGTAATTCGGATGGATGAAAACTTTTTCGATTAGAATATCTTTAGCGTCTCTTGTTTTATTTGAAATATTGACACCGCCTAATCGAACCAGATACGGGTTGGTCCTGAAAAAACATACTAGATATATAATTTTAAAATTTTAATTATAAGGAAATTATTTTACGCGAAGCAATGAGCAGCCGTAATGACATATTTTGGGGCAATCATCGTTCCTCCACATTTGAAGTCAATTTGATCCGTTGTTCCATCCACTAGCCAACCAATCGCAGCCTAAAAATTCAAGAATGCTCATTACAAAAAACTGGATTATAAATAAATTTATTCGGGCACAAAAAAAAAGTTCGAAGTAAGAAATAATGGGATTTCTTGGTGATTTTTCCCCTCCTCACAAAATAATCCTGATGGCATCACTAATTTCACTGACCGTGTCAATGTGGCAGTAGTTTTTTTACGCCATCATTGATTAAAGAACTTTTGCGGCTGAAGTCTTAATCGAAGAGGAAACACTCTTGTCAAATGTTTAATAATATTTCGTTCTACATAGTTTTGCTGCACAAAAAATTTGAACTTGCCATGTGTGGAAATTCACCAATTTCGGCTAAACTTCCCCCAAAACCGCTTCCGTATGAGATTCCATCGGTCTCTACAGTATTATTTCTTATCACTTCTATTGTTCGACTTGGACGGACAGGACCAGCGTGATATTCCAAACATTCTGCAAGAACAATTTTTTTAAACAAATTTTTACTATCTTAAAAAGTTTACTTCTTACTCTTTTCACTGATTCTAAGTGGCTGATCTGGACAACAAATTATTCGGCTTGTTGTGCTAGTGAGGCAGTTAGCTTTGGATAGCTCTGGATCTTCGTTCAAATTCTTACAATTTTCTGGTTTTTTACAGAATCCAATTTTTTTAGAAGTTTTGACTTTACACGGCTGTCCAATTATTACATCCATTAAGTTCGATTGGCCTAACACAGAATAATCAGAAAATTTTTATGTTTACTTATGTAAATTTAATATTAAAATAAAGTGGCATTCACCTTCGATTTTCAACACAAAACTGGAAAAAAATGTCACTATAATAATTACGAAATTCATATTTCTGAGTTTCTGCATTTAAATTACTGTCTTTCGGCCTTATATGTTTTGTTGAAAGTGATGTTGATGTCTGGTAAACAGAAAATTTTAACCTGTTCCATTTTTACTCATATTTTGCAGAAAACCCCATGAAATAAGTCAATGTCTCATATTATATGCATTTCCACTCAAAACTGGAAATACGGAATTACTGGCAAGAAACAAAGATAAAATACAGTCGAACCTCAATAAGTCGGAGTTAATGGGGACAGATCAAACTTCGAGATATCTAGGTTGGACTTATTGAGGGTAATATCGGGTTTTTTTTCTATTAGTTACCGAAGTCACTGATGAATAGTGATGTATATTTTTGGGTTGCAGAAAACGAAAGGTCTGAAGTTCTTTGCGATAAGAAAGCAACTTTTTTGTACTTCTATTGCAATTTCACTATTGCGACTTCTACGCTCAATCATGGCTATTCTGGAATCCGAAGTTAAACCAAACTCCAAAAAAACCAAACTCAGTTTGTAAAACCAAACTCAGTCGATTCGATTCGCCACTCAATTGTTATTCTAGTATTCTGAAATTTGCAACGAGTAATTCTACCCTCAAAACGTTATTAGATCATACGTAATCGAACAGAAAAGAAACGCAGTGGATTCAAGAATAGAAAATGAGGGGAAATCGAACAAACTTAACGCTGCTTCGGATTCCAGAATAGGCATGAATATTGCCTTCAAACAAAAACTGGGAAAACTTGGACTTATCAAGGGTTATTTTCAAGTTATCGAGGTAAAGTTCGACTTATCAAGGTTCGGAAGTTTATGATAATAGTAAAGAACAAAAATTTTGGTACCCTGATTATCCACTTATGGGAGCCTTCACTGTATACATTGATTTTTCTTTATAATTCAGCGGGCGCGTTTAGACCGAGCTAACTTGGTACTACCTATCTGGCGGGGCTAAACTAGAAGTGTTATTCTGTGAACTGTTGATTTTTTATATTTACGTACAATTTTTGCAATCTATAGCATGCAGACGGCACGAAGGCTTAGAAAAATGCAGAAATTAAATCGACAGGGCCAAAAGGTAAGTTTAAAATAACGCACAAGGAAGGTAATGCAACTATGTATATGTCAGCGCCAAGAGTTAACTGTGCCAAAATACAGTTGCTAAGCTGGCAGGCATTGCTAAAGTAGAACGCATTTATACCGGCGCTACATTGAAAAAACTGCCAACTTAGCACTGGTCTAAACGCGCCCAGTGTAACTATGTATGGTGTTGAATTTTTTTTAAAGAGCATTGGTCTAAAAAAACCAGGTTGCATATTTGATTTTGAGTTATTTAATTTGTGCGTCGAGCAAATAAAATATTTTTCCCATTTATTTTGTCACATCCCAGAAAAAGACTAACGACTACATGCTACTTCAAATATGAAAAATGTATGTGCGGAGGTAAAAATATACACAAAAATCGTTAAAGAGTTTATTATAAAATCTGAAGACTTGTTTAAACCTTTTGAATTTTATCCGAAGGTCCAAACAATACTTTCGATCCAATCAATATAAGACGTAATTCTAGTATAAACAGCACCTTCTGTCCCACCACATCCATTCCCAAAAGAAGTAACTCCCACTATTGAAAATACGCTGCGAATTTTAATTCCCAGAGGACCTCCTGAATCGCCCTAAAATGGAGAAAGTTCATTTTGCACAACTGGTTTTTTTATGTTTTCTTTCTTACAGGGCACGTATCCTGTTTCCCTTCTTCACGTCCAGCGCATACTTGGGTATCGATAACGCCTTCTCGAAGCCAAAAGTCTCTCTCACTAAAAATGTCATTGCAGACTGAATTGTTATACAGTGTCAAATTTAATTTGATTAAATCGTCTGAATTCGGACTACCTGAAAAGAACATCAGAAAATATTTTTAGCAAAATATAGAGGGTTTCGCTCTTTTTGGAATTTCACTTCTATATTATTTTCAGTGTATTCAATTTAATGTTAATAGTTTATTATAGTGTTTTGTTTCATTAAAATAACTAGAAATACCAAATGATGTTTGTCCATATCCTGTGGCCACCAATGTTGTATAGTCAGCCTTTTCATTTGTCCAGAGACATGCTGGAGCGGAAAACCAATATAGTCTGTCAATTCAGGATTTTTTTTTCATGATTAGAATTCAATAAATCACGTTTTTAGTTGAGATGCACTCACCTAACCCGTGTATCGAGCTTTAATAATGCTATATCATTATAACTTTGTCGAGAAGTATAGTTCGGATGGATGTAAGATTTTGTGATTAGAATATCTTCATCTTCTCTTGTTTTGTTAGAAATATTCACACCTCCTAATCGTACCAGATATGGTGTAGTACTAATGAAACAGTTCAAGCTCAAATCAGGGTTTTTTTAAAATTTTTATTAAATAATTTGACTTACGCCAAGCAGTGAGCAGCAGTTAAGATATATTGCGATGAAATTAACGTTCCGCCACATTTAAAGTCAATTTGATTCTTTGTTCCATCCACCAGCCAACCAATTGCAGCCTGCAAATTTACCAATACATATTTGAATACTTTTATAAAGCTATCCACTAAACCGATTATGATCGCGTTTCCCTAAAAAAATAATGAAAGGGATGTTTTAGTGAGCAACGATTCACCCTTCTCCCATAACTTTAAACCCCCTCTCGTTGTATCTTTTAATTCACTGATCCGATTTTCATTGCGATATCATCATTCGGTTGGAAATAATAAAAGGAATGTTTTAGTGCATAAAAATTAACCCCCCCCCCCCCCCCCCCCTCCCACACACACCCACTATCCTTATGACGTTTGATTTACTGGACCGATTTCAATCAAATTTTCGCCATCTTGAAAAATATGGTGATTCTAAAAACGATTGCTGGAAGAAAAACTGAAAATTCAATCGGATGTTAAAACGTGTAAAAAACACGAAATTAAAAGTTTTGAAAAACTCCCGACTAAAAAAAAACCCCGGACTCGAAAAAATCTTTAAAAAATTAGGAAAAATTGAAAAACCGCGGAATAAAAATATCCTCTAAAAAAATAATAAAAATATCGGAGTAAAATTAAAATCGGTGTGCGTCGGAAAAGCTTATTTGTCGTTGCATTTGTGTAGAAAGGATGTCCCGACCCACACCAATTTTAAATCTACTCCAATAATTATATCGTTCTACCTTTTTAAAGTTTTTTTTTTGGTATTTTTCAATTATTTCTAAGAATTTTTGTTAGTCGAGGGTTATTTTTTATTTTTGTTTTGTTTTTTTAAACATTACTGAAAGCGTAGTTTGGATCGGTAGTGAAGAAAATCTCCGGGGTCTCTTTATATTTTTGAATTTTTTTGTTCGACATTACTCATACTTGCCATATAAGGAAATTCTCCGATTTCGGCAACAATTCCTCCATAACCACATCCAAATCTCGCTTTTTTTCCAGACTGTACTGTACCATTTTTTATCACTTCTAGTGTTCCTCCATCAGCGCCGGGACATACGTCATGATATCGTAAACATTCTGCAATAATTTTATTTATTTTAATTTTCTTAATGTCTGAAAAACTTGAAACTTTACTTTTTTCACTGATTCTAAGTGGCTGATCTGGACAACAAATTATTCGGCTTGTTGTGCTAGTGAGGCAGTTAGCTTTGGATAGCTCTGGATCTTCGTTCAAATTCTTACAATTTTCTGGTTTTTTACAGAATCCAATTTTTTTAGAAGTTTTGACTTTACACGGCTGTCCAATTATTATATCCGTTAAGTTCGATTGGCCTAACACAGAATAATCAGAAAATTTTTATGTTCACTTATGTAAATTTAATATTAAAATAAAATGGCATTCACCTTCGATTTTCAACACAAAACTGGAAAAAAATGTCACTATAATAATTACGAAATTCATATTTCTGAGTTTCTGCATTTAAATTACTGTCTTTCGGCTTTAAATGTTTTGTTGAAAGTGATATTGATATCTGGTAAACAGAAAATTTAAACCGGTTCCATTTATGTTCGCTGAAGAAATCCTGAAACGGGTTACCTTAAAATCAGGGATGAAAAACGAAAAAAAAAATCTTAACGTTATGCCTTTCGTTATGTAATGAAATTCAAATTTGATATCGTTTTGTAACGAAAAAAAAATTCATTTCGTTATGTTAAAACGGTATTATTACACGGCATGAGAAAACCAATAATTTAAAATAAGTTGGAGCCAGTAAATATGCATGCAGTTTCGTTTTCATGAATATTGTTCCCTCATTACTGCTAAAATATATCGAAAAATTAGAGAAAAGAATCGAATTCGAAAACGTTTTCAAAAATTTCGAATCTTTTTTGTGGTTGTTCGAAATTTTAAGTTTAAATGAATGTAAGTTATGTCGAAACTTGGACATTTATAAAGATTTCTATACTATACTTGGATATCAGGTAAAGTTAGATTAAGGAGCAACAAAAACGCCACGCTTCGAATTTCGTACTGGAAACTAGGAAGACTTTGAACTACCCCAGCAATATTTATTAAACTATAAAAAAGTGTTTAATATTTTTCTTTGAGTAATTGCAATTTGATCAAATCCAGTTCAGCGGCATATTTTAGATAAAAATTTCAAGTGCGGCTTTTTTGTTACACAACCTTTTCACAAATCTACCAAAAAAGAAGTCTTCATCTGATTTTCTTTTCGTGTCATGATAGACTTAAATTTTGTTGTTAAATGTGTTATCTGTTAAAATAGTACTAGCCAACCAATTTTGCACAATCAAAATTTCTAGCAGTTAACACGTTAGCTACCATGTGAGTCACCGGTGTACACACACTATTGTCATTACCGTCAGTTTCTCAAGTTTCATGGTTGAGTGCAGTCGCTCGTGCTGTACAAAGGGGTTTTTTTTGTCCGTTATATTTTATTCGATTCGTTCGTTTTTGTCTGTATTGATCTTGTGTTCACTGGTGACTCACAAAGTACAGAAATGATTTTTGCGTTTTTTCCCAGTGTATACTAGCGGAGTAAGCGTTTTTTTGGCTGGTAGCCAACGTGTTAATCAAAACCGTGTAGCGAAAAAACGTTTTTTTTGCTATTCGTGCCCTTTTTTGTTATTACAACGGAATTAAATATCAATTACGTTATAAAGTAATTTTAAAGAAAAATCGGGAAAATTATATCATTATTTCGTTACGTTACGATAGCGTTTCCCATCCCTGCTTATAATACAATGAAATTTCGTACTATTGAAAACCTTTTATAGTCACTGTATTTAGATACATACAACTAATTAACATTTCAGATAGCGAAGAACGTGGGATATTCAAAAGTGAGACTAAAGATCTATCCATGGTTGCCGGTGTGTAAAAAAACGAAAACATTAAAAATATGGACAAAGTTTACAATATTTTTGTTTTATTTTTTGTGTTTCTATACGTTGTGTATTTAGAAAAACGTTTTTCGGTAGATTTGAGTAAAAGTATATTATCGGTAGATTTTAGTAAAAGACGCCGGAGAGGAGACAAAACTTTTACAGTAGATTTAGAATTTTTCCAAAAATTTGATATTTTCAAATCAAGTTTTTAATAGATTAGGTTAACTCACCGAACCGCTTCATTAAGTCTTAATAGTGCCGCCATTATAATCTTTTCGATTAGTATTATATAATTTGGATGGAGGAAAGTTTTCGTAATTACATGATCGGAAGTCTGTATTGTTTTATTTGATATTTTCACATCTCCTATAAAGGCTAAATACTGGTTAGTTCTGAAAAACATAAGAAAAGCTACAAGCTTCGCTCGTGCAGCTAACTTCACACTCGTGAAATCGTTGATTTTCGCCCCTTGTTTTTTTAAATCGGTGTTTTTCAATGTTTTTTTTGTTTAAGGATTTTTGTTAGTCGGAGGTTTCTAAAAATTTTTAATTTTGTGTTTTTTTGTCTTTTTAAAGATAACATTACATATAAACACATTACTACTCCTTCTTAAGTAATCGGGTTAAAATGATTAAATTATTAAGGAAAATATAAAATATACTCAAAAACCATTAAAAAACTTTATTAGAAAATCTGAAAGATTTAATACTGCAAAGTATTTTTAAAAATTGATTCTATCCAAAGACCCAAACGATACTTTCGATCCAATCAATATAAGACGTTACTCGCGTGTAAACAGCGGCTTCAGTTCCCCCGCACCCGTTGCCAAAAGAGGTTACTCCCAGTATGTAAAAATATGTCTCAAGTTTAACTCCTAGAGGACCTCCTGAATCGCCCTAAAATGGAGAAAGTTCATTTTGTAAGATTTCTTTCCTAAGATATATTTTCTCCCTTACAGGGCAAGTATCCTGCTTTCCTTCTTCACGTCCAGCGCATACTTGTGTATCGATAACTCCATCCCGGATCCAAAAGTCTCTATCACTAAAAATGTTATTGCAGACTGAATTGTTATACAGTGTCAAATTTAATTTGATTAAATCGTCTGAATTCGGACTACCTGAAAAGAACATCACACATTTATTTTTAGCTTAGAGTGTTTCGCGCTTTTTGAAATTTCACTTCTATATTATTTTAAGTTGATTCAATTTAATGTTAAAAGTTTATTATAGTGTTTAGTTTCATTAAAATAACTAGAAATACCAAATGATGTTTGTCCATATCCGGCGGCCGCTAATGTTTTATAGTTAACTTTTTTATTTGTCCATAGACACGCTGGAGCGGACAACCAAATAAAACTGTATATTTAAGAGTTTTTTCAAAATTATAAGTACATAAATCATATAATTTAGTCTAGAGTTACTCACTAAGCCTTCCGATTAAGCTTTAATAATGCTATATCATTATAACTTTGTCGAGAAGTATAGTTGGGATGGATGTAAGATTTTGTGATAAGAATATCTTTAGCGCCTCTTGTTTTATTTGAAATATTGACACCGCCTAATCGAACCAGATACGGGTTGGTCCTGGAAAAACATACTAGATATATAATTTTAAAATTTAAATTATAAGGAAATTATTTTACGCTAAGCAATGAGCAGCCGTAATGACATATTTTGGGGCAATCATCGTTCCTCCACATTTGAAGTCAATTTGATCCGTTGTTCCATCCACTAGCCAACCAATCGCAGCCTAAAAATTCAAGAATGCACATTACAAAAAACTGGATAATAAATAAATTTATTCGGGCAGAAAAAAAAGTTCGAAGTAAGAAATAATGGGATTTCTTGGTGATTTTTTCCTGTCCTCACAAAATAATCTTATGTGTTGTGCTAACGGTTGACTATCAATTATAACTAACTGATGGTATCACTAATTTTACTGACCGTATCAATTTGGCAGTAATTTTTTATTTACGCCATCATTGATTAAAGAACTTTTGCGGCTGAAGTCTTAATCGAAAAGGAAACGTTCTTGTTAAACTTTTAATACATACCCGATTCTACATAATTTTATTTAACATAAGTCTCAAACTTGCCATGTGTGGAAATTCACCAATTTCGGCTAAACTTCCCCCAAAACCGCATTGGTATATTGCTTTTGCTCCAGTCTCCACCGTACCTGCTCTTATCGCTTCCACTAAACCTCCATTGCTACCGCCAGGACACATGACATGATATTCCAAACATTCTGCAAGAACAATTTTTTTCTTAATTTTTTACAAAAAATTTACACGTTACTCTTTTCGCTGATCCTAAGTGGTTGATCTGGACAACAAATGATTGGCTCAGTTGCGCTAGTTAGACATTTTGCGGAAGAGAGTTCTGGATCCTCCTTCGAATTTCTACAATTTTCTGGTTTTTTACAAAATCCGATTTTTTTAGAAGATTTTACTTTACACGGCTGTCCAATTATTGTGCCCGCTATGCCTTGTTGGCCTAAAATAAAATAGTTTCACCATTTTTAATACGAATATATAATATTAAAACTAAATGCAATTCACCTTCTATTTCCATAACAATACAAGAAAAAAGTGCCACTATAATATTTACGAAGTTCATATTTCTGTATTAAATTACTGTCTTTCAACTTTATACGTTTTGTTGAAAGTGAAGCTGATATCAAGCAACTAGAAAATTTAAACCGGTTCCATTATTTAATCATATTTTGAAGAAAAAAACCATGAAACAAGTTAATATCTCATAAAATATCAAAGTGTCTAAATCTTGTATGATGATTGTAGTCAGTTACAAACTATTAATTAACATATTAGCTTGCGGAGAGAGATATGTGACTTAAAACTCAACATACGGAATTACCGGGAAGATAAAAATGGCTAAGTATATGATTTTTAGTTCTTTTTTCCAATATATTTTGAGATTGAGGGGTTTTTTTCAGTAATTAATCCAAAACCAAGTTTTTATTAACTTCTACCAGATTTCTGAAGGCGCACGATTTAAATTAATTGAAGTTACAGAAAGAAATACCTGGAAATCTTATTCTTAAATTTCCAAGGTAATTCAAAATACCCACTAACATTTGCAAAAGAAAGGTTTTCCATTGGATGGTAAAAACACAGCTTAATCCACCAAATGATGAGGTGATACTTTTCTTATATAATCAAACCTCTAATGTCGAAAGTTTTTAAACTAAAACATTTGAAATCTTGAGAACTAATTGAAGTAAATAGTTTAAATTTGGCATGGAACAGGCTTTTATAAAAAGATAAATACACGATTTTTGCGATTTTCTCGAAAACGGTGCCTCGTATCTGAAAATTTGTAGAGACGAAGTGTGTTTAGAACAAGATTTTGCATAGCCGTTCCATACATCAAAATTCAATCTGACCACTCCTTACCCCCTGAACTATACAAATCGCTTTTCATAAAGTTATAAGGGACGATAAAAGCTTTTGAATGCGTCAAAATCGGATAAGGTTTACTGGCAGAAGTCGATCTTACAAATTGCGTTACTTATATGAATACGAATGAACACACAGCCCCACAATAGACAGAGACACAACAAACACACACATACAGACATCGCGCGGTCCCGTCGAACTGAGTTGATAAGTATACGTCCCGGGGACGTGCCTCCGTTATGAATTCGGTTTTTGTAATGATTTTAACACCTTTCTTATATGTAAGAAAGCTAAAAACAGGACGACTTAAATGTAGGATGTTAAAAACAGTGCCATTCGTTTGGGGCCCCATCGCTAAAGGGGAACAAGGAGCTACCAGAACTTTTAAACATCAGAAAAATGCACTACCAGTTTACTACAGGACTCTTCTTATATCTACCATAATTAGGTAACTTATACTAATCTATTGAGGCGGTTTTGTCACATCCCGGGCAGCATTTATATTAAAAATGACTTTAGCGGTTAACATATTCCGTGATGACGCGACGTATGTTAACCGCTAACGTCACTGTTGACATAAATACTGCTTGGGATTCTTAATAAAAAGCGTATATCTTTCATTTTATTCAATTTATAATCAAATTTTATGTTTATATTTTTACAACCACACAATGTCAGCGATCCACGTGATAAACGATGAGACTTTTGTGTATACTCCCGGCGTAGCTCCAGCACAAATTTGACCAAAAGATGTTATTCCAGCTAAATAGGTTCGTTTGTTGTAGAAGAATTGCAATGGACCACCGGAATCGCCCTTAAGATTAAATTTTTTTTTGAAGAAATTTTTTTTTTGAATTTTGGTATTCTACCTGACCAGTATCGCTTTTCCCTGCAAAATCTAAGGCACATATTTGGATATCTTGGATGCCAAATGGTAAGCGATTATTAATTTCATAGCTTTCATTACACTTGCTGCCATCAATCAGATCTAAATATCCTTCGAGAAGTTGATTTGCTTTACTTCCAGCAAAAGACGTAAGGCCGTAACCCATTGCTAAGAAACTTGTTACCGGAAATGTAGGCTCAGTCCACAAACAAATTGGTTTTGGTAAAAAATAATACCTGTAAAAAAATTATTTTAAAAATATTCACAATAAGTCATCCGAAACTTGTGTTTTTGAGATGGGAAAGATATTTAAAAAATCTGATATGGTAGATTTTTTTATCTTTGGTTTTTTGTTTAGTGTAATTGTTCTTTTTTTCCAGTGTAATAAAATTTAATACAAAACAACAAGACACTTTCCTTAAAAAGTGACATGGCAACTGTTTGTAGCGCCTCCCTATTACGATTTCGTGAATTTTAGTATCGAATTTAATACCCACCGTCGTCACAATGTCGCAGATTTTAGATTCAAACGTAATGGCTAAGTGTAAACCGATAAAACCTTGTGGAAGTGTAGAAGGTGGGCTCACTTTACTTACTCTTCACGTGGTGTCACTCGTAATAGTGCGATATCGTAATAGAACTTGGATGGTTTGTATTTCGGATGAATATATATTTCCGTAATATTAAAATCAAAAATCATGTGCTCTTTCTCTGTCTTCAAAAGATCAATATCTCCTGTTCGGGCAATGTCAGGTTCAACCCTTTCAGAATAAGATAAACAAAATAAATACAGGGTTATGAACTATTAAGGCGTATCTACCCCTGTTTCCATGTACAATGGGCCGCTGTTAAAATAAAATCTTTCGCAATATAACTTCCACCACAGTCCCAGCTTACGCTACCATCCGGTTCTGTCCACCCAATCGCTGACTAAAACAAAGATAATCATTTTTTGATAACATAGAAGAAAATAAAAAAAAAACCATATGTGGATGCTCTCCAAACTGAGCTTTTTGTCCGCCAGCAAATCCATGGTGTTTTTGTTTTTCCGTGTAACACACTATTACAAACTATTATTTCTTAATTTACAGAATTTAAATCAAGTTACCTTCTTCGGCAACGCAAATCGCTTTCTCCAAATCTCGGGTAGTGTATCTACCATCAGGCCCATGTGAAATCGTCACATTTGATCGTTTGTAGCAAATAATTGCTGTTGAATGATCAAACGAACAAACATTTTGATCCTTGGTATCTCCCAAAATACGCGTACAATTGCTTACAGGAACGCATATTCCCGGTTCACCTCCATTTGTCTCGCATGCATGACCATCGTATAATTCAAGGGATTTAAAATATATATCTTGACCATTAATTAGTAACACTTTTAACATCAAAATTACTAAATACAAATTTTTTAAGTACATTATCAAAATTTTTCCGTTACTGATTTTATCATGGGCAAGTTTAAACGTCGACTGCAGATATTTTAAGATAATATATCTGTTGTGGTCTTAATTGAATTATGTCGGAGGTGAGGCCAGGTATGCTATTTTGCGAATGTTTTGAATTATTTATAGACATTGATTTGGTAAACAAAATTTTTATTTTTTTATTGTTTATCTTAAATGTCAAGCAAATACACTGCAGAATACTTGGAGAAACACATTCGAATAATTTTTAAGAAGTTTATAAATATTGATTTCGAATAAAAAATTGAAAACATTCACCATTGAATCTTGGAGTTGGTGTCACTAAAGACAGTTAAAGACATAAATTCCAACACGGAATTCTGGGAAATTACAATTACCAGAAGAGAAGTAATATTTAAAAAAATCCCCGATTTTACGATTTAAATTCAAGCTAAGCGTTTCATAATGATCGTAGACGTGATTATTGAGATTTGAGAGAAATTATTTCTTAAAATTTAAAGTGCATCGCACCTTGAAGTCAAGTTTTAGAAATCTTGTCTAGAAAATCATTTCTAGTGATTTTTCATAGAAAATTGGCAAACAATAATAATACTGTGCAAAATCAAACGCGTTTTTGTTTAAACGTAGAAGAAAAATTGCGGAAAAAATAAAAAATACCTAATGTGAACCGCACATAACTTTCTTATACAAAATCAATGTTCCTGCACAATTTACCTGACGAATAAAATATTAGTTTACATAAAAATATGAATTTTTATTTTACAAAATCTGAAATATCTCGATAACGGTCAAATATATCGATTTACGGTAAACGGCAAAAAGGTAGAGAATTTTAATACCTTTAATTCTGCCATTAATTGTGTTTTCTTTTCTTTCGAAAAACCGTTAGTTTGCAACCAGTTCGCAAAAACACATTTTTTAAATTTTTATACCCGTATGGTGAAACCAAAGGGTATATTAACTTTGCCTTACCGTTTGTAACGCCAAGATCCCGTCATCACACAAAAAAATGAATTACACCAGTTAGTGTTTAGAATGATAAAAAAAATTGAATTTTGCATGTCCGTCCGTCTGTCTGTCCGTCTGTCTGTCTGTCCGTCTGTCTGTCTGTCCGTCTGTCCGTCTGTCCGTCTGTCCGTCTGTCCGTCTGTCCGTCTGTCCGTCTGTCTGTGGCGCGGATTGCGGGCGCATGGATTGAGCTAGAGACTTGAAATTTTGCGCAGATTCGTTTTTCGAGGCTAAGTTCGTTAATGGGCAAAAATGGACCATTAGTGGGGGTACCCCCCATACGAACGAAAACGTTTTTTGTAAATATCGCAAAAACAGTGCATCTCATCAAAAAAGTGCTAGAACAAAAGTTATTTAGAATATGGTTCTACATAAAACTCCCATACATCAAAATCCGATTGGAACAAGTTTTAAAAAAATCTTATTGGAAGATTTGAATTCAAATGAAATTTTGATACGCCGTTCAATTAAATCACCATACGGGTTTTCAATAATTGCTAGATTGGCAATTATAGCTTTTGTTATGTTTAATAATAATATCTCGATAACGGTAAAAGATATCTGATAACAGTAACCGACAAAATTATGGCAAACATTATTCTATTCAATTGATTTCCGGCTCCAAACCACCAAAAACTCATTATTTTTCGAGATAATCGCAAAAAACTGATTTTTTTTAAATAACGGTATATATCGATAACGGCTTGATATACGCAGTTCTAATGAAAGACTAGAATGGAGGAAATTTTATTGTCTCTAACTTTTGCTAAACATAAGACTGAAAACGCGTGGTTTCGGAATAAATAACAAAAAAACGAAATAGCGATTTCTAAAAAGCCGCCATTTTGGTTATTTCTGATTAACGGATTTCCAGCAGATAGGATCGTCCCATTCCAAAACCAAACATCCCTGTAAAATTTCATGGCTATAGCTGTGTTAGTTTTTTAGAAATTTTGTTCACAGACTAACAGATCCCTAGAACGTGCGCGACCCACTTATTATTTCGAATATTCAAGTGAATTTTCATATCCCTCTTATTTACAAGAAATGTAAGAAAAAAGAAATCTAAAACATTTTATTTTTAAAAATAAATAAAACTTTTACATCCACACAACATCAGCGATCCACGTAATATGAGATGCAACTTTTGTGTACACTCCAGGAGAAGCTCCAGCACAAAATTGACCAAAAGATGTTATTCCAGCTAAATAAATTCTTCTATGTCGATCGCCTTCTTTGGAAAATTGCAATGGTCCACCGGAGTCACCCTGTCGTAAATTTTCAAAATGTTATTAGAAAAACCTATGTTATTAATATCCACATATTCAAATATACTATAGGTATAAAATTTTCACCATACCTGACACGTGTCACGTTTTCCTTCAGGATCTGAGGCACAAATTTGCATATCTATAATTCCTGATGGTAAACGATTGCTAATTTCATAGCTTTCCTTACATTGAGCTGGGTCTACTAAATCTAAATTTCCTTCTATCAGTTTATTGGCTTTCTCTCCAGCGAATGAAGTTGTTCCATAACCCATTGCTAGAAATCTTGAAACAGGAAGGTCAGGTTTAGCCCACAGACAAATGGGTCGTGGTAGAGAAGGGTAACTATAATTTTATTTAAAAAAAATTGATTATCTGGGGGTCGATTCAACTGTTACTGTTTAATAAATGGAAAAGTTCATCAAAAACTTCAAAAATAATTCTTGTTACTGTACTAGAACTGTAAGACCTCAATTTTTATTGAATTTGCAAACCACCAGATAAATTTTACGTCAATTTGACTATGAATGATTGCACGGAGAAAAAATTATGGCTCCCCCAATCTAAAAAATCCGCCAGCGCAATTATGTTTGGTGGATACTTATTATAACATGTTTGCCTAAAATTTTTTTCAAGATGGTTTTTGGTCATTACTATATTGTGATTACTAAGAATGAACATAGTGATCTTTGGTTCTAGTCTTCGACAGTGGTCGACAGTTAACAATAAAAAAATATTTAATAACAAATAAAAATTAGGTTCGAAAATAAAAAAAATGGTTACCAAAACCATTCAAATGTTTTTAAAGCATTTAAGATTTCACTGTAAGATTTCACTGTTTTAAGATTTCACTGTAATCCTGATAAATTCTACTCGGATTCACAGTAGAAATGACTATTTTTCCAATTTGTCACAGTTTTTCAGTATAAGAATTTTACAGGGGATGCAATCCCACATTTACTGGCAGGAACGATATATTTTATTTACTGCGAGACAACAGTAAAATTAACTGTACTTTATCGTAGTTGCCTTTTTTTTTGAATTTTGGTTTACAGTGTACAAATGGCTCTTAATATTAATCGACCATATTATATTGAGACGCAGAATTCATTACAACTTCTTCACATGCAAAACCATTTACACCGTGTCTTCACTTGGGATTTTTCATCGCAGAGATTTTTGATTGACCCATCAGAGCTCGAGTTGATGACGATATCGCCGTCAACTCGGGCTCTGATTGGTCAATCATAAAATCTCTGAGATGAAAAATCCCAAGTCAAGACGCGGTGTTAGTGCCACGGTAATATTAAATGCCTGACAAAAAATCATGTGAAATTTTTACTAAAATTAATGTGACATATTTTATTGGCAGCACAGTACTTACTTTTCTCGTGGAGTTAACCGTAAAATTGCGATATCGTAATAAAACATGGCTGATTTATATTTAGGGTGAATAATTATTTCACTAATATTATAGTCGAATACGGTGTAATATCTTTCCTTAGCCGTTAAATCCACATCTCCTACTCTAACAATATCTGGTTGACTTCTGTAGAAAAATGCATGTAAACATTAATGAAATTTAAAAGTATTTTTTGAGAACACCACAAGATTTAAATAAATGGTGAAAAAAATTGAAAAAACTCACCTTTGTTTCCACGTGCAATGAGCAGCGGTTATGACGACGTTTACCTCGATATAACTTCCCCCACAATCCCAACTTATTGTACCGTCCGGTTCTGTCCAACCAATGGCTGCCTAAAAAACATTTATCACTTTCATGTAAAGCGCAGAAAAAAACCATAAGCGTTTTATACCATGTGCGGATGTGCGCCAAATATTGACTGTTTTCCACCAATGAATGAATACTTCGGAGGTCCAAAAGTCACATAGTGCGAATCACAAACTTTAAAATGTCAACACCACATTTAATATTTAGACAATTACTCATAAATTACAGAATTTTTAAAAATATTTGTAAGTACCTTCTTTGGCGATACAAATCGCTTTTTCAAGATCTCTATTTGAATATTCTCCATCACTTCCGGGTGTTATTGTCAAATTTGATCGTTTGTAACAAACGATGGCAGCGTGACCATTAAATGAACAAATTTTTTGATTTTTTACATTGCCCAAAATTTGTGTGCACTTATCGGCTTTTAAACATATTCCCGGTTCGCCGTTATTTGTTTCGCACGCATCACCTTCGACTAATTGTTGGTGCGTGAACAAAATGTCTTGACCACAAACTAAGAAAACATTTAATACAAGAATGTAAATTTTTAAACCACCATTCATTTTGAAAGATTTATCCATCTATAAGTAACTTAGAAGACTGAATTCTGCTTGCAGATATGATGAACATAATTATCGACACTTGTTCTAGATGAAATATATGTTACCAGTGTTGTCATGCAGCTTGCTTTGTGTATTTGTTTTCAAGTTGCTTAATTTTACCACCTGTTCCTGACCTGTTTGTGTTTTTATTAAACTTGTTTTTAAATAGAGAACAATCAAAATTAATTAACGCATTCTTTCGATTTCAGAAACACCGACAACATTTTTGGCAATGTTTTTCTGTTGACTGAAATATTAATTTAATAATAGTTGCGTTTTTTTTAATGTTCTGAAGCAGTTCAGAACAAGCTTTCCATACAAAATCCTGCACCACATTTTCATCTCGGACAGCGCTTGGAACAAAGGGAAATTTTATACGGTAATGTACGGTAATGAAATGCTGCTAACTTCAACATAATAAATCTGACATTTTATTCTCAATTGAGGATTTTGTGTTGGTGGTTTGTTGGTTCTGTTCGACAGAGAAATAGTTTTAATCATGGGAGATAGCGAATCGTGATTATATCAAGAAAATATAGCAGTAACGGCCTACTGATGTAACCAACGTGAAGTTAGTTGCCATTCGAACTCGATGAAATTTCCCACTTACTCTGGATCGTTTTTTTAATGTTCTGTGTTCTAGAACATTAAAAAAACGCAACCAATGTTTAATTGAATTAAATGCATTTGAACGCACAATTAGTTTTGTTGTCTTTATTTTAATTTTATGAAAACATCATTTGTGGTCAACACGAAACTTGCAATATTAAAACTTTCAGAAAAAATATGTGAAAAATAAAGTTTTTTGAAATTTTTCTCAAGAAATGTAGGAAACTTTATCTTTAAATTCGGTTACGGCATGTTTTCTCAAAAGTGCGTAGTTTTTGAGACATTGTCGATTTTTAATTTATATTCAAACATTAAATAATTAATGTGTGATTTACAGCCGTATTCTGGCGTTGTGATACTTAAGTCACAAGTCACAAGTCCATAGAATTTGAGGGTCTTGTGACCGAGTTGTGACTAGTGACCGTAGCTAGAATAAGGCTGTTAATTGAGTCTGACGGAAAAACTAATTTGCAACAAGTGGCAACACTGATAAGAATTGAAAAACTTCGGTGAATCCCACAGGTCAAAAATTAAACTGAATCCGATATGTTTCAGAAGAGATTACTTGGAATAAATGATCCAGTAGAACGCCATTGGAAAAGCGTTTTGCTGTGAAACGGGGGTTTCAGATTTATTGACAGTTCGGGGAAAAAACTTTTAATTCTACAATGTATTTTTTGTTTCCACTTCTATAGAGAGAAAGACTCGAGAACGGCGGCAGATAGAAAATTTCTGATCAGCGGCAAATCCGTTTCAGGGAAAATTATAAGAATGTCCGTACATCTATCTGTCGGTCTGTCTGTTGATCTGTCTGTTGGTCTGTCTGTTGGTCTGTCTGTTGGTCTGTCTGTTTGTCTGTCTGTTGGTCTGTCTGTTGGTCTGTCTGTTGGTCTGTCTGTTGGTCTGTCTGTTGGTCTGTCTGTTGGTCTGTTTGTTGGTCTGTCTGTTGGTCTGTCTGTTGGTCTGTCTGTTGGTCTGTCTGTTGGTCTGTCTGTTTGTCTGTCTGTTGGTCTGTCTGTTGGTCTGTCTTTTGGTCTGTATGTCGGCCTGTCTGTTTGTTTGTCTATTGATCTCTCTGTTGGTCTGTCTGTTGGTCTGTCTGTTGGTCTGTTTGTTGGTCTGTCTGTTGGTCTGTCTGTTGGTCTGTCTGTTGGTCTGTCTGTTGGTCTGTCTGTTGGTCTGTCTGTTGGTCTGTCTGCTGGCCTGTCTGTTGGTCTGTCTGTTGGTCTGTCTGTTGGTCTGTCTGTTGGTCTGTCTGTTTGTCTGTCTGTTGGTCTGTCTGTTGGTCTGTCTGTTGGTCTGTCTGTTGGTCTGTTTGTTGGTCTGTCTGTTGGTCTGTCTGTTGGTCTGTCTGTTGGTCTGTCTGTTGGTCTGTCTGCTGGCCTGTCTGTTGGTCTGTCTGTTGGTCTGTCTGTTGGTCTGTCTGTTGGTCTGTCTGTTTGTCTGTCTGTTGGTCTGTCTGTTGGTCTGTCTGTTGGTCTGTTTGTTGGTCTGTCTGTTGGTCTGTCTGTTGGTCTGTCTGTTGGTCTGTCTGTTGGTCTGTCTGTTTGTCTGTCTGTTGGTCTGTCTGTTGGTCTGTCTTTTGGTCTGTATGTCGGCCTGTCTGTTTGTTTGTCTATTGATCTGTCTGTTGGTCTGTCTGTTGGTCTGTCTGTCCGTTGTACGTATCTTAAATAACTCAAGAACGTGTTGACCTAGCGACTTGAAATTTTTCGTAAAAGAGTTTTACAAAAATCGTGGTTTTCTTTGAACTTTTCTTTGAAGGAAAGTTACGGTAGCTGTAACAGGTACCTCCCAACATTTATTTTGTTGAAAAATACGGTTTTTTGAAAATTTCTCGAAAACTATGCGCTATTATGAAAAATTGCATATTCAAAGGAAATAAAATATCCTGCATTTTTTCCGGTTTTTACTTATCTTTAACGGTTCTCGAGATCTTTGAAAAAAGAAATAATATTTACATATTTTTTCCGTAACTAAATATTGCAGAGGAAAGTTTTGTGTTGATCACAACTGCTATTATTCAAAAGTTTCATCTGGTTTTTTTTGGTCCAAAAAAAACTTGTGCAAAAAACCTTTAATCCGGCAACGACAGGTATGCTAGTATAAAGTAAAACAATGAATATTAAGTACACACTTAGGTTTTATTATTTTTATTTTATTCTTAGGACTATTAATACAACTAGTAAATGGCTCACAAAACAAAAATTTCAATTCTACGACGATTAAAATACGAATGATATGAAAATAAAAAAATTAAAAAAAATATTATGGCCAGACTATACTCGATATCCAGTTCATATACGGAGCCACTTTGGTATAAACTCGAGGCGATTTGTTGCATAACTGGCCAAAGGTGGAAATTCCGACTAAGAAGTTTCTTCTATCACGTGGTGTTCCACTGGTCGTTATCATTAATTCACCTCCATAAACAGTCTAATAAAGGACGAAATATATTGAAAATTCATGTAAATAATATCAAAACTGAACATACCGTGCATAAAGTATTTAAATTTTGTTCTTCAATGACACAAATAAAATTATTATTGAGTCCTTGAGGTACTTTAGGATCATTACTGTACTCTTCCTGGCACGCTTGATGATTAATTACATCGACAAAAGC
Organism: Chrysopilus asiliformis; assembly: GCA_964034945.1. NCBI lineage: Eukaryota > Metazoa > Arthropoda > Insecta > Diptera > Rhagionidae > Chrysopilus > Chrysopilus asiliformis. The sequence goes on from OZ035961.1 coordinate 6,492,695, forward strand.
TTGACGAGGCTCATTTGGGTAGTTATCATTTTTAGCAGTTTCTTCATATGCATGGGCAACGAGCTCCTCTCCCTGGGGAATGTCGTTTCGTGACCATAAACAGACTGGCTTCGGACTAAATGTAATGCTGTAATTTCAAGATTTGTGAAATTCTATTGTAAAAAAAAATAATTTTTATTGAAATTAAAACTTACTCGGTCCATGGCTTTAATTTCAGAATTGCTAGATCGTGATAGAAATTCGCTGGATTATAATTTGGATGGATGTGAACTTCGCTAATATTGAAATAAATCGGTCTGAGTGCTTCAAATTTAATATGCTGTCTGAAGTCACCAACTCGTGCCACAATTGGCATATTTCTATAAAAATTTGATTAAAAATAAATCTTCTATATTTATATCAGTTTAATTTTGATTATACAGACCCTTTATCGGAAACACAATGGGCAGGAAGTAAAACGTAAAAGTTTTCAATCAAACTTCCAGTACATTTCCATTCAATGTAGTTAAGCCAGTCAACCCATCCAATAGACACCTAGGATGAAATATTTATTAATATTTCAAAAATTTTTCCTTTAATTTTAGAGACATTTTATTATTGTTTAAAATACTGTTGCACACAAAATAAATTATGTTACCCATAAATCATAAAATTTACGATAAAAGTAATTATTTTTACACCCATTTAATTTTACACAACTTTTTAAATATTTACCAGACTTGTAGAAGGCAAAATGACATCAGCATCACCCCACCTAATGTCGCTATAATTAATCTGTGCATTTTCTGCATAATATTTACAAGCTAAAATTTCAATATTTCAAAAATATGATAAGCATAACTTCAACAACGCGTAAAACTTTTTAAGAATTTAATTTACATACATTCGTTTCTTAGATCGATAATATTTTCTTCATTATTCCGATTACTCGTACTGATTTCAAATTGATCAACTTTATTTAGGACAGCATATTATCGGTTCTGTTTTGTTAAAACCGCAATGTTTGGACGTGATTGCCAAAGGTATAGGGACTTGTTTTATATATTCTGCTAAGTACATGCAATTTCCCCTGTATGGATTAATACAGTTTTAATAATGCAAATCACAATTCTTACGTGTGAACTGGGGATATCCAAATGGCGTCCCGTGAGTCGGATCCAATTTGAACAAAAAAAAAAGAGCTTTTCAAAAAAAAAGTTCCCCTGCGGCGCATTTTTAACTTGATGTGTTATTTTTGATTCATAAAAAATCGGATTTACATCACGAAGAAAAATACCACCAATAGGTGTAATTTCACGAATTCTTACAATTAACGACTTGAAAAGATGGGGAACATTTTCAAATTTTGTCAAAATCACAGCTCAAAATTAGTCAGGCTCCGTATTATAGAAGTATTTCGACCGGCAGACGCATATATTCGTTCTCGTAACTGCTGAGTATCCCAGTAAACATAGCCACATGTAGCGTTGCCATCACAAAATTGTTAGAAAACTAGGACTCGTGAGCAAAAAGCCCCAGAGATGCTTAAAATATTTACAAAATTACCCAACACCGTGTCTTCACTTGGGATTTTTCATCGCAGAGATTTTATAATTGACCAATCAGAGCTCGAGTTGACGACGATATCGCTATCGCCGTCAACTCGAGCTCTCGACGATATCGCCTTCAACTCGAGCTCTGATTGGTCAATTATAAAATCTCTGCGATGAAAAATCCCAAGTGAAGACACGGTGCAAGATCAATCGCTTCGAGGTAAGTTAAAACTATTTATTTTATTATAATAAATCCAAGAGAGATATCTGTTTCTATTCTTTTTTTCTCTATTTGGGTTGACTATGAACCAAAACATGTTTTGCAAATAAAAATAAACAAAAAGAAATGCGCCGCAGGCAAACCGATTGTATGATAAACACCCGCCATAGTTCCGCAAGCGAAAGTTTTGGCATTCCTACATCAAACATACCCTTAAATTGAAAGCCTCACACTCCACGTTTTGTGTTTCTTGACGTCTTAGTTTCATGAAGTGAACTTCTTAATTGGCTCGAAATTCCCCGGACAAATACAAAAACTCTCCCCGAACGCCTTTAAAAAGAGCAGGGTTGTCCGGGGAAACGAGGATGGATGGCAACTCCAGGCATAGGTATTGACTCTATTTATTTTTTTGCTATTGCTTGCTTTATAATCGAAAACATAAAATTTGGCCCGCTGAAACTTCATCGATTGTTCAATTGAAAAAGGTTCTTAACAGGTTAGAAACCCCTGTTAAGAACCTTTTTCAATTGAACAATCGATGAAGTTATATAAAATTAAAAATTCCGTTGAGTATCAAAGATCAAAGAGTACTTTTATTACATTTTAGCGACCAGCGATGGGAAATTCAGAGACAAACCGGAATGATGCGATCACTGACCATGAGTAAATAAACTTGTATATAGTTGAATATTGAGGGGTTTTTTTAATTATACGGTCGCGTATTTTGCGAGAGTAATGATTAAAGTTTTGCGTCTAATAGGTCAAATTAATTTTAACTTTTTTCCAGAAAAACATAAGCTCAAATTTTACCCCAGAAAAGAATCAAAAGGGTCTTTGATGCATTTCAAATTATTACCATCATTTTTGATTTTCTCCTGTTTTTTTGCTTTTGCCATAAGAGTTACAGGAAAAACTCTAAAATTTGTTACAATTCGTGCATTCGAAACTTTATGAAATTTCAAGCTATTTTGGAGTAAATCGACACCAACAAACACGGAAAATCATATCGGAAAATGATTTAGGCCAATCCGATTAAATTTTTGTTTCTGATCTTCTACGTAAAAAGGCTTATAGGGAAAATACAAAATTTTGTCATAACATCATGTGTTTTCCTGGTACTTTTCAACCTACCCCCGCAATTAGACTCATGCCACTCATTTAAATATCGTGTGAGCCAACATCAAAATATAGATAAACTGTTGTTTCGTGAGCCGAAACAGCAAGTAGAATTTATGGAAAGAACGTGGGGCTCTATTAGTTTTTGAGAAATCTTGTACACAGACGGACAGACTAACAGACTAACAGACAGAAATACACTTTTGTACACTCAGAAAAATGTCCAGGTCAACTTTTTGTCAGGTTAACTCTGACCTTACAGAGGTGTCTGTAAGCCAGCTAGCGGTCAGAGTTAACCTATCTAAGGTCAACTCGTGCAGCTCCCAATGCCCTACTTCACCTGCTGGTGGCTTAATTTCAGAATTTCTCCGACCACAGGTCAACTCAGTTTTACTTGCCCACATGCAGGCAAACGCGCGCCTGCCCGAGGCCAATTACGCCGTATGTAGGTCGTCGAGTTAGCCTCCATTTTTCTGAGCTTTTAAAGTTAAATTCAATAAAAGCTTGTACAGAAGAAGCTACATAAGAACTTAAAAAACTAGAATTTCTCGTTCGAAGTTCGAGTATAAAAGATTTACAATTAAAATATTTACCAAGCTTGTTGAGGGCAAAACGACATTGGCGTCACCCCATTCGATGTCGTTATCATTAATCTGTGCATTTTCTGAATAATATTTACAAGCTGAAAAATTTGTTTTTCAATATTATTGTTTTATATAATATTAAAATGCGTTCAATTTACATGCATTTCCTAAAGCCACAGCATCTTCATCGGTTCGATTTATTCCACTAGTTTTATCGGTTAGACTCGGTTCAAATTTATCGACCTTGGTGCAACAAATTATGGCCTCTAATCCCTTATAACCGCAAATTTTCCTCTTCATCGCCTCTCGTTCAGGTTCTTGACATTGCTTTAGGGTCACGCAAACTCCACTTTCCCCCGTTGGATTCTCACATCGATAGCCCTCGTGAAGGGTGTTATCATTGAAATGAACGACATGATCTTGGCCAAAAACTTGAACTAACACCAGACTAACGAAAAACACTGTCCGAAGAAACATATTTCGCGATGTTTCTCTATTCACATACGACACTAGACTAAAAATCTTGATCAATTTCTGGTTTGTAATATTAGTAAAACTAGTTATCAGATTTGCTTGAAAACTTGATTCACAGCTTTTTGAAAATACGCAAAGATACATATCTGAACTTGTGTTACATTATGTTTATAACACAAATGATAATCCGAGATCCCGCGTCAATTGGTGTTAAACATTGGGTGCAATGATATTAAGCCGAAAATTCAGATTTTTCAGAATTTTCAGAAATGCAAAAGTGTATTTTCCTCATATTATGGGAAACCCCGAGAAAAACCGGATTACCACGATCAGTAAACATAAGTAAATATGAATATAGTTGTATTCTGATAACGATAATGACGGTTTATTGCTATGTGAGTGTGCATTTTAATAACATACATGCCTTTAGTTTAAATGCTGTGGGAATCATCATAAAAATATAAGCAACCTGATGCCGCTTGAATTAAAAAGTATAGATTCAGGGGCGTATCTAGGGTATGGTAGGTAGGGCAGATGCTCTGGGCGTCACTTGTTGTAAAGATAACGGAGCGTCCTGTAACGTGATTATCCTTTTCTTTTAACTTAATTTTTTACGTGGCAGGGTCTCATCGGAAGGGATCACAACGAGCCTAATTTTGTTAAATGGGGTTAGGGAGCGACACCCTGGATAAACGACTATCCCTGATTGTTCAAGCAGTTCCAGCGTTTAAGCTATTTCAGTCGTTGTCGTCATTTTGGCTGGCGATAAAATAGCATTTATTGGGTACAAATATTACTAAGGGCTGCGCATAACATCATGTGTTATTCGCGTGGCAGAACAATTCTTTTTTTTTGACAAAGTGTTGGGACATAAGATGGTTCGTACTTTCCGATTTATTCCGCAGTATATACCCGTATATTATGTTTTACTTCCAAAAGCACTAAACTGGCTTCCTAATTATGCATTCCAAAGTATATAAAAGTAGCCCCAGAATTGCGCAATATCTCATGAAATTTCGATACGACACCCTAGGTACGACCCTGTATAGAATCGATGTAAAAGAACTTTGCGATTGAGGCAGGTTTTTTTTTTACTTTTGAATTTTAAAGATCAAAATATTAGAATAAATCGAAAAATTGTAGGAATTCTAAAAGTTAATTCCTGGCGATTTACGCACTTGGAAAAATTTGTTTTCAAGAACAATTTTAAGAAATCGCTCAAGACCAATGGGAATAAATCAATCAAAGTTAAGACCAATTAAAAAAATCTTTTAGATACAAATATGTAAAAGGAAAGACTTAAATAAATATGGGATAGGCATTGACACTAACAACAGGTATTGCAGACTGCATGCTCGACACAATATACAGAAGGGGTAAAAAAGTTTTTGGCATCACACAGAAATGGTGCTCTGATCGACAAATGGTTATGTTTTACACTTTTTATCAGTAGTACTCAACCTTTTCATTTTCGAGATTTCTTTTTGAGGAACAGTTTAGAAAAGACTGGCGATACAATTCTCCAATTTGGGTCACTTCACGTTTTTTCGGCTGATCGTTGAAAATTGAACCGTGATAGGGTGACCATAATTTTTTTTATGTCTATCCGTGACAGATTATTCCGGGTAGCGGGGGCTAAGTTTTATTGATAGATATTAATCGTGAAAATGTTGAAAGTACGACCACAGAAAAGAGGGTTTGATACAATTTTTGTTTGTTATTATGGAAAGTGTTTTGTGTGTTTTTATGTTCTACAAATAAAACCAAAATCACGCCGCAGGCCAAAAATCTAAAAAGAAAAATCCCACAATTGAAAATTATTTAAAGCAATGCGCCGCTGGAGAATATTTTTAAGAAAAATTCGTAAGAGTCATGAAGTTCTTTTAGATTTCGAGCTCAATTTTTTTAATGATTAAGAAACAACAACAATAGATTGAATATTTCCGGGAAAAATTTCTAGTTTCCGGGGCGCCGGGAAAATATGCCTAAAACCGGGTTGTGTGGTCACCCTATATCATGAGCTTTTTTAATAGCTAACCATCTGTATCTTGTTTATGGTTAGGGTTTCACACGCTTTTGACTTATGCTACATTTACACGAATGACAAATTTGTCATTTTTTTCTTGTCATTATGTTAATTCCCGTGTAAATGGCATAATTTTTGTAATTTTTTCTGTCAGAAAATGTCAATCTCTCATAAAAGAATAAACTTGTCCATTCTTTTATGCCAGATTGTCATTCGTGCAAACGCAATATTAGTTATGACAAAAGTTGAATACTAAAGTTGTCATAACTAATATTGCGTTTGCACGAATGACAATCTGGCATAAAAGAATGGACAAGTTCATTATTTTATGAGAGATTGACATTTTCTGACAGAAAAAATTACAAAAATTATGCCATTTACACGGGAATTAACATAATGACAAGAAAAAAATGACAAATTTGTCATTCGTGTAAATGTAGCATTAGGCGAAAATCAAAGATCCCAAACAGCCTGGTGTAGTTCGTTTTTGGGTCCAACGCTAAAGGAATTCTGGAACTTAAATGATTTTACGCGGACATAGGGTGCTAAATTTCGTTGCTGCAAACGGTCCTAAGTATACTAAGCTTACCTTATTTTTTTAAGAACAGTACGAGCAAACGAACCATAGTAGATCCGACATTTTTCTAATTTCATTACAACTTGATTTTAAAATTTCGTAACGCTCATCGCGACCCCACTGACAATATTTGGAGACCCCCTGGGGTTCACGACCTACCAGTTGGAAAATGGTGCTGTGGAGTAATGAAATTAAGTAGCAATTAAGAAAATTTAATATCAATTTCTTATTTTTAAATCAAATATAATATTAGGTTTTTTTGAAATTATGTCAAGGACACTATTTCAGAATCATGAACACCAATTTTTTAGCACCAAATAATTTATTAATAATGATTTTCTGGTAAAATGTTATCACTTCTAAAAAGAGTACGTAAATCGCTGATAAGACTTCTTGAATTAATATAAAGATTAAGTCATTTTCAAAAAAAATTCATTTCGTTAACATCGTTTAATTTTTGCACTCAAATGAACAAATTAAAAATTTTAATTTTGCTGATATTTTTGAATTTCATTAGCGCCCAAATTTTCTTCTATGATTTAAGTCTTAAGGTAGGTTCACGATGCACAACTTCTTTAGGACTGGAAGGAAATTGTACGCGTTTTTCGCAATGTGCTCCAGAAAAGCAATCCCAATTGCGGGCAGATATTTGTTTCTTCGATGAGACTGAGACAGTGGTGTGTTGTCAAAGGAATTTCACGCGGATTTCACAAAGTCCAAGTGATTTTACTGAATTGGAAAGAGTGACGCGATTTTTGCGTGATATGGAAATAATTAGTGTGACAACAGTGGAAATGAAACGCATTAGCGAAAGAAGTAAATTATATTTAATATCAAAAAATGGTTAAAACTATTTGATTTTCTACAGAGTTTGACGAGTATATTGAGCAAGCTTTGGATGACAACATCACATTAGTTGATTCAAATGAGAGGCTATTGGCATCGGCCGGGAAATATCCACACATGGTAAAAAACAAAAAAAAATACCATTTTTTTCTTCAATTGTTTTTTATTTAATTTAATTTTGATTAATGTAAAGGCGGCAATTGGATTTTCCATCGGTAATAGATTTATTGACTGGCTATGTGGTGGAAGTTTAATAAGCGAAAAATTTGTGTTAACTGCAGCGCATTGTGCAATTTTCGGCAGGTAAATCATTGTTTTTAAAAATCATTTATATTTTTTAACCAATTTCATTTTCACGTAATTCAAATATAGACGCAATCCAGAATGGATTCGAATTGGAGATTTAGATCTAAACACAAATGAAGTTTCAAATTCTTCACAGACAATTCGAATTTGGCAGATTTTTGTCCATCCCAGATATGCCAGTTCTTCTTATTATTACGATATTGCACTTTTAAAATTATCTCGCAATGTCAAGTAAAAATTCTAAATCTAAATCAAGAAATATTCAAATTTAATATCGCGGTAAAATTCCAGATTCTCAAAATACGTTTATCCAGCATTTTTGTGGAGTAAATATTTTATTCCATGTCAAGATGCGACTGCGATGGGATATGGAAGTTGGGAGACGAGTGGCATTTTAACATATCAACTAACGGAAATGAATTTAACAATACTTTCCAATAGAGAATGCAATGATGAAATGCCATTTATCCCGGCAGCACCATCAGGGATTATCCGAAATCAAATCTGTGCCATAGATCTGGATGGAAATCGGGATACGTGTCAAGTAAGTTTTTTTAAGACAATTTTTGTAATTGCTTAACCCCAATTCAGACTAACGATTGCGATTACGATTGAAGCTTTTCGACCAATGAGATCAAAGCTTTCAACGATAAAGACATGAAAGCTTTAATCTGATTGGTCTAGGAAGCTCAATCGCAATCGTCATCGTTAGTTTGAATTGGACTTTAGGGGCTTCTCAGATTAAAATAGGTCACAAGGTCATAAAATTGGTCAACATTTTTGGGCGATAAAGGGTGGTCTGCGGTACTGCGTATTTTTGGACAACCCTTTGCTGAAATTTTTTCGATTTCTTTCAGGGAGACTCTGGAGGACCACTACAAATGACTTTCAAGAAAAACAATCGCACACATCACTATTTAATTGGAATTACTTCGTATGGAATTTTGTGTGGCGCGGGGTATCCAAGTGTTTACACTCGCATCTCATCTTTTATTGATTGGATTGAGGAGATTGTTTGGCCAGTTTTTTGAAGAAAAAAATATTGAAATTAAAACAAAATAAAGCAAAGAGTCAAAATATTTTCTCGTGTTGGAAGTTTTGTGTGAAGTTTTGTGAAAATTTAAAGAAAAACAGACAAACTAATGGGTTGAAAAAAGATCCCTCTAACATTTAAAAAAAACAGGGGTATTCACAAAAGGTATTAACTTGGCTGTTTTTTTTAACCAATAGTATTAACAATTAATATTATTTTTCGACGATAGTAATACTAATTGGTAAAGTTTTGTAAACAGCAACAAAATACAAAATATGGAAAAGTTTGGATCAAAACAAAGATGAGTTTTAGGTAGATTTCGAAAGCCTATTAGAGGAATCACGAAAAATCATATTTAAAAGGATGGACGGATAAATTCGAATTATCAGGAGATTCAAATTAGCGGGATTACAAATTATCGAGGATAAAAAATACGAATTAACGAGATTGGAAAGATTTTGTTTTTGATTGACCCTGCCCTGAGTATGAAATAGACGACACATTTCAACAATATAAATTTTTCAATACGACTCACCGTTTTCGAGAAAAGATATTTCGCTTGTATGGGGAGGGGGGAGAGAAAGAATGGTTCGATATGCCCGTTCAAGAACTTAGCCTTATTATTTACGCGAAACACAGATGGACGGACAGGGCCACACATAGACAGACCGACAAACATACGGACATGCGGAAATTAAAATCTTTTGTCATAAGTAAGAATTCTTACTACATGTTTTTAAAGTTTATCAACATTTGAATAACTGAAGTCACAAATATTCGATTGTCAACATTACCGTTGGCTTCACTAATTTACTATTCGTAATTTACAAATAATTATCACTGCTTTTACTTTTATTTTTTATTAAATTATTAATAACAGAGTTTTAAAAATATATACAAAATATATGTGTTTACAAAATTATACAATTTTTAAAAACATTTCTTTTTTTTCTTATGAAATGAATTAAACTTTGAATAAGTAATGACTAAAATTGACTTTTCTTACAAACCATAATACAATCGACTGAATCCTTTTATAATTCTTAAAAAATAAATCCCCGATTTAACTGTTTTCCATTCAGTAAAAAAATCACAGGCGGTTTTTTCTTTATTTCTTTCTGTTAGTTTCGTGATGTACCTACCATCCGATTTTTCTTAAAAAAACAATAGAGTAACATCATTCACTGGCAATTAGCTACATCTTTTACGGATTGTATCAGATGCTTTCTTAATTCCTGAAGGCAATACTTTCTATCCAATCCAAATATGAATGGATTCGAGTATAAACTCCAGGTGTATTTGCAGCTGCACAAAATTTCCCAAATGAGGTAATTCCCACAATATAAATCGAGCATTTATTATCCTTGAGTCGTACCTGTATCGGTCCACCGGAATCCCCTTGACAGGTATCTTTGCCACCTTCAAGGTAACCAGCACAAAACTGACTGCCGATGATACCATTTGGCAACTTTCGGTCCAATGAGTCGTAGGTGTCATTGCAGATACTCAAATCTAGCACATCGAGTGCGACTTTTTGTAGGGTCTCTAGTTTTTGACCCCCAAAAGCCGTCTTACCCCATCCTGTTGCGATCACACGTGGCTGATTGACTTCGTAGTACGGCCATAAACACGCAGGACGAAGTGTTGATGAGAGTCGTGGAGCATTTGCTAATCGAATTAGAGATATGTCGTGGTAGAATGCGCTGTTTGTATAGCTAGGATGCGGAATTACTTGCGATATCGCAATATCGATATTGCTGGATGTTTCACTGTTTAGAAAGTGTGCACCTAAACGTACTACACTTGGAGGAACTCTGAAAATAGCAATTTTTAGTTAGAATAAAATTCTCATATTCTCGTGTTTCCAACATTCAATAATGTCAGAATAATTTTTAACTAAAGTTTTTAATATGACAATGAAACTTCGGTTCGTGAATGCCACCGTTGATGAACTCCCTTCATGAACCGATGTTCCACTGTGAGCTTAAAGCAAAAATCTACCCATATTTTTGGCTAATTTCAAGACAATTAACTTTTCAAAAATGTATCTTCTTACCCGTAAGTCTGAGTACAATGCGCAGCAGTTAAAACATAGTATTCACTTATTAAGGAACCGCCACACTTCCAACTAATACTGCCATCTGGAAGTCTCCATCCAAGGAGTGCCTAGTAAAAAAATTCGTAAATTTCATATTTTAAAAAATATAATATAGAGAATCGTTTAAAAAGTAAGTTCAATGTCTGAGAAACATATTTAAAAAAAAGCCTTGAAAAAAGATGCAGTTTATAAAGAAGCGTCCTTCCAAAATTTGAAAAAATTTGATGTAACAAACGTCTTCAAAAATGAATAAATTTTTCGTGACAAAATATATCTATTCCACAAGCTAGCAGTAATTTTTGAAGAAACTGTGGCACAATCGAAATTTTTCGAGTTTTTGGGTTTCGAGGTCAATTGCATAATTTGGGGACAAAGGTTTAGTTTCCGGGACCAGGAGTGATATCACATAACTTGTTTCAAGCGTTTGTTTCGAGTTAGAAGAACAAGAAGTATTCGCTGTCTCTGTTTTGACCCAAATAAATGACAGAAAGAAACCGAGATAGCACATACCACTTTTTCTTCTAACTCGAAACAAACGCTTGAATCAAGTTACGGAATACCACTCCTGAACTTTTGTCCCAATATGCCTAACTCCGAAAATGTTCCGGACATTCTGGAACGTATGGTAACTCTATCAATAAACACTCAATTTAGAGAAAAATTGAAAATTTAAAAAAGGTTATTTGCGTTGTCCTTACAGGACTTCTTGTTTCGAAGTTTAAAATTCCAACACCAGATTCGTGATCAGCGACCCGGAAAACTCCCTAAAGCCCGTTTTCCGAGAAAAAATGAGAAAAAGAATATTTGTGTTATCCTTACAGGACCTTCCGTTTCGAATTTTATAAAACCGTTTCCTAGCGAGCACCTATGAGGAATCTGTCTTCAAAATTTCTAGGCAATCGGTTTAATGGTTCGGAAGATGCTGTGATGGGTGAGTGGTATTTGGCTTAGCCTAGACCAATTCAATATTGAAATTTAGATTAACTGGTTTACTGTTCATAGGAACCAAAATATAAAAATCCTTTTTGGCCACGCGTTACCTAATAAACAAGGAACAATAGATACTTTTGAATATCTCGTAACCGTACTTCAAGCTTCCGCGAGCAAAATAAATAAATGACAAGCTCCCAAAAAAGGAGATTTTCGCGTCACATAGGTATATCTCATAGTGAGCATTAACGAGTTAAGCCGCAATAGTAACCCAAGTAACCAAATAGGGCGTAAAGTGGTCGTGGCGACTTTAACATCGAATCTTTATGGTCGCCACGACCACTTTACGCCCTATTTGGTTACTTGGGAACCAAAGCAGTAGAATCATTTGCACCTTCATTAACTTGTTTAAGCTCAGAACTTGAAAAATATCCTTCGTAATTGGTTCACAGAGCTTCTATATAACAGAGGTTAAAATCACACTGAACGACAAAAATATGGCGTGAAATATGGGATTTTATCATTAGCTCGAAAGTCCCATATTTTACGCCATATTTTTGTCGCTCAGTGTGATTTTAACCTCTGTTCTATAGAAGCTCTGTGATTGGTTCATGTGTTATCGTGGCTTTAATTTAAAAAAAAATCAGAATAACTTTGGCAACCGACATCATTTTATACGAGAACTTAAGAATGTGAAATTATTGAAAGAATTTAAAATACTAACCATGTGTGGAAACTCTCCTTGTTCGGCATCTTCACCACCGACAATTAGTGGAGTTTTTGAGTCACAATGGCTAAAGGATAATTCTCTAACATCATGATCCAGTGTCAAAGGTAAAAAGCTGACCTTTTGCTCAGCGTATTGAGAATACTCGTTGCATTCTATGAAAAAGTAAGTAATTTTTCTTTTGAAATAAAAATGATTGCTTAAAAATATTTGAATCTTACTTTGTTCACTAATTCGTAGCTTCGATGTTCTCCGATTGAAGTCCTGATTTACGGCTGGCTGGGGGAATGGTGGGGGTTGAGGAATTTGAGGAAGTTGAAAGATCTGCGGTGTTGGTTGCGGCTGAGGAAATTGTGGGAGTTGAAGGACCTGCGGTGTTGGCTGTGGTTGCGGCTGTGGTTGTGGCTGAGGTCGAGATTGTTCCAGCGGCGGACAGCAAACTATCGGGTAGTTTCCATCATAGTAACAGGTGTTGATTTCAATTCCAAACTCTTTACGCTCGTCGAAAATATGTGCGCACTGATAAGCTGGCAAACAGTATCCTGCCCGATTATCGTAAGTCCTGCGACAAGTAGTCCCATATTTTGGCTGATCGTTATCAATAAAAACTATAGAATCCTTGCTGGGTTTCGGTATTACTGGCTGTGGAAATCGTTGCGCTTGCCGCTTACTTATAATCACTAGAAATAAGAGAAATCTATTTCGGTAAATATTTACAAACAATTACACTATAGAATAACTGATTCGTTACCGGCCGCCCAACTAAAATCCGGTAATGCAAAAACTACGATGAGAAATATTTCACTCCACATGATAATAATTATTGATCACAACTTTTCACAAGAAACACGAAAAAAATCGACAATGACCTATGAGGCTTTCTTCGAAACTGACAATGGTGATTAGTTAGTGCATGTATTTTACCTGGTCAGGTATTTAATAAAACTCGGCACGACTCTGCCCGTGGTAATTGGAAATTCCGTGTATATCTATTCATTACAAACACCATACAAACGTAAATGGTTTAGTTGGCTTTAAATACGTTCATTTTGATCGTATATTGAATGACGTATTTCGATCGAAGTTTAGTTGAAACCTGAAAATTATTCTTTTGTGCAGTTGATTGTTTGTTTGTTTGTTGTGACAGCGATAGTTTAAAAGCTATCATTCGCAATTTCATATTTTATAAATTATTAACATAACAATTGTAAACAAAGTCAAAACAATAGACTTTTTTAACCGCATAAACGAGTTTCTATTGTGTACATTAGAAATGTTCAGGATTTTTTTACTTGAAATTCCTGTTCCTATTTGCCGGTTGGATTTAATAAAAATAAAAAAAAATTTAATACTTATTTTTTTCTCGTCTGAATTAAATTTTTAAGGCTTGGAACAGGAAGGAATTTTCCCCATTGTGGAATTTTTCAATTAACTTTTTTGAGAATAATTTTAAGTTGCGCCCCTGTAGTTCAGCAAACCGAATTTAAGAAATTCCCCAGCAAAGAAAGTTGTTGGGTTTCCCTATAAAAGTGTTTGTATTTATTATTTTTACAATAACTTGATGGAAATTGTGATCAATTAAATTATTTGCCTAATACAAAAAATCATGGATAATATCCAATATTATTTTTGTTGATTAACAAGTGCTTAAAATCACTACAAAATGTATGGGAAAACCACAGTAAAATAGGGAATTTTTTAAATTTACATGGCGCAAAGGAAACAAACAATCGCAATTCAATTAATACTTGGGCATTTCATAAAAAATCGACGAAAAAACGAAATTTTGAGACGTCTATTTCATACGCAGGGCAAATGTTGCCATGCTGCTTGCATGTCAATCAAAAATAGTGGGTTTTGATGAAAAAATAAGAAACTCGTTGTCCTGCTGTTTTTAAAATAGTTATAAGTACTATGTGATAAATACACTATTATTGAAGTTCATTTTTATAGTCTATATGATATATAATCTAAAGGGTCTTTCAACAAGGACATAACAATTTTGTATTTTAATAAAAACGCACCGAAAACTTTTTTTTATGATCTGGCAATGCTAAAACGTCTGTCAAGGTTTACATTTTTATCATGGTGAAGTTCACGAACGAGCAACGTTTGAAAATTATTAAAATTTACTACCGAAATTCTGAGTCGGTGGTCGCAATCGTGTAATCTCGAGAAATGGTCCGGTCGAATGGCCACCTCGCTCATGCGATTAAACGCCGTTGGATTTCTTTTTATGGGGTTATGTTAAGTCGTTGGTTTATGCCAACTAGCCAACAACGTTAGAGGAGCTCAGGAACAATATCGAACCCTAATTTCCAACGTTCCGGCCGATATGTGTGGAAAAGTGGTGGGAAATTGGCTCCAAAGAATCAATCAGCAAACGTCCTCGCGGTGGCCATATGAACGACATCGAATTTCATACTTAAATGTAACATGTCCACTACACCTGGAATAAATTTCAGCCCGGTATCTCAATTATTCTGTGTTTTATTTAAATACAAAATTGTTATGTCCTTGTTGAAAGACCCGATAATATACTTCAGATTTAATATACCGAACCAATCATCGGACACAAAAATGAATTACACCACGTTGTTAGAGATTACGAAAGATTTTGATTTCCGCATGTCCATCTGTCTGTCCATCCTTCCGTCAACACCATTACGTTTGAAAGGATTGAGCTAGAGATTTGAACTTTTGTATAGTTAAATTGGCCCTCCATTACCATGACTTTTCCCAACTGCAAAAAAATAGAGACACATTTATGTGAAGATACCTTGGCGAGAAAGGGAGATAAGAATCAACTGCAAAAATTTGTCGGCAACTGCAAAAATAATTTCCGCTCTTTTTTTATGGCGATTTTATGGTTGCAATTGACGGACTTGAACTTTTTTATAGCGATTTCTACTACAATCACACATTGTCCCTGTAAGTGAATACTGAGCACAGACACATACAAAGTGCTATTATAGCGTAGCTGTCATTTTTCATGTAGTTCAAACACACACATGAAGCTGTATAGCTTTATTTCTATGCTAATTTGAACCTTATATTCATAGCATAAGGTTTGATATGATTCCTATAAAGTTGTTAAACTGGAAGGGAAAGCGTTTATACTTGTATTCAGTCATTCCTATTTAGATCTATATAAGTCTATCTTGCTCTAGTTTTCTGCATTTTTTTGCAGTTACAGAAGTCATGGTAATGGAGATCCTCCTTTACGTTTCTCGTAAATGGCTCTGCTAAGTTCTTGAACGGGCAGAATTGAACCGTTCTTTTACCCCTCAAGCAGTTTTTTTTGTAATTTTCTCGAAAACGGTGAGTCTTATTGAAAAATGTAAAGGGAAGATGTGTTGAGAGCCTTTTGATAGCATTTTTATACCCGTATGGTGAAACCAAAGGGTATATTAGCTTTGCCTTACCGTTTGTAACGCCAAGATCCCGTCATCACACACAAAAATGAATTACACCAGTGTGTTGAGAATGATAAAAATAATTAATTTTTGCATGTCCGTCCGTCCGTCCGACCGTCCCTCTGTGGCGCGGATTGCGGGCGCACGGATTGAGCTAGAGACTTGAAATTTTGTGCAGGTCTTGTAAAATGCGAGGCCAAGTTCGTTAATAGGCAAAAATGGACCATTAGGGGGGGTACCCCCCCCCCCCCCCCCACATTCGAACGAAAACATTTTTTGCGAATATCTAAAAAACGGTGCATCTTATCAAAGAAGTGCAAGAACAAAAGTTATTTAGGATATGATTCTACATAAAACTCCCATACATCAAAATCCGATTGGAATAAATTAAAAAAATCTTATGTTTGACTCCAAAGTGGAATTTTGGTACAACTGCTCGAATTATGATACGAATATCACCATACGAGTTTTCAATAATCGCCAGATTGGCAATTATAGCTTTTGTTATGTTTTAATTTGCAAACGTAACACTCTTGAGGGTATGTTAGTTGTGATGGCGACACATCTTAATAAAAACAAATTAAAAAATCAAAAACGCAGCAATATTTTTCAATTATTTTATTTTCTTTTTTTCATCAATTTTTAAAAATAAATAATAAATCTATTTTTGTTTATTATAACGTACAATACGATAATACATTTTTTTTTTCTTTTTTCATGATAATATTTCACAATTTTATGCTGTTCTTTTTTAACTATTCAATTAATTCAAAGGTTTTCATTTTGTTTTTATTTTTTAAAAGTTATGATTTTGTTCCAATATTAACTACTTTTAGCAAAAATAAAAACAAATAAGTTTTAAAATTGTTTAAAAAAGGACATTTTGTATTAAAACATTGCATAATCAATATTTTCCATATTTTTAGTGGTTGCTCTTATAAAAAACTTGTAAAATAATGTCAAAAAATTATTCAACTAAATGTGAAAAAATCAAATTGATGTATATTGGTATTTATGTGTTGTGGTTTTGTGTTTGTTTTTTTCGAATACAGAATAATAATAAAAGTATATATATATATATGTTGTATGTCTCATTTTGTTTTTTAAATATATATCTACCAACATTTTTTATAATTAATTTCTTAATGAATTTATTTATCATCAATTTTTATTCATTTTTATAAATTAATGTTTTTTTTCATTTTGTTTTTTTCTTTTTAATTTAATTTATTATAATTTTTAACTATTCATTCAACCTTAAACGAAGCTTATACTAAATTTCTATATGGGTTTCAATCATACAAACGATATTCTTTTGTAAATACATTTTTTTTTTTATATACACATTTCACATTCTGTTATCTTAATTTAAAGGTTTCAGCCGTTTTTGTTTTAATAATTATTTTTTCTGTTGTTGTTTTTAATTATTACATTCAATTTATACTTTGCCTAATATTTTAGTAGATAAATATAATTTATTCACACGTTTTTAATAATTTATTTATCATTTTGCTTAATATTTGAATAATCAGTCTGCAGAGAAATAAATACATTAGCAAAGAAATTGGTGCTGCTTAAAATGGCCTAAATTTATCGATCGCCTTTGTGCTGATTTTTTTTTTCACTTATATTTAAATATGTTTGTTTTCTTTTCGAAAATAATCGATTCTATAAACAAAATTACAAACATCAAAAACATTGCAACTAACAAATTGCTAACAAGAAAGTTTTCTTTGGGGAGCTAAAGTGTTTTTTTTTTAATTTCACAATATTTATTTCTTGTTTATACCCTTTGGGGCCTAGCTCTTTTGCAGATATATTAGTTTTGAAAATCGTTTTTCAAATGGTTACAAAAATCTTAACTTTAGAGAAATTATTTCGGATCCTTTTTTCACTTAAGTTTGACACTATTTTATGAATTTCAATAGGAAATTGTTTACCAACCCTCGGATTACCAAGACTGTTTTTTCAGTACGTATCTATAGTTGGGCATAATCTGACATACATCAAAATTCGATTGGTTAAAATTTTAGTTCGAAATGTGCTTTTTGAAAATGTAAAGCTCTTAAATGAAGCTCCCCAAACCAAAACTATAAACAATATTTTCATCTAAAGAACAATAATTATGTCATAAATATATATGTACATTTTTCTAATTTTTTTTTTCAATGTATTCCGTTATATTTGGTAAATGTGCTTCAATATAACGATAACGGTCTGTTCGTATAGCAAGCGGATTAGATTTTTTTTGGTTTTTATTTAAATATTTTATTTTTGTACATTAAATATTATTTGTTGTTGTTACCATATTTTTTTTTTTAAATCGGTAATTTAATTATGTTGTTCAATGTTTTTTGTTGTTGTTGTTGTTGTTGTTTATTTTTTTCGCTATGCAGCATGATTTTATTATGTTCTGGCAGTTAAACACTGCTCCCTTTTTGCTCAAATTTTATTGGGTTTTGTGATTGCTTTTTGGTTAATGTGGTCATTCTTAGTAAATATTATTTATATAGGGACAGGTAAAGAGGGACAAGATTGTTATTTAAAGAAAAAAACACGTAAATATTTAGAAACCTTTAATTTACATTCTAAGGTTATAAAGATTGAGAAGAAAATAAATATCAAACATTATTCTTTGGCGGATTTAAGTTCAAGCGAATAAACATTTTAGTTTGTAGAGTTTTTGTTTTTGTTTAGAATTTTTGAAAAAAAGGAGCAGATTTTGTTTATGCGATATATATATATGATTATTATTATTATTTTTTTATTAATATTGATAAATTAATTAAATTTAGATCAATTCTAGTTAATATCATTATTGTCAAGTTATATAATAATAATTATATATAAATTACCATTTAATATAATAATATTCAAGAATAAATGTGACGTCTTTTTATGTCTTGATAATCAATTTCTTATTTTACTTTATCCTTTTGCTATACTTGATGTCCGTTATACTGGGACTTGAAATCTTTTACATTTAGGCTTCGTCCATAGCCATATTGAGCTAAATACATTTTTAACTATTTAAATTTTGGTTTTACATAATTAAAAAAATAATAATGTAGTTTCATCTGCTATTAATATAATTAATATACATATATACCGTTGCTATTATTTCCATTTTAACAGATAACAAAAATATTTACAAATTTTCATTTTTACTAATTCACCTGTATATCTAAAGCTCTAATAAGGAAACTTAGGTCACTGTTATAATACAATTTGTAGGAACAATTGCGTTTTAAAAAAAACTGAATTAAGAAGTAATTTTGTGTATTTTTTTTTCTCCACGTTTTCAAGCAAAATATTTTTTTAAGTTATTCAAGAGAAAGATAAAATGAAGTCAAGAAAAATTTTTAGGCCATCAGGAGTCAAACTCGGGTTTTTGAGAGGAAAAAAGTGTGAAAATTTCCCTAACACCGTGTCTTCACTTGGCATTTTTCATCGCAAAGATTTTATGTTTGACCAATCAGAGCCCGAGTTGACGGCGATATCGTCATCAACTCGAGCTCTGATTGGTCAATCAAAAATCTCTGCGATGAAAAATCCCAAGTGAAGACACGGTGTAAACCTGATGAAGCGTTTTGTGGAAAAACGTTTAGTGTTATGCGGGCCACACACTAGACACGATTCACGACAATCTTATGACTCATTAATCCTCAAGGAAAAACAACACAAAAAAGATTGTATCGTGAAGTCCCCACACACATTCATTCCCATCAGTTTGTAGCTAACTTTCGGTCAATCTACATCGAGAGTGCGCACACACAACCGCGACAACCCAACAAGATTGTCGTGAATCCCGACGAGTTCAGGTGGCCGTGGAACGATACAATCTTGGCGTTCAAGCTTTGATTGTACTCTTTCATTGCCCACAGACTGTCGTGTATCCTCTTAGTGTGTGGGCCGCTTTAGGTTTAGGACAGCGATGTCCAGTTTATCTGCGTTGAATTACGATTACTCGCAATTTTTTGCTCTCTTATAGCACACAAAAACAAAATTGAAATAGTGGAGCTCTCACGTTTCTAGTGGTAAACTGACGTTATATAAACACAGTAGACCACAAAATTTTGAGTTCAAATACACTTTCGACATATTTAATTTTTACTTTTTCATTATATTTTAATAATTGTTCTCACGAATACCGTCCCGATTATAAAAGCTTTAAGGCTAAACCACAATTACGCGTGCGTGCGTGCAGCACCCACGCTGTGAAAGTGAAAACTACGCATTTATATGAGCAAATGTATAATTGCGCGTTGCTCAGACGCGTTGCCGCGTCCGTGCCGCATAGAGTAGGCTCAGTCTCTACTTTTAGACGTGGTGACAACAACTAGATGCCAGAACTAAATAATGCCGCACGCACGCACGCGTGATTGTGGTTTAGGCTTTAGAATTTACGAGATTTAGAAGTATAACTCCGTGTCCCAAAAGACAGATCACCGAACCTTCTTAGACAAACATTTAATGGAGAAAACAAAATTTAAAAGGTATTAAATTTTAAAACTGTATTTTTCCCTACAAGTCGACAGATACAAACTTTTGAAATTAAGGCCCGTTTGCTGAAACAAGTCATAGCGTCTTATGTATGTTCAACTTAAATTATTTAAGACCCAGAATTTCTATGGTTTAAGTAGGCTAAGCACAACTTAAATTGTTATGACTTGTTTCAGCAAACGGGCCTTAACCATTTAAAAAGTATCTAATTAAAAGAGTCACTAAGCGTCGGAGATAATTATATAAATTAGATAAATAAATAACATTTTAAATAGCAGCAATTGTTCTTACTTTTGTCATTAACTAATTTATGTGAAAAACATAACATTTTTTACATATATTTTAAGCGCAGCGTCTTGATTTATTCAATAGTTTTTCCAGATTGGTCGCATTTTTCCTGATGTTTTAATTTACAGGTAGCTCTAATAAACCAGTATATCAATTAAATCGTGTATAATGAAATCAAGTTTAATTACAAGGAAATTGGCAATACGACCTTCAATTAACCGTTTCGATTTTTTCTAGTTTCGGAAATAATTTAGTTAAAGTAATTTCCCTTTCGTTCTTTTATTTTTTGAAGAAAAAAAAATATATATATGAAGGTGTTAATATTTTTACATTTTTCCAGTTTTTAGTGATTTTTGTACTTGTTAAAGAATAGACAAGTAAGCGTAAAACGACATCTCATTGTTCTTGTCTTATGTTTAGATTTTATGAGATTTTTCATACACCTTGTGATCAGAAGTTTCAAATTTTTGTGATATTAAAAAGTTAAATATTTTTTTTTTGTTATTGTGATTTGATTTTGCAAACTTAAATCAAAAATTAATACACCTATGCATATTAAAGAGAATTTTTTTTTGTATTACAATTTTACTATAATAGTTTCTTTTTGTATTGATTTAAAGAAGAAAAATACTGTTTTGGTTTTGATATGTTTTCGTTTATATAGCCTTACATTATTAATTGATTAGTTAAACTTCTCACTTATAACTGGATTGTTTAATTGTTATTATGAGATGCCGCTTAGTATTGAATAAAAATTTATGTAGGAAGCGAAAAACATCAGGGCACCAATCATGTATTCCGACGCGTCTCTGTCTTTCGACTTCGACGCAGCTTTTAACTCTTGACTTCGCCATATCTGCAGCTTGAAATTTCGCGGAATCGTCACTATGAATCGAAACGTGATTCTGACTGTCACTACAGGAAATTTGAAGCTGCTGATATGGCGAAGTCAAGAGTTAAAAGCTGCGTCGAAGTCGAAAGACAGAGACGCGTCGGAATACATGATTGGTGCCCTGATTCAGATATTTTTTTTAAAATCTGGATAAGGAAATTAATTGTTGAAATGTAGCAGTATTAGAACATATTTTAAGAATAACCCTTCAAATTGGCGCATAGTGTTTTTTGTTCACAAAGTGTCATGGTCACAACTTCACTTGTATTTTCACCATAAAAATTTTGAAGGGGTAATGAATTTTTTCATCTATATGCAAATAACATATAGAAGAAAAAATCCATTACTTCAAATTTGTAAGTGGATTATTTATTTAAAAAAAACATTTATAAATCAATTTTGGGATTTTTCAGAATTTCCTGCTATTTACAAGAAGTAAAATTGTGATCAAAACATTTGTTCTAGTTTGAAATTTTGCAAAAAGTGCTTTAAATTCAAAAGATTTTTTAAATGCAGGTATGTAGCCGTTGATTATAAGTAGAATATTATTTTTTGTGTTTTTCATTATGTTATTGGTATTAATCTCAATTTTTTACATTGTGAATGTAGGTAGGGTGATTTAGTTGAATTCGAAAATCCGTTCAAAGTTTGTGCAAATTAAACTTTCCTTTTTGACGAAAAAAATGATTTGAAAAAATATATTCTATTAGAATAGAGCATCAGAATCTGGTTATATTTAAGTTTAAATCGTTAGCAATAATCAATTTTAATGGTTTCATTTTCCAGCTTATTTAAGGGGTTATACCTACATGCAAAATTTGGAAAAAAATTTAAAGCGCAATATTTCGAAAATGCAAGTCGATTGGATGAAAACTGCCGTTAGTTTATTTAGTCCTACACTCAAAAAAATGGAGGCTAACTCGACGACCTACATACGGCGTAATTGGCGCGCGTTCGTCTGCATGAGGGAAAGTAAAACTTGTGTTGACCTGTGACCGGAGAAATTCTGAAATTCAGCCACCAGCAGGTGAAGTAGGGCCTTGGGAGCTGCACGAGTTGACCTTAGATAGGCATTTCGAGGATGTAATGTCATGTAATGGAAACCTCTGTCAGCCAGCTAGAGGTCAGAGTTAACCTGACAAAAAGTTGACCTGGACATTTTTCTGAATGTAAGCTTAAGCCTAAGCTTTTTTTTAAAAGATTTATAGTTTTTTTACAGTCAGAAAATACACTCAATTTTTGGGGTAGATAATAAAGCTAATCAAAGTTAACTTGTTGACAAGTCAACTTTGTCCTGTATCAGGCAGACGGAGTTATACATTAAATGATGTCACATCCTAGAAATATCTATCTCAGGTCAACCCGTGCAGTTCCTTACGCTCTACTTTAATTGCTGCAGGTTTCATTTCTGAGTTTCTGTCGCCACAGGTTGACATACTTTTATTTTTCCTCATGTAGGTAAACGCGCACCTAGTATAGGCTAAACTTTCTGCAGGTAGTCAACACGTCGTACGCCGCCCCCACCCTTCGACGGTACCTGTGGATGATATCGATGTGCTAAAAGGAACCAAACCACAAGATTGATCTTACTCTGATGGGGCGAAAATTTCACAGTTCTTTCAGGTTATTTAAAACAGGACAACAGTTTGGGTTGTATGTCTAAATGAGGTTCGGAAAACACGAAAAATTGTAGTCATATTTGTACAGGGATTAGAGCCAGAAGAGCATAAGAGGTCACAGATAACACTTAAGATTATTTGAAGTATTTAAATTCCGCGAATTTTGATTTTTCACTCTGGAAACTTGGAAAGCTTTGGACATTTTCTGGAAATGTTGAAAACGTCTTACTTCGGGATATTGTTAGTAAAAAATTTTAAAATGATTGTCGAAAACAAGAAAGCTATGTAGCTTTTTATATAACGGTATATTCGACTTTATACTAACAGATTTTTGCCTGCGGCGTATTTTTAATAGGGTTGAAAAGGTGCTAGATTCGACCATGACAATCGGTCATCAAATTTTGCTACGGAGATTAATTTTTTAGAGTCTAGTACGGCACTGGTTTACATAATGTAGAAAAAATGAACGACTTTCAGTTAGCATTAGTTACAAATATGTATAGATACATTAATAACAATTAAATAAAATCAAAATTCTGATGCTCACAAAATAAACTCAAGTCGAGGAAAATTGTAACCTCAAATCATATTTATTTTACTTATAATAAATTTTTCTATTATCTGTATATATTTATATATTTATGTTGCCTTTATATACATTTCATTTGCTAAATAATTTACTTTTTGTCACTATAGATACTGTTACAAATCAAACATATAAAATCAACTAAAACAACTAACAATTCATTTATTTTTGCTCTTTGTTCACTTAAAAAAATTACTTAAGGGACTAAAATACAGCACCACTTATTAATTTTACAGTTTATCCATTTTTTATATATATTTTTATTTAAATATATATAAGTATATGTATGTATATATGTATATTGTTTGTATCAACGTTTTTAGTTGTTCTTTTATGTGTGATTTTGTTTTTCTTGGTTATGCTTTGAATGTTTTTTTTTTAAATGTAACTTATCTTCATTTTTGCTTATATCTTACGCATATTAAACTAGTCTTAGTCAACCCCCAGTATCGACCCCAAAAAACTTTCGCGCAACCTTATTTTCATACATTTGTATTCATCTCTTAAATATTTTACTACAGTATCCGTGATTGCGTGTTTTCTCGCAGGGAAAAGAAGCTTTTCACAATGAGTTTATTTAATTTCAATAATATTAAATATGTTTTGACGCTAGTATTCGGCCGTATCACGAAATACGTGCTAGTCTCACGTACCAATTTTATTAATAATAGTAGTTTTATTATAAAACAAAATAATATTCACTTAAAAATTAAAAAAAAACAAGACCGTTGATAATTTTACACGTACCACTCCTTAATATCTTTTGAGTCCCGTTTTTTCGGTTTGGGTTGCACTAGACCCGCAACCTGGCACTTATCGTTTCCATTGATCATGGCACCATTTAGGTTCATCGCCCCCCCGGCATAACCCACCACATTGCTATTAACGCCGGCGCCACTGCTCACACCGCCAGCGGCGTTGCTGCCGTTCGTCAATTGCTGATTGTGGTGATGATGATGATATGAACTGTTCGTGCCAGTGTTGCCAAGGAGCGCTGCATTTGGACCATGGCCATACCCCGATGTTTTGTCCATTTCGGATTTATACGATCGCTCCCCGTTCGATTTGAGCCATAGGACAAGAAGAATCACAAGGATTACAGCGATCAGAATGCCCGCAACTATTCCAATTATCATAGCGGTTCGTTCCTCTTCAATGGAATTAATACGGCCGCCCTTGCCCTTTGGCCGGTGGCTGTTATTATTGTTGTAGGGTGGCGGTGGTGGAATGTTCAGTGGTGGATTTCCCTGTTCCGGCACAGGAAGCGGTTGCTCGAATTCAGTCGTCATCATCCTTTCGATTTCTGGGGTGCCTGGCGTGTCGTACGGTGTAGTCTCATGGGCTGTAAACGTTGTCTCCACGTGCTGTGTGGTAGATGAATAGGATGTAGTACCAAGGGATGTTGTACTTGTGCTGGTGCCCGTTGTTCTCATTGGGCTTGTCGACATAGGAACTGTACTACCGTGCGTCGTACCGATTGTCGTTTCCGACTCGGATTTTGCTGTTCCTGTCGTATGATGCTCCGTTGTTGAAAGTCCTTCCGTTCGACGATCACTATCCGAAGTCATGGACGTAGTATGATCAACTATGGGTTCTAAACCAAGAAAAACGATCAAATTGTATGATTTTGAAAATAAAAAATATCTTGAAAAAGTGTTACCAGTTCCCTTCACCGTAGTTGAGCTAAACTGTTCCGTAGTCTCACCATAATCTCCAGATCCATGCAGACAATCTTCATCATCGCATGTCCTTTCCGTGCCACTAGTATCCTTATCGCCCTTTTGTGGAGTCGTCGGCTGTTTGGTCGGTGGCACATAAACTGGGGTTATCAAATCGTCACCACTGCCAGATTCAAATGGCGGTGTGCACTCGTCTTCATCGTCTCCTCGGCATCCAGATCCAGCACCCGAAAATATCAAATCGTCCATGACACCTGGATAACCACTAGCGGGAGTCTAAAATTTCGCAACGGAAAGTTAGGATTTAAATTTTGAATTTTGCCGCCAGGTGTTTCGAAAAGTGGAAAAAAAATTTCGGACACTTATGTGCAGAATGTGAAAAATTGTGAGTTTAACATATCATTATTATTATTATTATTATTATTCAACTTAATATTTACCAAACAAATTTATTTTTAAAATATTTGCACAAGTACAAAAAAATGTCAAAATGTGTGGATTTTCTGTTGTTTGATGTAGGAATGGTGTTTAGAGGTTAAAGGTTGAAATTGATTTGTTGTTTTGTTCAAAAATAGAATATTTTGTTCTTTCTTTTATAAATATTTAAATGTCATTAAATTTTATTTTTCTTTTTTTAAAAAAAAATCTTTTGTGTCTTATTGCTAGCTGGGTATTTTGAATCGAGTTGATTATTTCTTTGTTTAAGTGAATGTAAGCGATGTGAAGTTTGGGGTGGTTAGTGATATTCTCATCATGTGATTTGATGTTTTTTCCCAATTGTTAGTGGAAAAATCACCGTAAATTGATGTAAATTTGTAATTTTTAAATGAATACCTACAACAAATTTATACCTGTGACTTTACAACATGAACAAAATTTACTTCCATGCTCTTGTATATTTATTTTAAGCTAATAGACTAGACAATGAGTCATATTTCTGAGGCAGCACTTTGGGCGACATTTTGTCGACGGACATTTTACGAAAAAATTACGAAAATAATTTGCTTATTAGAATAGAGTGAAGGAGCTGTTTTTACTTTATTATTTTCCTTGCGACCCCATTTTCAGAATTTTAGAGTTTTTAATGGATCATTCTCAAAATTTCTCAAAGGAAGTGTCACTCTTCGATTTTAATGAAACTTTGCACATTTGTAGAACTATGAAAAATACTCGACACGTTTTTGTTTATTTGGGCTGTAATTAAATTTTAAGGGGTAATTAAATTTCAGGGTACCTATGCATATAAAATGATTTTTCCTATTGAAATGCCAGAACAGGTAAATTTTAATCTTTCAAACCTTAATGTGAAAGGCAGTAAGGGACAACATTTCATTAAGTGCCGTTTGCACCAACAAAACCTAGCAACTTATGTACAACTTAAAAAATTTAAGTCGAAGAATTTCTACGGTTTAAGTAGGCTAACCACAACTTAATTTTTTAAGAATAATACGCGCAAACGGGCCTAAATGAGTTATGAATACAACAGCATTTAGTCAGTAGTTCTTCATGAAACTAAAAAAAAACTCAATTATGACGGAAAACGTTAATGATATTTAATAACATAACAAAAGCTATAATTGCCAATCTTGCACTTTTTTTTGATAAGATGCACCGTTTTTGAGATATTCGCAAAAATCGTTTTCGTGCGTATGGGGGGTACCCCCCCCCCCCCCCCCCTAATGGTCCATTTTTGCCCATGAACGAAATAAGCCTCGCATTTTTTCAAGTCTCTAGCTCAATCCGTGCGCCTGCAATCCGCGCCACAGACAGACAGACGGAGAGACGGACGGACGGAGGGACGGACGGACGGACGGACATGCAAAATTCAACTTTTTTTTCATTCTAAACACACTGGTGTAATTCATTTTTTTGTGTGATAACGGGATCTTGGTGTTACAAACGGTAAGGCAAAACTAATATACCCTTTGGTTTCACCATACGGGTATGAAAATTCAAAGGTCGTATTGTAATAATATTGTACAAAAAAAAAATGTTGGTTGTAAAACAAACGCACTTATCTATAAACCAACTTTTCATTATTTCTTTAAAAGCACATCGATATTGTGCACGTAAAAGGTCGTATGTGCAGAAAAAAGCTTTTTCCGAAAACCTCGTAGTATTGAAAAAAACAGGATGTAATGGCAAAAATTCTAATGTCAGAAAGTCCTTTATTTTCATTTTTATCTTCGAAATTTCATTGTCCATCACCAACACCTCAAGTTTTGTATATATTTTTGGGCTAGAAAAATATGTTTTCTTGCTAAAAACTTTAAAACTAGTTTAAGTCACGTACGAAATAGAAAAATATATACAATTACTCATTTTGATACAAATAGCGATTAGGCAAAACAGATTGATCTTGAAATTAGTAGGTTTGTGAGGGAAAAGTAGCTTTTTGCGGTCAAGGGTCGTGATGCTTCCATAGATTTGCTTGTTAGAGATAGAGTGACCACACGTCCTCGCCGCTAATGCGTCCTTAATTAAAGGTGATGACTGACTTTTTAATTTGTTTTAAATAATAATTTTTAAGAAAAATGCGCCGCACGTGAATGTTTTTCAAAAGAATATGATGCAAAGCAAACTTAAGTTTGGTTTTGTTGAAAAATCATTGATGTTTGGAAGTGCTTCATTACTTTTTTGTTAGCTCTACTTTTTTTTTGTTAGACCTTTTGACTGCATTTTTTTGATGCCACATCGCAGCCCACTAAAAATATAGCGCGTCACTTATCAATTCAATAACAGTGCTAGTGAACAGAAACAAAGTGAATTTTCAATGGAAAATCGCTTAAAGGAGCCACAAGTTTTAAAACCCGTTTTTATGAATTGCTTTGAAAACTCCAGAGAAATTAAAAATTTCTTAGAATTTATGTGCCTAATTGAAGAGACACATTATTTGATGAAAAAATTATACCCATAGCTATGCGATTGGTGTTGAAAGCAGTGTAAAAGTGTAACAGTGTTTGTAAAAAAAAGTGTCCTTATATAAAACTATTATTACTATTTTCTTATTAAAAATATCAAATGAACACTGACTGATTGCAGCTGGTTCGCAAGACACAAAAAAATTTGTTTGATCATGCAAAACATGAATTTAATAATCAATCAATTTCAAAATATTTATTTATAAAATGTCAATTTTATCATGTTTGTCTCTTTCTCAAATTTAATTTAAAAACTTTTTTTTTTTTTTGAAAAAAGTAAGAGTCAAGTTTAAGAATTTAAATAAGTTTTGAATCGAATTTATAATAAAAAAATTTTGAAAAGGCCAAATCACACGCGATTATTACCAACGAAAAAAAATACGAAGTTTTTTTTATATTAGAATAAAATAATTTTCAAAAAGTAAATAAAATAATGCATTTTTACTGAGAGTTTAGATGACTGAGAGTACTGTCAATTAAGCGCCAATTAATTTACGTAGTTTGAGTAGTTTGAAAAATTTTTGAATATCACTGTTAACTTAAAATCTTAAAGAAAATCATAATATAATATAATTATAGTAAATATTAATACGTCATAACAAAAACAATAAAATATTAATAATGAAATTAGAAAAGGCAGCATCACGATTCAATCAAAAGATATTTGATAGGTAGAAAGAAAAAAATCTTAGTAAAAATATTTGAAATGCTTTATGATATTTTATTTTTAATATGTTTCATACGAAAACAGCTAGATGGTAATAAATTTGAAAATGAAGGAAATAATAATTTAGAATAGAGGATACAATGCGTAAAATAAGGAAATTATAATGAGATTTCACCGAAAATATAGCAACGAGCGAGCACATGTAAAAGAATTTCTTTTAAGATTTAAGTAAACAAATGAGCACCTCATTAAGGAAATAGTATCGAACAAGGAAATATAGAGTTTTTTTTGTAGAGAAATAGAAAAAAAAAGTTTTTTTTTTACCTAACAAAAGGTATAATTGGAAAATAATATTAAATATGGAAATAATAAAAATAATTGAAAAAATGCTGATTAGTCGTATTTTGATTATAAATTCCCTAACCTGCTGCATTCTTTGCAGATCATTTCTATCTAATACTCCAGTTACCAATTGCACATCTCCACGTATTGTAACGTGAGCATCACGTTCCGCTGCCAAATCCAGGACACGCAACCGATTAACAGATAGTCCAGCTATGACTCCAGCAAACGGACGCTCGATACGAAAACGTCCGCTCCGGCTAAATTTACCCCCGATCTGAATATTCGCCATTGAATTGAAAACCGTCGACTGATGACCTACGAAAAATACGGGGAGTTTTTTTTTGTTAAACATGATCCGGTATTTCAATTTGAATTGATACACGATTTCAAGGATTATCTTGAATCCTTTTTGTGGTTAAGTGTACAAGAGTTTTAGTTACCTTGTGGATGTACCATTTGTACATTGTAATCGTCCAATTGGAGGGTTGCATTTCCACCTGCTCGGCTAAATCTCACCACGTGGTAGTTATTATCATTGACTTTAACGCCGATTTCGCCCAGGGGCAGGTCATGTGAGCCAATGTTGTAAACCATGAAAATGTTTCCCTCGACAATTTCCAGTTCCATGTAATCCTGAGTGGTTGAACTCTCAACGCGAAGCAGGACCGCATCTGATTTCGTTGTGATGAATCCTAACGCGATGTTATCCTCTTCAGTGTCTGGCTGGCGTCCAGCTGGGAAAGTGTATTGAATGATCCCCTTGTTTGTGCCAAATTCGTATGCTATTGATTCTGTAAAACATGGGAAAGGGATGATAGTAAATTATGTTTCTGGCAATTAAGATTACGTCAGTGATTTCATTATTCTCGCAAAATTCAATTAATAAGTCGTGTAAAAAGATTTCTACGTAAAAGAAATTCGAAAATGCATTCCGTTATATGTTATTAGACCATTGTGATAAGCTACTAGTTTTACCAAAACCATTAAAAATACTTGTATAAATCAATTCGCTTTTTGCTTTTTTACACGAACTTTTAGAAGAATTTATATCTTTGAAAATTTTACTTAGTCACCACTTTAGATTTCAAAAAGAAAAAAACATTTGATGCTGCCATCATATCATATTGTAATTACTACAAACATATTTTGTTTGAGATAAATATAATGTTGCTACAACCAAAATTTTGTTTGCTCCAAACAAAATTCGTTCCCCATACATATAATTCAATGCCTCCGTACAAGACTATCGTAACTCGACTTAAAGGGGCCTCCACACGTTCAATGTTACTTGACAAGTATTATTGTTGAAAATTTTCGTCAAGTAATAATGATGGAAATTGCCTGCAAACGTAACATTAAAGAGCATCCATACGATCAATGTTACTTGAAACATGAGTCATTCAAGTAAAAGTGTCAAGTAACATTGAACGTGTGGAGGCGCCTTAACGGCATTCTTCAATGTTGAATTTTTAATTCACTAAAAAATTAAACTCGTCAACTATTTTGAAATGCTAAGTGCACACAATTGTAAATTCAACAGTTTTCTTCCAGAAATAGCGAAAAATAACGAAAATTTTTACTAATATTAACATTCAACTTACAAAAACGTCAGAATCGGACTTACGTCAGAATTTTGACAGCTCGAAAAAAATACGAAAGTCTTGCACGGAGGCATCGAATTATGTTTATTCCCCTTTATAGCCATTGATCTGGGCACCAATCATGTATTCCGACGCGTCTCTGTCTTTCGACTTCGACGCAGCTTTTAACCCCCGTCGCACACTTCAGCTAAGCGAGCTCAACTACGTGAACTAAGTTTCTCGCTGAAAGTAAAATCCTTAGCATTTGCATTGGTGACCGCACACTTCAGCGAAACTATGAAACTACATCGCGTAGTTATGGGCGACGCGGACTAAGCTCGCTCGCGTAGTTCAGACCTTAACTACGCGAGCGACTTCGCTGGCATCGCTGACACTCACATATGCATACTTTCGGCGTTTTACAGTGTAGAATCGGTGTTTTCAAAAGTGTAGTATTTTGTGGACATAAATGTGTAAGTGCCAATTGCATTTGGATTGGAAAACGTGAAAATTGAATTCTTTTGCGGAATATTTTCAATCGCGTTAAATAATTTATATCTAAAAATGGCTGCAGATAAAGTGGAAAAATGCATATATTTACCGAAAATATCGCCGCGTAGCTTAGCTCAAGTATCCGACGATGTGAGCTAACCCAGCTAGGCTATGTAACTATAGCTAGCCTCGCTCACATAGCTTAGCTCAAGTGTGCGACGGGGGTAACTCTTGACTTCGCCATATCTGCAGCTTGAAATTTCGCGGAATCGTCACTATGAATCGAAACGTGATTCTGACTGTCACTCCAGGAAATTAGAAGATGCTGATATAGCGAAGTCAAGAGTTAAAAGTTGCGTCGAAGTCGAAAGACAGAGACGCGTCGGACTACATGATTGCTGCCCTGGAAAATATTTCGTCTGTGGCGAATTTTTTGTTTAATAATTTTAAGTAAAGTAACTTTCTTTCTTAAAAATTGCGCCTGTGCCACCCCCCTCCCAAATAAAATACTTGGTGCGCCACTGTGCAAAGAAAATATATACCATATTTGCGTTGGTAGCCAAAAACCCTACTAAAAAGTGAAAATTTCTTCATAGAAATTTTTATTTTTATCATACAAGAGATTGATTTTTGACTTAATTTAAAAGAGCCTGTTCACATTGGTTGAAATAGTCCGCCTAATTCTGACAGAAACTTGCAACATTTAGGCAAGGTGAGGAAGTGGGACTGAGCCCCCGCTTCCTCACCTTGCTTTAATGTTGCCAGTTTCTATTAGAATTAGGCGGACTATTTCAACCAATCTGAACATGATCATTTAGATGAATGTTTCCCATGTTTTCCCATATTACCACAGATTTTGAACCGCCAAAATAATACAGGTATTCACAAAAGGTATTAAATTAGCTGTTATTTTTGTAAAATAATACTAATTGAGAAAGTTTTGTAAACAACAACAAAATACACGGCATTTGTTTGCAACTTCACCACAATTTATTATGTGTAAAAATATTTAATTTTGACGAATTTATGAAATAAGCTGAACTAGACTTAATGAACTTAGCAATCCGCTCATATTTGACTGTTTTATCAAAGATTATGTAACTAGATAAGGAGTAACACAACTTTTCATAGAACTTTTTAAAATTTATGGAAAATTCTGTAGAGCTATGAATCTCAATCAAGTAACGCATACAATTCAAAGATATTAATTCATTTGTTACAGTTAAGCGTCAAAATATAAGGGAAAAAAATCATTGTGCAAGGCATACTAAAGATTCTTTTTCCACTTGCGGTTTTTTTTTTGACACCAAAATTTGTTCCAGGTTTCTTATCTTTATTTACCTAATCTTTGGTTCTGGTTTTAGTTAATTATTTATTAAAATACAGTAGGCTGAAAAACTGTGTTAGAATCTGTAGTACTTGGTGTTTTACGTGAATTTGTGATTAATGAAAATAATTAGAGTTTCCGCAAACAAAAAACGGGTAAAGTGAAAAATATACGTGAATATGTTAGTGTCGTTTCGATTTTACTATAACCACGAAAAACTGCGTTCAGGGTTTGAAACAAAACTGTATAATTTAGTATAATTTTACAGATAATTTAACCTTCTGTGAATACCCCTATTATTTTTAAAGTTTTCTTTACAGTATATAATAGGGTCTCTTTATCAACATTGTCCCTACTGTATTTAATAACCATTTTTTAAACATTAAAATTAATAAATACTGCACTAACCCTTACCATCATAGCATGTTGGTCCAGTATACGATGTCATGTCGCATTCACAGGCATAGGCATTCCACTGTTGCACACAAACGCCACGATTCGCACACGCATTTTGACTGCATTTCGTAGGACCTTCACATCCGGTCACCACTAAGGAGCTGGGCACAACAGCATCACTCGTTAATGATGGCGAAACATCACCTAGATCCAAAGACGCCAAACATCCTTCGAATCCTGACCGTGAGGCAATCGCTGATGGAAGTTTCGAGTACATATCCTTGAAAACGCCACCAATATACAGGATTCCATTCAATTCCAAATGAAGATTATTGCCAGGAGCATTGAATATCTCTAGCGTGTCATCCACCATAAGCGTATGGGTCTTTGGTCCTGGCCGCCGAATGCTCACCGAATGCCATCGATTATCGTTCATGTGGATCCTGGACTTATCCCTCAGCGTAATTGCCCCATCGCCCAAATCGAATGTGTAATGAATGTGTCCATTGACCAATTCAACCGAAATGAAATCATTCCGACGGCCACCATTGAACAGCAGCAGTCCGTTTGCCTCCAGCGTCTTAAAACGGAAATCGATGGTGGCGGAGGAGTAGGCCTTCAGCATAGGTAGACCGACGTATGAATGTTTCGATCGGAACGTCGCTGGATGATAAGGATTCCCTGGCGGTGAATTAACAAATCTCGCTGTCAACTTAAATGTCGTGGTTGGAAGTGCGGACAGTTCTGGGCCCAGATTTTTCACGATATCGATATACCTGTGAAAAGAAAACGCTCGTCATCATCAGTGAATTTATCTTTTGCGTTCTTATGGAAACCTAATTTTCATGCAGACCAGCCACCGTATCAAATTTCAAATTGGGTAATGAGAAGAATAAAGGATAATTTGTCAAATAAGACACCCAAGCGATATTTCCCCATTATTTTTGGTTTATTTGGTTTCATTTTTTATGTTTCGGAGAGTCATTTTACGTTTGCGTATAACTGTCATAGTATGTCGCATAGAGAAGTGTGTTTGTGAAAATTTTGAATTTGAAGACTTTAAGTTATAATAACCACAAGAAAAAATAATAATAAGAATCTCAACTCCGTCTGTCTGCCTGTTCGTCTGAACTAAAGACTTGAAATTTTGTATAGTTGAGTTTTTTGAGAGAGTTTGTTACAATTAATTTTTTTCTGTTATCACTTGTTATTGGTTATCACTAGAAGTTACGTAAAATGAAATTCTATTTGCTATTTTTAAATCATCTTCTACTTTTATTTACCTGTGTCCATTATAGACGAATCCTTGCATTTGTCCAACAAAATTAGGCATGGTCGATGTCATTTGGATCTCCTCCTCAGCATGGAATAGGCCACCAAGATGTATCGATCTGATTTCCATGGTACTATGTCGTCCAAGGATCGTTTCGGCTGAAGGTAAATATTTAGATATTGTGCACGAAACGAACGTAACGTAAGTAAAACCAAAAAAGGTTTTCGGGCAAGCATAAAAAACAACAAGTGATTCGATTGGTTCATTGATTGATTGGATTCATAAACAAAATCATAATAATAATAGAATCGAAAAACAATAACAAAAAAAAAAAATAATAACCATAATAACGGAAAAAAATCAAGTTGAAAAACATAAATAATGAATATAAAAACAAAATCCAAACAGAAATTAGTAAAGAGAACAACACAAGAGAAGAAAATTGTGCTTTGTTCATGGGTTATATCAACTATACAAGGAAAACTCCTCAACTCTGGGAAAATCATCTCGTTTCGGTTTTGTTCATCTACAGAAGACTCACTTCATTCCGTCGTCCCGCCTGATTCGGAAAATTAGACAGTGAGTTTTCCCTCTAAGGGAAATCAATTAGGGAAACTTTTTTAATTGATTGTTGGATAATTTTTTTTTCCAAAAAGCTTGGATCTGACATTTCAAGTAAAAATTTTTACATTTAAAAAAAAAAAACACGAATAGGGGGTTAAGAAGTTTTCCTTTTTTCTGCGTTTAAAAATATGTTTCTTGGCTAAAAGTTTTTGCAAATTTCAATATTAGATAGAGTGAATTGCGTTTGTGATATTGTCGTTAAAAAATTACGTTAAATATAAATTCAAGAAAATATAATTGAAGTCATATTATTCATGAAATAAAAAAAATTGTTGAATCTAGAAAGAATTTCGTTTGCGACATGCTCATGCAACAGGCTAAATATTTTTATTTTTCTGATGGGGTTAAAATGAAAATGTGGCGAATTTTTACTGGAAATGATTTTAGATAATTTTGTCAATATTTTTTGCGATTCACAAATACATAAAAAAAACAAATTTTTCCGGTTTTTTTTTTTTTCTAAAATATTTAAAATTTACTGGAGTGTGGACCTTTATTATCGTATTGCGAAAAAAATCATTTTAAGAACATATCGGGTCTTTTAATAAGGACATAACAGTTTTGTATCCTATAATATAATACGAGGAACGTCTGTCTGTCTGTCTGTCTGTCGGTCTGTCTGTCTGTCTGCACAGACGATCTCGAAAACCCGCCTAACGATTTTCACGAAACTTGGCGGTTAGGGATTTTCGGAATCGAAGAAATCGATCTAGATAGGTCTCACCCCTTCGATACCCCTCGCCTGGTATCATCGAATTGGGTGGTCCGATCTTAATGAAACTTTACAGTATTACTGAGGGGGCTGAGGGCTTTCAATTTTACCACTACAAACCTGACTTCTCCCTCCCCTCGATAACCCTCACCTGGTGTCTCAAAAGGTTTTAAAAATCGGTGACAGCGATTACTCAATAACTACTCAACCGATTTCTATGAAATTTTGTTATCGCACGTTAGTTTTAGGTCTAGCTTTCGAGGTCGGGAATTTAAAAACTCTGGAAAAGCTCTGTCGGGAATTTAAAAACTCTGGAAAAGCTCTAAATGTGAATTTAGTTTTTCCCCAAAAATCAGCAAAAGTAGGATTTTGAGCTCGCCGAGCATGGCTCGGTCTTCCTGGTACTTTAAATAAAACACAGAATAATTGAGATATCGGGCTGAAATTTATTCCAGGTGTAGTGGACATGTTACATTTAAGTATGAACCACGAGCACGTTTGCTGATTGATTGTTTGGAGCCAATTTTCCACCACTCTTCCACACATATCGGCCGGAACGTTGGAAATTAGGGTTCGATATTGTTCCTGAGCTCCTCTAACGTTCTTGGCTTGTTGGCATAAACCAACGACTTAACATAACCCCATAAAAAGAAATCCAACGGCGTTAAATCGCATGAGCGAGGTGGCCATTCGACCGGACCATTTCTCGAGATTACACGATTACCGCACTTCTCCTTCAGTAAGTTTTAATAATTTCAGTAAGTTTTAATAATTTCCACACGTTGCTCGTTCGTGAACTTCACCATGATAAAAATGTAAACCTTGACTGACGTTTTAGCATTGCCAGATCATAAAAAAAAGTTTTAGGGTGCGTTTTTATTAAAATACAAAATTGCTAAGTCCTTATTGAAAGACCCTTTATAAAGTCTTTTGAGAAATACGCGATATCCTTACAGGGCTCACCAGTTTTTAGATTTTTGTGCAAACCTACATAATGGTAGCGTTCGATTAAACAAGAACTAATAAAATCGGCTCGGTAAAATTCTGTAACTAAGAATGTATGGAAATTTTTGTTTTTTTGGTTTTTCTATTTTAGAATCGTACTTTTTTTTTATCGGTAATAAAAAAATACATTTTATTCTAATTGATAAAACAAAAAAAATCTTTTTCTTAATTGATGTTTTGTTTTTTAAGACTTTAATTCTGTTTGATATATTTTTCGGCTAAAGCATTTGTTAACTGCGTCTATTGCTATCATCTCCAATATTAATTCACTCACATTTTCAATTTTTGGGGTATTAAAAAACCAAGGTAAAATCTTTTAAACAAAAAATACCGAAACAAAACAATTAAATTAAAAAGAAACGAATAAAAATGTTAATTGTGCACACAGGGCGGGATTCTAAGCTATTTTTAAATATAATTTTGAATTTTAATTTAAAAAAAAAATAAATAAGTATCAATCTTTTCTGCTGCAATAAAAATCAACAGCATTATTTGAGACTTATTTACTTTTTCTCTATCTCAAATAGGTTAATTTTGAAAAGGAAATGAGAAACAAAAATAAGACCATCAATCCATATCTAAGAAACCAATAAAATTTTTACCAATGATTTGCTGTTTAACAATTTGCAAATATGCCATGCCATTACCAAACACGATTCCATTTCGCATATTTTCATTCTCCGTTGCAAATTTTGTTGAACATTTTATTAAAAACAAACACAAAAAAAACAACATATGTTTTCATTGAAAAGAATGTATTGAAAAACAAAATTGTTTTTGTGTAATTTATCCAATAAAATTGAATTTATATCGAATGTGCACATTTGGTTGGTCCTACACCGCCTACTCGTGTCCTTTAGACTTATGTAAAGCCTACGCATAGATTTAATGTTGAGCAACGTCAAAAAAAAAATCCGGTGTTATGCTGTATTAATTGGGTTTTCGGTTATAAATGAAAACAATTTGCTTCAATTATGTTACGAAATTAATGAAAATACCGAACATTCAAAACAAATTAAAATAATGTTGCTGAGGTTTGATTATAAAAAAAAATGATTTTCTGCTCAATTGAAATTGTTTATCCATGGAGTGAATATTTCTATTTTTGACGGGAAAGTTAAAATATTTTCACATTTGTGTTGTCTTTTATACACATTTTTGGATTGGTTTGGAAATCTAGATAGACCTGTATTTGTATTTGATGCCGGCTCCACACTTTGGTCGAATACATGCAAATCACAGCGAACGCGAGAGATAGTGAGTTTGCCTAGATTTTCTGGGATTCGCCTGAGTATGGCTGCATTCGGCTTCAGTCAGACGAATGTACCAACCGCTCTCGCCCTTCTACTTATTTGAATTTAATTCGCCTGCATTCGGCGAGAGTGTGGAGCGACTATGACATACAATTTTATCAGGGCAGCAATCATGTATTCTGACGCGTCTCTGTCTTTCGACTTCAATGCAGCTTTTAAC
Organism: Chrysopilus asiliformis; assembly: GCA_964034945.1. Taxonomy (NCBI): domain Eukaryota; kingdom Metazoa; phylum Arthropoda; class Insecta; order Diptera; family Rhagionidae; genus Chrysopilus; species Chrysopilus asiliformis. The sequence continues at coordinate 6,530,962 of OZ035961.1, forward strand.
TCTTGACTTCGTCATATCAGCAGCTTCAAATTTCCTGGAGTGACAGTCAGAATCACGTTTCGATACATAGTGACGATTCCGCGAAATTTTAAGCTGCAGATATGGCGAAGTCAAGAGTTAAAAGCTGCGTCGAAGTCGAAAGACAGAGACGCGTCGGAATACATGATTGGTGCCCAGGACTTTCTGTCTACTTTGAATGGAAATTTTCCTCATAAAAGAGTTTTGAGAAAGAGTTATTTAAATATAGTATTTTTTTTCTTTGTTCTTTGCAACTTTTCTTAAATTTGAAATGAATTTTAAAATGTTTGGATATCTAAAAATTGTGGAAAATCCTTTTTAGCCCTCAGGAGTTGTCTGAAACTTTCCAAGATCTTCGTATCCTGTACTAGTGTAATAATAATAATTCTAATTTAAAGGGGTTTTTTAAATAGTTGAAACTCTGAAACTTCTCAGACAAAATTAATGAATTAATAAATTTCAACATTTGTAATGGTTTTCTCATTCAAATCTTATGTTGCCAACTTGAGGACAAAAAAAAACTAATACTGAGTTTTTGTGAAAATGGTGAACTGTGGGTGTAAAATGACATATTATAATGAGAAAATAATTTTAATAAAATTATAATGATAAAATAAAGCACTTTGTGGCTCCCATTTAGTGTGGCTTCATTTGCATTTATTATACCTACGAGCATTGCGGAGCAAACGAACAGAACTTTCTGTCATAACTTTGAAATGTAAGGAAACTTTTCACAAAGCCAAGTTTTCTTTTAGTTAACCTGCTTTTTTTTCCTTCTGCCCTCTTAACCAACATATTATGAGAAATTAGAATAAAAAAAAACTTTAACTTTATGTTAAACTTTTATGCTCTTTCTTCGCAAATATCGCATAAAACGTTAAACAATTACTTTGGATTTAAGTAACGATATTAGATTTTCTTAACAGCAAATCATTGGTGTGTGTAAATTTTTAAAAAATTTAGATTAAATTAAATAAATATATATTTCCAAACATCAGGCATATAAAAAAAATCAATTTTGTGTGCAATAAAATAGCGCCCTGACGCTCGCAAAGATAAGAAATTTATCGCAATATCTTCTTGTTGCTTAAACAAATATCTTTTACGATAGTTTTTTTTTCAAATTTTCGTATCGTATTTAAAAGATTTGTATTTAGAAAAAAACCGTTAAAATATTTTTCAAAAGAAATCTTATTATCGCATTTAACCCGACTAGCGATCATATGATGAAGATTTTTTATAAATCATTTAATTATTTATTTAATGAAAATTAATTTTAATCTATTTAATTTCGATGTTGAAAAATTTTTTCGTTGTTTTACTGTTTGGAAAAGAAAATTTAATTTTACACTCTTTCTGTATGTAAAGGAGATAAAATTCAAATAAAAAATTGTAATTTTCTTAAGGATATTTTTTGTATTTGAGGTAAGTTGGGGATAAAATGTTATTTAAAAATTAATAGAAGTTTTTTTTACCAATTCTTTTTTTTTTTTTGAATAGTATAATAAATACTAGACAGAAGACATACAATAGTATGAAAAATATATATATAGTTAAAAGTGGAAACTAGGTAAATGTTAAAGGTTAGAATAATAACAAAAACACTTAAAGCGCAAATACTGAAATGCTAGCAAAATAAATCTTCAGTTTAGATGAAGTTCTCGATCATTTTCATTACTTTACTTTTTTTGGAAATTGATTTAATTTGGTAAAATGAAAAAAAATTTTATGTCTTGGATGCAATTTTTGTTGAAGCAATTTTTGAGGTTCTTTATTTTATTTTTTAAACTTGAGAATTGAGGATATGTTGTCAAATTTTATACTTTGAAGAATATTAATTTTATGCCGGACATTTTGTCATTGCTCTACACTCTAAAAACTGGGGCCTTATTCTAGAACTCGTACCGAGTCAAATCTCTACCGAGTGGTACAAAAAGCGATTCTTGAACTCGGAAACGAGCGATCTCTCTCAAAAGATAGTTTCAGATTAATGTTGAGCTCACTCGGGAGGCTAAACGTCACAAGAAATTTATAAGGCCCCTGGTGTTAAAATTTCTTTAACTATTCAATTATTGAAGTAATTTCAAGCAAAAAATATGTCGAATTTTACTTGAGTGTATGGAAAATTTGGTTGAATGTTAGGGATCGTTTACATCTGACAGTTTATTGTGCGAATTTTATACTAAATTCATTGTACGACCGTTGATACAAAATCAAGAATTTTTTTCCTAAAAGACGTCCGAATTCGAATTTTTTCACACAGACCCGTCGGAATTAATTCAAATATTGACAACTTTTGCTCAATGATATACGAATTCAAGAAAAAATCGCAAGTGTAAACCAGGCTTTAGTCATTTTCTGTTGAAACAATTTTTTTTTTGTGGAAAAGCCAACACATTTGTTGATATTTGTGTACATTTGACGAATATTCATCATTTTTAGAAGTGCTTTCAGCCATTGCTAGAGTAATCGCCAACAAGAGAACATGTGATGTTTTTGTGTGAACTTTGCAAAGGAAAATTTAATACTGTGTTCGGTTTAAAAGAACCTTTTTTATACAGGTAAAAACAATGCGAAATTTGAGTGTTTGTAATTTCCCATTGAATGAGCACATATAACCACAAGCAGCATGACCGCAAGAACGGGTAACTCGCCCGGCCAGAACAATTTGCGGGGGGGGTGAAAAATTTTGGTTCACGGCAAAGAACCACTCAAAAAAAATATTGTGAAGCCTTAAGAAAGCCTAAAAATCTTCGTCGAAAGCACCTTTAGGGATGACAAATTTTTATCTCATATCAAGTACTAGCTTGCATACCCGTCGTTGCCGGGTTAAGTTTTTTCTTCTTTTTTTTATGATCTATGTTGGAGCTAAACTTCAGGCCAATCGGCTCGGTAATTTCCCCGCGAAAGGGTAACATAGAGGAAGAGCTAAGTTTCGATATCACTTTACCCCCTCCCCTTACTCCCCCATCCCTTGGGCTACTTTTTAATGGGTCTGTGTTAGGGCTGAACCCCTGACGAACATCTATGCCAAATTTCAGGCCAATCGGTTCAGTAGTTTCCCTGCGAAAGAGTAACATAGCGCAAAAACTAGGTTTCGAAATCATTTTACCTCCGCCCCTTACTCCCCCCACCCCTCGCGCTACTTTTCCGTATGCCTATGTTGGAACCAGAACTACCACAGACACTCATGCCAAATTTCAAGTCAATCGGTTCAGCCGTTTTTGCGTGAAAGAGGAACAGACAAACAGTCAAATAGACAGACAGACACCAACTCATTTTTATACCCGTATGGTGAAACCAAAGGGTATATTAACTTTGCCTTACCGTTTGTAATGCCAAGATCCCGTCATCGCACAAAAAAATGAATTACACCAGTGTGTTTAGAATGATAAAAATATTTAATTTTTGCATGTCCGTCCGTCTGTCTGTCTGTCCGTCCGTCTGTCCGTCCGTCTGTCTGTCTGTGGCGCGGATTGCGGGCGCACGGATTGAGCTAGAGACTTAATAGTTTGCACAGATCCGTTTTTCGTAAAATGCGAGGCTAAGTTCGTTAATGGGCAAAAATGGACCATTAGGGGGGGTACCCCCCATACGAACGAAAACTTTTTTTGTAAATATCTCAAAAACGGTGCATCTTATCAAAAAAGTCCAAGAACAAAAGTTATTTAGGATATGATTCTACATAAAACTCCCATACATCAAAATCCGATTGGAATAAATTTTAAAAAATCTTATTGGAAAGTTTGACTTCAAAGTGGAATTTTGGTACAACTGTTCGAATTTTGATACGAATACGGGTTCCATACGGGTTTTCAATGATTGCCAGATTGGCAATTATAGCTTTTGTTATGTTTATATATTAGTATGATATACCATTTTGCCAAATTTTGATATCCTTATCGACTGTCGGTAATTTTTTTTTTGCCAATCACCAAAATTTTATTGGAGAAATAATTTGAATGAATGATTGACATATTGATTGAAAGCTTGATTGAAATTTCTACTGTAATTTCTGAATTTTTGATTTTTCTTTTCTTGTTTGCCGATCACTAGAGCAGTGGTTAGGGGAGGAGTGAGATGATGTCAATAGCTCACGAAGATAGATTGCTTAAAAAAAGCTTTCAAATTTTCGGTCTTTCAAAACAAGACTCTAAAAAAATTTCGTACGCCAAAACAAAATCTAATAACTGCTATTGAGTCTAAATATTTTATTAAATTTGATTTTGCCAGTGTTGCAAGTTTTTTTCATTTAATTAATCATTTGAGTGCTAAATTAGAAAAAAAGAATCTCAAAAATTGCTTCTTGTACGGTTTTTTTTCGAAAAAATAATGTTTTTATCAGAATTTTAAAACAATTTTCTATAATTCCACCATAAGACATAAACTTTCGAATTCAGTCAATAAACAATAAAAAGTTATCTACGGAAAAATCAATTTTAGAATTTCTCAAAAGTTACTTTCATCTACAGAAAATTTTTAATAATTTTTTTTCAACTGCAATTAACTTAAAATTAATTCATATTATGAAACATCACATAGAAAATTAAAAATTTTCTGTTAATGTGGAGAATCCAAATAATTACTCTAATCAGTCATTTAAAAAAAAGAAAATTACCCTCAACAAAAAACTGGGAGTAAATTTACTTTCAATGCTTCTTATTCAAACGATATCGAAATGAAAATGAAAAAAAAAAAAGATTTTCATACGACAAATCAGACCAATTAATTTATCAGCATTTTTTTGTAAACTGGTATTCAGTGTCATTTTGGTCTGTTGTAAGAATATAATTTCAAAAACCAAAAATCAAAAAGAAAAACCCAAAGTGAGCAATGAATTCAAAGTGTTCACAAATTAGATCGATGTTTTACTGTTTGAAAGGAAAACACACGACAAATAGAATATATTGAAGTTAAATAGTTTTCTTGTTATGGTTTATAAAATTAAAAAATAAAAATAAAATAAAATGAAGGAAATGAATTTTTCTTCGCAGATCTTAGTTTTAGACATTTTTCAGTTTGATTCGCAAAATTATAAGTTTTTCTCCAAAAAAAAGGATAAAAAAAATAAAAATTTACATTGATATAGACATTGGAAAAAAGTATTTTTTTTAGTTATTTTCAGCAGAAGTTTTTTCAGTAATTTTTAAGTTTTCTTCTTATTTGTTGTATTCACAAATTTTCAAATGATGTTTTTTTAAAATTTCTTCATTATTTTCAAATTATTGTCTTTATTTTTATTTATTTTTTTGTAAAATATTCTTCTTCTTGTTTTATTGGAATAAAAAAGTTGTTAATATTAGATAAACGACACGTCACGACACGAATAGGGCAAGTAAGTGCTGTTGATACATACATAACATACCCCTGACGGGGGGAGCCCCGTCGACTTGAAGCCTCAAATTCGATGCTCTTCGGGAAAATCGTATTGTGTGCCAGTTATTATCATTTAGAACGGATTGCCCAGCCAGAAGATTCTGTAAGAAATAAAAGATTTTTTTTATTAAATTTTTATCATTTTGGTATAAAGGTAAAGTAAGAAAAATTCAGATCTGGTATGAAAAAATGTATTCCGCAATTTCCGGTAGTCGATAAAAATGTGTCAAAAAAAATTCATATTAAGGGTATTCACAGTCCTCTTTGAAATTGCGAGTAATTTTACCGCTCGGTAATTCAGTCAAATTTAACAGATTTTTACCGAGACGGTAATTTGGTTCATGTAAAAATGAATTACCGGATTCGGTAATTGTAGACATGCCTTGAGTCGTGTTTTCCGGCCCGGTTATTCGGTATCAAGAATCAACCGCGAGTGGCGCGAGTAATATTTTTAGTTGTCAAATTTTCTCGCTGGTTATCTCATCGGACTGCAATTTTTTTCAATTTTGATAGCCGTTGCCACAATAGAAATTCAAAAGAATACATCAAACATGGATTTAAAGGTATGTGACATATTTTACAATTAAATTCGCAGTTCATGATTTGGTCACGTATCCAATAAAAGCGCTGTTCTCAAATCTTTGCTGTGGAATGTTCACAGCAGAATATTTTCAGTCTTTTAATATTACCGAAAACACCGAATACCGAAAATTAAAAGAGGACTGTGAATACCCTTATTATTTTTTTCTGAGAGTTGACTTTTTTGACAAATCGCAGATTTTTAGAATTTTTTAAATAATTTTTTTATGGCTCTATATTCAAAAAAAGGGTTGCGTGAAAAAAAGGCTGGGATATAGCATAATCTAAAATTACCTCTTGGATAATGGTAACTGTTGTTATATTCCTAACTAAAGACTTAGGGTTTTATTTGCTATTTAAAATTGAAACCAAAATTTTTATTCCCTGCCTTTTGTATTCTAATGAGTTTTTTTTCAAGTCGATTGAAAACAGAATTAGAACCTATATTTTTCATCACACGCAAAGGTAATTGGAACTCCGTATAACAAATTTGCCTCCCTAAAAATCGCGTTTAAAAATTCATCGTAATAAATCATTATTGGTGGCCATATTTCTAATTTACCAACTGAAAAATTGAATTCCGGCAAGGTAGTCATTCATACACTAAAATGATGCCAAAAAAAATGAGTATGTGTAATTACTTTTTCACGATCTCCGAGTCGTACACTGGCACGTATTCTTCCTGCAACGAGAGCAATTTCTAATCGATCGGGAGAATTTGATTCGGCACTGGTTAGAAGCAATAGACCAACTGGCCGAGCTGTTTTAAATCGCAAGACCAATTCTTCCGTTTGCGTCTTCGTCCCCTGTCCATTTCCCAGCCAAATCGTCATATGTTGACTTCCGTTGAAGGCCAGCGTGGCAGATTCCCTTCCGCAAGTTGGCCCCGTGTACAGCGTCGCCGAACAATCACAAACAGGTCGATTCCATCCCTCCGTGCAGGTTCCACCGTTCATACAAGGCGATGGAGCTCCACTGCAAACGTTCGACTGTATATGACAGGATGGTTTCACGGCTCCTAAAAATAGATTTGAATTTCACTCGATTAGAAACCATGGAAATGAAGTCAGGTAAAAAAATAGAAATGGAAGATATCACGGAATATCAGGCCATCATCAGGAAATACAGTTTAGGGGGGTTGAAATATATATGATTTATTGAATGACATTGGAATATACCTGAATCCTGCTGTCGGGCGAATGCAGCGATATCAATTGCCTTCCCACTCAGCACCAGATCCCTCAGGCATCCGACGAATCCTTGTCGAAGCGTAGCCGTCCAAATTGCCGGCGGCCAGTTAACACTCGCATATGATGGACCCGTTCCACCCACGTACATTTGATTATCAAGATCCAGGATGGTGGCATCTGCCGGGGTCCGGAACTCATTCCATTGTCCGTCGACCGCAACTTTTCCGTCGCGTCCGTTTCGCCGCAGCGTAAGATCATGCCATTCACCGTCATCGACACGACGCTTTGATGCCCTCACCTTAACAGCACCTGTGCCGAGGTCCAGATGAATGTAGATGTGTCCGTTTAGCAATTCAATTGCGAACAACACCGGCTGAAATGGAATTTCATTTTTTTCACTTGTTTCCATGTCGGTTGGATTCTGGCTAATGGTTAAAAGTTAGTTGGGATTTCGGCCTTTTTCAGGCATTAAGGTTTGAACTTTTGGGGTGAAAAAAGTTTTTTTTTCTCTTTTTCAAATATTTTTTTTGGTTTCTGTTTTTTTTTATTTTTCGTGTTTAAAAAGGGGAAATGAAATCAAATAAAGTAACGGGCAGCAAGGAACATTTTTTCTTACGTTTTTGGCTCGTGGTGGTCGTGTCCCTGTTGTTAGTATAATTAAACCATTTGGCTCCTTTGTGCGAAATTTGAAAGCGATTGAGCTCTGCTTTCCGGTCTCCCATGGTGGCAGAATCTAATTAAAAAACATAATGTTTTACTAATTTAAAACATAAATAGGCAAGCGGATAATGTTTACTAAATCTATTCAGCATAAGGTTATCGTACGCAAACACAACAGAGGATGATCTCTAATTGGGATAAATTCGTTTCCATAAAAAAATATTACGCAGAAAAATGTCTGTGTCGGATAGTTTGCAAAATTATGTAATCGGAAATTCGAATAAATTAGTTTATTTAAAAATAAAAATATTCTTGAAACGATCTTTCCAAATTGGACACTCGGTTTGGACAGTTTTTTGTAGCACTTTATTTTAACTTATTTTTGGGTTAAAAAAAGAAAAACACAATCAGGGTATTCATAGTCCTCTTGTAAATTGCGAGTAATTTTACCGCTCGGTAATTCAGTCAAATTTAACAGATTTTTACCGAGACGGTAACTTGGTTCATGTAAAAATGAATTACCGAATTCGGTAATTGTAGACATGCCTTGAGTCGTGTTTTCCGGCCCGGTTATTCAGTATCAAGAATCAACCGCGAGTGGCGCTAGTCAGAGCTGGGCAAAATACTCAATACTCAAGTATCAGTACCAGTATATGGTAATGATACTTTTAACCGCATTTCAGTATCAGTACAAAAAGTACTGGTACTGAGATTTCAGTACCAGTAAATTTTGTACTGGTATTGCTCTGACTGAGCAGTACAAAATTACCAACATCGGTACTGGTACGGAAACTCCAGTACCACTTGAAAAATATCAGTACTTTCGCGAAAAATACTTGAAAAAATTTCAGTACTTTTGCAAAAGTACTTGAAAAAATTCCAGTACTTTTGCAAAAGTACTTGAAAAAGTATAAAAAGTACTGGTACCGCAAAACTCAAAACCAGTACAAAAAGTACTGGTACTGCAAAAACCAGTACCAGTACAAAAAGTACTGGTATTGCAAAAAACCAGTACAAAAATACAAATATTGTAAAAAACCAGTACCAGCACTTTTTGTACTGGGCCTGGATCCGTGCATCGATTACAAGTACTTCAAGTACTGGTACTGATCATGCAGTACCAATACTTAAGGTATTGATATTGGTGGCAAGCCCAGTACAAGTATCTATGTACTGGTACTGCTCGTGTACTGCAGTATCAAATGTACTGAAGTATGCCCAGCTCTGGCGCTAGTAATGTTTTTAGTTGTCAAATTTTCTCGCTGGTTATCTCATCGGACTGCAAATTTTTTCAATTTTGATAGCCGTTGCCACGATAGAAATTCAAAAGAATACATCAAACATGGATTTAAAGGTATGTGACATATTTTACAATCAAATTCGCAGTTCATGATTTGGTCACGTATCCAATAAAAGCGCTGTTCTCAAATCTGGGCTGTGGTATGTTCACAGCAGAATATTTTCAGTCTTTTAATATTACCGAAAACACCGAATACCGAAAATTAAAAGAGGACTGTGAATACCCTGAATGAAAACACACCGTAAAAACATGTAATGGTCTAAAAATTAGTCCCCCCTAATCCTAATTTTTCTTGGAGAAAAGGATATTTGCGTTATCTTTACAGGACCTTTTGTTAGGATTTTTGAAATTCTAGCACCGGATTCGTGATCTGCGACCCTCAAAATCTCCTGGTGACGCTTTTCAGCCCCCTTAATAAGCAGGATTCATTGCGAAAATCAACGTTTTAAAACAGCCAAACCTTCTTTACCCCCTTATCGGTAAAATTTCACTGAGCGTTGAAAATTGGACTGAGCGTTGATGAGTCAGTCAGCCATACATAGATTTAATCTCATTGCTGAACTGTAAAAAAACACACATATAAAAATGATTTGTCCAACAAACACCAATCATATATAATTTTGTTAATTTTCTTGCAAACTCTAATGAAACACATGTTCAGCATAAACGAAGTAAAAATTAATGAAAGCTCTGTGATCCCATAATCCCATTTATTCCAAGAAACATGAAAAGGGTGGTTCAGGATTTTCGATTGTGTTTTTGATTTACTTTACATTTCTTTAGCTGGAAGTGCTTGAAAAGTTCCCAGTTTCGTGCTCTTTATATGATCAAGCTTATAATCGCCTAGGCCTTGCTTTTTTTCTCGTCTTAATTACAAATCCAACAGATTTGTCAAAAGATTTTCTTATAATGATTCTAAGAAAATCCGAAAACAAAATTCTTCTTTTACGCAATTTCAACGCTGGTTTGATATTCAAAAATCTTTTCCTTGATCCTTTTTTTTTGTTGTTTTTTTTCTCTTTTTTCTGTTCTTCTCATCCCATCGGCGTACAATTAAATCTCTTGGATTGTAAAACTATTTTTAAGGTTTCATTGTATGCCTTTATTGTTCCAAAAATAGAAAAAAAGGAAAAATTATCGATTGAATCTCTAGATAAAATTATGTTGAAAGCGAGAGCATAATTAATTTTTAATTTTAGGAAATTTGTTTAAACACTTGAACGATTTTGAATGAATTCTATTTAAGGATTTGTTTGTGATTTTCGCCTGTTGAGACCATAAACATCGGATTAAAATATAGATTTTATGAAACGGAAATTTACAGAAACAGCATATTTCTGAAGCCTGTGGTGAATACTTCTATAAATAGAATAGCGTAAAAAACAAAATTCAGATATTAAAAAAATCCGTTTCAAGTACGATTTTATCCACTTGAATATCTTAAAACCCTTTTGATTAGAGTCGAAGTGTTTTGGAATAACGAACCAGCTTAACCATCTTATAGACTGTGAGGATGAATTGAAAAACCCTTTGCGCCCGGCCACGTTGGTTGGGGTTATGTTTTCATTGGTTAAGGGATGGCGGTGCTAATAAAAAGGTTAAGTCACTCTCCTTGGTACCAGTTAAACGAACATTAAATCGATTAAGATGGACAATAGCGATGAAAAGAGCAAAATCAGGGCCGCGGGAAAGTAAATTTCTTAATTAACAATTTTTGAGGAAAATTCAATTATTTATCGTACGATTGAAATAACGGGATATGACAGGAAACAACTTTTCCAACCGTATAAATATATAATATATATTTTGTATCTATCCGACTTTTGCTATTTATCGCAATTATTATCGTATTAGAGGCTGTAAGAAAAGCGATTTATTTATGCCTTAGACCGTTAAAATTGCATAGGACAGCTTTTGGCCTCGCTTTATGCTTGACTCTTTAACAAATAATCGGCGAAAGTGTGAAGGATGAGGGTTTTTAACATCGTTACGATTCCTGTTTTAGCTAAAATCAAATTTAATGGGGTTGTGACGATGTTTGTGCTATTTTGTTTTATGTTGTTTTGGGATGAAGAGGAGCTTTTGCTGTCTTATCAAGAAAAAAAAAATGTCTATTCAATATAAATTTGACACTACGTTGTCAGAAATTGGAATTCGGGTTGGGCATAAGTAATTTTTGATATCGAATTAACTGGGAATTTTTTTTTTTATTATAAATCTTGTGAATTTTGATTTTGCCTGTAAGTGTCAAGCTCCAATCAATCAGTTGATATTTTTTTATAAAAATTAAATAGCCTACTTAAGCCATATAAATTTTGAGACATAAATAATTTTGGTTGAACATAAGTTGCAGAGTTTTGTTGGTGCAAATGTATCTTAAAATGTTTATTTTTATAAAATTTCGTGCTCTTACAAGCTTTTATTTAGTTTCACTTGTTTGTATGTATTTTGTATGTATTTTGTAGGGTTTTGTAGAGTCTTGCCATATAATTTTGATCCACACTCTAAATTTTTTGTGTGAATTCAGATTAAATATTGTTGGAAAAATTGATTTTTTTGAGTATTTACACAGTTTTAATGCGTGATTTCCAAAAATCGCATAAAGCGTGAGTTTTGACCAATTTTACTACAAAATTTGCTTGATTTCCAGCAATTAAAATTAAAGTGTGATTTCCCACAATAAGGGTATTCACAGTCCTCTTTTAATTTTGGGTATTCGGTGTTTTCGGCAATATTAAAAGACTGAAAATATTCTGCTGTGAACATCCCACAGCACAGATTTGAGAACAGCGCTTTTATTGGATACGTGACCAAATCATGAACTGCGAATTTGATTGTAAAATATGTCACATACCTTTAAATCCATGTTTGATGTATTCTTTTGAATTTCTATCGTGGCAACGGCTATCAAAATTGAAAAAATTTGCAGTCCGATGAGTTAATCAGCGAGAAAATTTGACAACTAAAAACATTACTAGCGCCACCCGCGGTTGATTCTTGATACCGAATAACCGGGCCGGAAAACACGACTCAAGACATGTCTACAATTACCGAATCCGGTAATTCATTTTTACATGAACCAAATTACCGTCTCGGTAAAAATCTGTTAAATTTGACTGAATTACCGAGCGGTAAAATTACTCGCAATTTAAAAGAGGACTGTGAATACCCTTAATGAAAGTAGAATACGTCAATGCAGACAGTGAATTCTCAACAGGAATGTTATTTCACACAAAAAAGTGTGAAATCGCATACATTTTGGATGATTTCACTATTCATTTGTTGGTTTTTGTGTGAAATCATTACATATTTTGTTGGGATTCACGCTGATTTTTGTGTGAATTTACGCTCAACATTTCAATCACACTGCAGTGTGGAATCACTGTATTTATTGTAGGCATTTAGTTTCCTATATTTAATGTAGCCAAATCCAACAGAAATCAATTAGAGTGCATTTCTACTCATACGATTGACTTGTACATATCCGTAATTCCGATGACAATGCAAAGGGGCATGTTTCTGGCTATGCTGTTCCGCCTACTTCCTACCCCTCTCCAGCTATCTTTTGAATCGTTACTAATATCGACCCACCCGCTTGACTGTGAACCCCTCTCCTGCTAACTCCTGAACTGTTGGAGCAATTTTGATGCGGTTAGCGCCATTGGGTAAATTGTTCGCCAAAGAAAATTTTCGCCCATCAAAATCAACTCATCCCCTTGGGTATTAATCCCTCTCCTGCTATTTTCGTAAAAGGTTGGGACCTTCGTCTGAATTGATATGCCAAATTTTAGGCTTTAAGCCGAACGTGGCCCAGCTTAGGCAAATTACAGCAGATTGAGACGAACGCGAGTCCACACTCTTGCACATTCGTCAAGGATTTGAATGTAGGGCAAATTTTCCAAGACTCAGCTTAGTTTCAGTAAAACTTTAAAAAAATGTACATTAATTTAGGCTTTTTAATCCGTCCTCGTTTCTTTTTTTTACGTTTATTTGAATGGATTTTCCGCAACATTATAGCAGATTCCTCTCTCTTCTTAAAACTTTGAAGTATTTCACTGACAGCCCCTAAAGAAAATATCGAGAAAAGTTTTGATGAGACTTGATTTAAATGGAGTGTCAAAAAGTCGGATGAAATATTACATGAAATCCTCGAAAAAAACCCAAGAGTTTCGAATAACAACTTTTGTATATCCCTAAGAATGTCGCGTATTCGATAAAATTGTAGTATGAGTAAATATTTTCAAAACAATGTATAGAATTTACTCGAATTTAGCTGCTTGTTTCCCGTGGCAATAACTCATTTTTAATGATGTAATTAAACAAAGCATAATAATTATTTTTTTTCTTCATCCTTTTTTTTGATATGACATGATGATATAAAATGGAGGATGATATGCCACTTAAAATGGTAACAAAAACAGTAACCGGGCAAAAGGAAACTAATGACGTCGTATAATCTTTGAAGTCTTGTCGTTATCTCAAAGTGATAATTTGAGCTCTTCTATGCTACATTTCGTATTTTCGTCTAACGATAAAATTTTACCGTATATAAACGAGTCTAAAAGCAGAAAATATCGCTGCAGATATTCGGTATCTGAAAAAGAAAATATACTTTTCGTATGTGTTCAACTTGAGTGATGCTGGCTATAGACGGAAATGTAGAGTAAGGAGATCTCAAACATCACGTGTGGATAGAAACGCTGTAAGGGCAGAAGAGTTGAAAAAGTTGTAGATAAATTCTGGAAACGGTAGCAAAAGTACTAAGAATTATGTTTAGCGAGGCTATAAAAAAGTTTTGTCCTTTTTTTCGACTTACCAAATGTGAGTCCCGAGTTGTAAACGTAACTGGATCCTGAGGGTCACCAACAGGACATTGGTATTCTATCCGTCCAGCAATTTGTATTAGTTTCGATCCGCTTCTAGCTAAATCGATCAGATTAAGCCGAAGAGTATCTGCTGAGAATTCCACCTGAAATTATACCGACAAACAAAGTACAGAAACACAGAAAAAAAATATATCACAAATTTACTACTCGTAGATTTTTTGTTTTGTTTTTGTTGTTTTATATATTTACATGAATATATGTGTTGTATGTGAATATGTATCGGGGAAAGAATAAAACACTAAAAAATTATAGCAATGAAAAGAGGATACAGGGTTAAATCTACAATCTCGTCTGTATTTGGATTCGCAAGGATACTCGAAAGGATAAAAATGACGGCGACTGGCATGATTATGTAACATTATTACTACACTTGTATATATATATATTGTACCTTTCGTAGACAACCAACAAAGTTATTGTGAACTCGGGCGCCTAGTAGGGCTCTGGGATTTACGGCACCTCCAACGTACACTCGGGATGATGAAAGCATCGTGAATTTCCCAGCTATGTGCGAATGGTCTGTGTACACATCATCCACTACTGTTACCAGCTGAAAAGACAATAAAAAATATATTAATATAAAATAAATATATCGGCATACGATTTTTTTATTATTAGATGAAATGATGATAAAATGATGATTCGTAATTAAATATAATTCTTGTCGTAGGGTCATTTTTATACCCTACTAGAATTTGGACCCGGCTACGCCCGGCTAAAAGCGTGAGTAGAACAAAATCCAAGAAAACCCCCTCCCCTTACTCCCCCACCTCTCGGGCTACTTCTCAATGGGTCTCTGTTGGGGCTGGACCCCCGACTAACATCTAAGCCAAATTTCAGGCCAATCGGTTCAGTAGTTTCCCCGCGGAAGAGTAACATAGCTCAAAAACTAAGTTTCGAAATCACTTTACCCCCTCCCCTTACTCCCCCTCCACGCGCTACTTTTCCGTATGCCTATGTTGGAAACAGAACTACCACAGACACTCATGCCAAATTTCAAGTAATCGGTTCAGCTGTTTCTGCGAGAAAGAGGAACAGACAGACAGACAGACACCAACTCATTTTTATATATTAGTATGATATGAAATATTCTCTATAAATAGTAATGGCCGGGATAGTCCCGAATTTAGACATGTTGTCCCAGCGTCCAGGAAACTGTCCTGGAATTATGCGAAAACTAACATATTTTTTATGGAATTATGGGAAAACTAAAGTATCTTTATCCGTTCTCGACATATTCTCATCACGGTCGGTGTGAAGAAATTGATCACACTCACGATTGCAATTACGAGTACGATTTCATTGACGATTGCGATTACGATTGCCATTACGATTGCAATTACGATTGCGATTACGATTACGATTACGATTACGATTACGATTACCATTACCATTACCATTACGATTACGATTACGATTACGATTACGATTACGATTACGATTACGATTACGATTACGATTACGATTACGATTACGATTACGATTACGATTACGATTACGATTACGATTACGATTACGATTACGATTACGATTACGATTACGATTACGATTACGATTACGATTACGATTACGATTACGATTACGATTACGATTACGATTACGATTACGATTACGATTACGATTACGATTACGATTACGATTACGATTACGATTACGATTACGATTACGATTACGATTACGATTACGATTACGATTACGATTACGATTACGATTACGATTACGATTACGATTACGATTACGATTACGATTACGATTACGATTACGATTACGATTACGATTACGATTACGATTACGATTACGATTACGATTACGATTACGATTACGATTACGATTACGATTACGATTACGATTACGATTACGATTACGATTACGATTACGATTACGATTACGATTACGATTACGATTACGATTACGATTACGATTGCGATTGCGATTACGATTACGATTGCGATTACGATTGCGATTACGATTGCGATTACGATTGCGATTACGATTGCGAATACGATTGCGATTACGATTGCGATTACGTATTACAATTGAAGCTTTTCGACCAATGACACGAAAGCTTTGATCTCGTTGGCCGGGACAGCTCAATCGCAATCGTCCGTCAGTGGGATACGGGCATTGTGGGGCTGTCTTTAGCAAGAATGGAGTGGAGGAGGGGGGGATTGTGTTAGTGTGATGGCAGTATCAACTCACACACAAAAAGTGGCAAAAAAGTTTGACCAGAGCGAGAAGGAGGGAGATTACTCATTTTATGGAAAGCTCCCTACCCAATTAAGTGAATATGTCTATAAGTTTCTAATGATGTGAAAAATTTACTTGCTTAGAAAAATCAAATCTGATTGTATTAATCAAATTGTTGATACAAATATCACAAATTTATCCCAATGACTATTAAGTAAGAAAAAGATATTTTGACAAGATGAAATGTGTATCTAATGATGATATTTGGGAAGGTTTATTTACATTTATATAACAATATCTTGTAAGTTACTCACCCGACAAAAACTCGTGATTGATGAGATCTAAACGTCACAAAAGGGTGATAGATAGAAGTTTTTCCATGTCATTTTTTTATATTTATTTTTGGTTTATGAAAAAAAAGAAGTTTAATTAGTAAATCAATATGATCTCAATAGGGAGGAAATTGGGCTATATTTTGAAACTCACTTCCTGTATCCTTCGATGGACAGTTACTTTGTGCCATTGATGATCATCGAAACGGACCCTTGACGGCTTAATGTGCATCTCTTGTTTTCCATTAGCTAAGCCCATCGTCAGTGAAACGCCACCATCACGAAGTGCTAAATTTAAATAATCTGTTCCGTGTCCTGTAAACGAAAAAAAAGCAATCATATTATTTATGCACATATATTTCTAGAACATGGGGCTGAGTAATTTTGTATAAATAAAAGAGAGAAAGGTTTTCACACCTAACTGCTGGTAACCGAAACTCCGAATCCTTTAGGAAAAATATGTTTTCTTATTTCGTTTCGCTTAGAGTCATGTTTTGTTATGTTTTCTTATTATTTTCAGTAGAAATATTCGAACCCCTTAGAAAATGAATAAAAAATACACGCATTTACGGCCATAGGCAAGAAAGTTTTCTATTTATTTTCCCATTTTGTCTAATGTCCCCCATTTGATCCTAGGGCAGCTTCAAGGCTTCCCATTTTCGTATTTTCCATTTTCCATTTCCCGTAAAGGTAAGTAAAAGCAGTAACATATTTTTTGTTTGTCATTTTTTTTTCTCTTTTTTTTCCATGTTTTTTTTGAGTACCAAAATCGGTTTGAAAGTGAAATAATTATTGTTTAGAAGCAGAAAATTAGAAATGGGGAAAAATGGGTCGCCCATTCTGCATGGCAACAACAGGGCAAGGGACGACCGAGGAAAAACAGTTATTGTACAACTAATATGTATATATTCTAAAACGAAAAAGACTCTTGATTTGATGATATTACTGTGAAACGCAAGGTTGACATTAAATCAACTTGACAACTATTTGTAAGGAGAAGATTTTTTTTTTCTTATTTCCAACAAAAATTTGTATAGGTAAACCATTTCTCAGTAAATTTAACAGTATTCCAATTTGAGTTTGTTGCCACCGAATTAATTATATGCTGCATTAATGACATATGACGGACTACCGATTTGTGACATAAAACTGATGACAACTCAAAATAACTTTTTGATACATTTTTATGTAATTATCCTTCCCGAAATCCATGAGCTTAGCAATTTTATAGGTTAAACGATATAAAAATTAAAATCAAATGAATTCTAACCTATAATTATCAAAAGCATATACACATACACATAATATTGCTGTTAAGATGGCATGGGTATAGAGTTTCTTGCCCTTGTCCTTAATTACACCCATTTAAATCTAATTCTAAAATCAAAATTGAAAGGAATCAGGGTTTCGCTCCTGATAGGGTCACTTTATCCGATAAAGTACTTTCTCTTAATGAAATGCTTTTATGGTCGAGCTTGCCGATTATTCCCATTAATGTGTTTGGGTTACAAGTTTTTTTCCCTTATTTGTACAGTAAATAAGTTGCTCGGTAATTTGTGAGTGGAACACTTGTAGAAATAATTTTGGTGGAAAATAAACACAAGAAAACAAGGGTAATTTGTCCTTAGGTATACAATGTGATTTTTTATGCATTTCTTTGATTTTTGGAAGTGTGAATTATTATTGAGTTTAACACAATATTTGTTTACTATGTGAATATTGGGATAAAAAAACTAATTTATTATAAGAAGATAGTCAAAGTAGTATAGGGGAAGGGCTCTACCTTGGACCGAAATTTACTTTTCGATCGGCTTTCGATGGATTTTTAGAAATAAAAAATTGTGAAATGGTCGTTATTCCGCCATAAAATTCGACGAATATTTCTACTACAAATTTCAACTGCAAACTTTGTATATTTAGTACTAGCTTGCATACCCGTCGTTGCCGGGTCAAGTTTTTTCAATTTTTTTTTATGGTCTATGTTGGAGTTAAACTTCAGGCCAATCGGCTCGGTAGTTTCCCCGCGAAAGGATAACATAGAAGAAGAGCTAAGTTTCGAGATCACTTTACCCCCTTTCCCTACTCCACCACCTCTCGGGCTACTTTTTAATAGGTCTATGTTGGGGCTGGACCCCCGACGAACATCTATGCCAAATTTCAGGCCAATCGGTTCAGTATTTTCCCGCGAAAGAGTAACATAGCCCAAAAACCAAGTTTCGAAATCGCTTTACCCCCTCCCCTTACTCCCCCACCCCTTACTCCACCCCCTCGCGCTACTTTTCCATATGCCTATGTTGGAAACAGAACTACCACAGACACTCATGCCAAATTTCAAATCAATCGATTCAGCCGTTTTTGCGTGAAAAGAAACAGACAGACAGACAGACAGACAGACAGACAGACAGGCAGACAGACAGACAGACAGACAGACAGACAGACAGACAGACAGACAGACAGACACCAACTCATTTTTATATATTAGTATGATTTAAAAACCGCGAACAATTGAAAAAAACCAATTTGGTTCTTTAACAAAACATTTGTATGACCACATCGAATGCTTAGTTTAACATTTAACATCCCTTTTCACCAAAACTTTTTTGAGAAAAAGGCTTTTGAGACGAAATGAAAATATTTGTCTGCAAAACCCTTTGAAATATTTGAAGATATTCAAGAATGTTGAATATATTCTACATGCTGATAAATGAAGATATTCCTCTGTCATTACATTGCACAAGTGGATAAATACGGTTAAAGAACGAACTGTTGTCAGTAACTTTAGAATGTCCTTCTTAACGTTGCCTATAGGTTGGAAATATATTTATAGATGAGGTACACAAACCAGTATAACAAATACGTAAACCTAAATAAAGTAGGGATCCTGTGTACGGCTAAAGTGATCAAAATGACTGTCACCCACTGCTAGAACAAAGAGACAGGAAGGATGTTGGCATGTGCGGGTTCTTGGGTATAAACGGAAATTAAGCCATCAAATAAATGGTTTCGAGCTCTCTGAGAATGGATGAACCTATCCATAAAAAACCAGAAAAGGTAAAAGTAAAACGACAGGAGGCTCTTGTCAAGAATGAAGAAAAATCGAAGCTTTAGAAGATTGCTTTTCCTTCTAACTCAACACTATCTATGCTTCGGTATGATGGCCATAGTAAATGCGCAAAGAATCCGAATATCTTGCTAACAGAATCAAATAGATTTATATGTTGGTTTTGGATTAGAAAACCATCTTAAATAAGATGAAATGCTCACAAATTACAGACGCACACAGTCACAGAACATTATTTGATATTCAATTATCGAACTCTGATCGACATTTTATATCAGGTTAAGCTCTATTTTGTAATATTTAATCGATAATGCGATGTAATTATATTTAAAGAATGATTTTTTTATCAAATATATTTTAAGATTTCGCGAAGATCTGATTTAAAAGGCATCTTGGTTTCCTTAAGATGGGACAGTTCCTGTGATATCAAATTTTAATTGAATTACTGTTTATACTGTCATAAAATTTTTATGTCCCACCACATAAGAAAAAGAAGAACCAACACTATGCAATTGCATTTAAGACAAGGCTAAAATATAAACTTCCAATCGACTGTAAAACTCGTTAGTCTTTGCAGAGGGTCACGTCTTATGTGAGAAAAACGCAAAGTCCCTGAAGAAATTCCTATAACCTTCTTAAGGACTTAAGGCTTCTTTTAGTCTAATGCTTTTAGAATGAAAACAACAAATCCATTTTAGGGTTTTTTAATCTGCGGAGAAGCTAAGAAACTTGCGACAAAAACTTTCTTTGATGTCATTTAACGGTCGCAAAACCACAATTTCACTTAACTAGTTTTTTCTGAAGCTTTTAGTTGAGATAAAAATGTTATTAAAAGTTCTGTTTCTCTTATATTCGTATAGAAATTTTTTTTACGGGAGAAGAAGTAAACAATTTAAATATGGAATATGAAAAATACATAAAAAACCTCGATACCATGTACAAATATCAAACCAGGAAGGAACCAATCGAGTGAGGAAGAAAAGTCGTCACCAAAAATTTATCAACAGAAGCTTTTGAAGGGATTTTGTCTACTAGAACTTTTTCAATCAAAATCTCCGTGATAAATTCAAATTCTTCAAATTGTTTGCTATTTGTGAACTTGTTCTAGAAATTCCAGCAAACATTTCAAATATAAACGGTCCCTAAGGTATTATGCTCGACATGGTAAGTTTTACTACCTAAAAATTTCTAATTTTAAAAATTAACTTATTCGAACTTTTACCTGTATAAAATAGTAATCCATTTGGCTGTCTTGTGCGAAAATACAAAGTGATGGCGTCTTGGGCACTAACAATAGGCTCGGCTCCAGTTTGTCCCAAGTCGTACGATAAAAATTCGGTACCACGAAATGTCGCTTCTGATGGTGCTTTATCTGAAAAAAAAAAAAAGTATGAAACAAAGTTTTGAATTGTTAAAATTATAAATTTACTAAATAGAAATTCGCTATGAATTTAATATTCATTTAACATGTATTAGAATTTGGCTATCATTTAAATTTTGTGAATGATCAAAACGTGTTGAATTTATTCACCGCAGAGAAAATTTGAATATCCTCCAGTAATTCTGGCGGGAGTTTTCAAACTATTGAAAGTAAAAAACCACTTACACCTTTCCAGTAGACATGACTTTCAAATTTCTTCAATACAAAATGAGAAACAGACGATAAGAACACGTTGAGAATGAAGGCAGAATTCCACTTGGGAGGGCAGTTACGGAATTAGGGAAAGAAACCTGCATCATTTACAGGTTTTTGTACAGTTCGAGTCCTTTTTGAGCTTGCAGTCCCACAGGCGTAATTGTTCGAAACAATTTCGAATCCAAAGAATTTCACAGTACAACTCGAATGAATGTAGATTTAGAACTTTTCCGTTTTTTTTATATTTTCAAAAAAAAAAAGTGAAACATTCACACAGAGCAGTATTCTTCTTTGCGTTTTTTATGTGTATATTTTTAACACAATTTTCCCATCCTGATGCAGCATCATTTTCGGTCGCTTCTGCTTGATTTTCTTCACTATATCGTTTGTGTGGAACTGTGTAACAATTTCGAATATGGGAATTGCTCTGGGAATATCACTTTTTTTATACATATAATGTATATTTGCTCCGACAAGGAATCGTCCGTATAGATATACTTCGTATTGAGAAAAAAAAACTACAAAGTCATCGTGCTAAAGTAAGTAATACTCGTAACACCACAGGCTTACCACCAAGTTTCTGATGAAACGAATTTTTTTATATACCAAAATGGTAGAAGATCAAATGGTAATGTTTTATCCACCTTTCTTGAACTTTAAAAATTCTTTTTGTTTACGAGAACTGCAATTCACACACATCTCAAGGGGATAGATTTTAAGCGATTTACATAAATAAAGGTGAATATATATCTGCAATGGGAGCGATGCTATAAAATAGGAGAATTTACCAATCTTTTCGTCTATAGTTTATTCAGACATTCTTTGGTCTAGACCAGTTTATATGCAATCCTTCATGATTCATGTAAAGAGCAAGTATTCACAGCATCCCTTCTACAATTTCAGTGATATTCAAGTTTTTAAATCGTTAAATAGATTTGAAGGAAAGCACACACGACTGAAGGATAAAATTTCCTCTATTTTCATAGTAGAAAAATAATCCATATTTTAATTGAAAACAGAAATTTATCCATAAGATTGTGTTTGTGTATGTGCATTTATACTCTATATGAGAATCATAGAGAAGTATATTAGATTTAGTATATCGTTTCTAACCCATCGAAGCAATTTTCGGGCACAAAAAAAACCACACCAGAGTGTTTGGGTGACAAAAAGATTTTGCTTTCCGCATGTCTGCCTGTCTATCTGTCCGTTTCTCCGTCTGTTCGTCTGTTTGTCTGTCCCTTCGTCCGCGAACATCACAATTTCCGAAAGGATTGAGCTAGAGGCTTAAAATTTTGTATTTCTCCCCCATACAAACGAAACAGGGCACCAATCATGTATTCCGACGCGTCTCTGTCTTTCGACTTCGACGCAGCTTTTAACTCTTAACTTCGCCATATCTGCAGTTTGAAATTTCTCGGAATCGTCACTATGAATCCAAACGTGATTCTGACTGTCACTCCAGGAAATTTGAAGCTGCTGATATGACGAAGTCAAGAGTTAAAAGCTGCGTCGAAGTCGAAAGACAGAGACGCGTCGGAATACATGATTGCTGCTCAGGTTTTTACAATTTTCTCGAAAAAGGTGAGTCATATTGAAAAATTTAGAAAAGTAAAATATCTTTAGAATAGGATGTTACATAACTAATCAATGCTTTAAAATCCAGTTCAACCACTCCTTCTCCTTCGCATATACAAACTGGAATACTTTTTTCCTATTTTCTCGAAAACGGTACATCGTTGCGAAAAATTTATGAAGATGCAATGGGTTTAGAATATGATTTTATATGACTGTTCCATACATCAAAATCCAATTGGGCTTGCCTTCCTCCCTCTTTCCAACAAATGATTTTTTTTCTAATTTTCTGTCTTCATATAGAGTATTTGACAATTGGCTCTTCGCAATTGTAGCTTTTCTTATGTTTTTTAGATAAAGTTGCGAAACAAAAACAATTTTGTTTATGCTTTGCATAGGCATTTTTCTAGTTGAAACGACAATTATTTTGCTTCAAAAGCACGCACCGTAAAGAGGATCAAATTTTTAAGACAATTCTTCTCAAAACTTGACATGGCCTTAAAATTGTCATTTCTGTTTCCTCTTCTTATAAGGATATCCATAAAAATGTGACGTTAGTCGACAACGAAACCATAATAAATTAATGTCACTGTCATTTGAAATGCAATTAAAGTTTAAGTACATCCTGTTATTTTCTGACAATTTCCTATGAATTTATATATGATTGATCCACTTAAACAAGTATCTTTCTTTTTATTTTTCGTGTAATTTTATATGACGCTTAGACAGATGACTATAAGACGATATATGTGACATTTATCTCCGGGTGTTTATAATCAAGTATAAAATAAAGTTTCAATTGGCTGTGAAAGGAATATTTACGAATGACGGATTAAAAAAAAATCGATCTTTATTCACTTTTTTGTATCGAAATTGAATATATTTTCGAGTGAGATGGTAATAAGTATCAGAATTAACCAACCTGTTTTCATAAATATTGATGGTATTAAAGATTTGGATCAATAAAACAAGATTTCAGAAAAGATTCTGATTTTTGAGATTTATGGAAAGCATAAACTTAGCCATTTCATATGTTATAAATTTTATGAGTATTACTTTGAATAAAGATAATAAAATCCGTTCTAGATGGATTCAATATTGGGTTAGAAATTTTCTAATTCCTTGTTCTGATTCTTTTAATACATTTTGAAACATATATATATATATATCGAAATTCCTTATTAGGCCGAATTCAAAATTAGTTTAAATTTTGGATTCAATATTGTTGAAAATTTTTAGTTGCAACTAAAATCATTGCATGCAATCGGAGGAAAAGTCCATTATAAAAAAATACTCCACAAAAAGTTTCCATTAATTTATCGCCATTAGGATTTCCTTGTTCGCTTTCTGTTCATCTTTGTCCCGTCGCTTAGCTATGTTAGCGTAAAGCTTGAAGCAACTGGGCACCAATCATGTATTCCGACGCGTCTCTGTCTTTCGACTTCGACGCAGCTTTTAACTCTTGACTTCGCGATATCACCATCTTCAAATTTCCTGGAGTGACAGTCAGAATCACGTTTCGATTCTGCGAAATTTCAAGCTGCAGATATGGCGAAGTCAAGAGTTAAAAGCTGCGTCGAAGTCGAAAGTCAGAGACGCGTCGGAATACATGATTGGTGCCCAGATTTTGTTAATGGGTGCGTCATTTTTTGTGAAATGGCAGCGTCAGAATTACGTTCCTGTGTCAAAATTGCGGCGTGGCAAGCCACTTAAAAGTGTTCCCACTATGGGCGTCATTGTGCATTCCATATTTGAATATTGCCATAATGAAAATAACTATTGTGAAATTAAATTGATAACAAAATAATTAAAATAATAGCTATGCAACAAAGTTTTATCATTTTGTAATGAAATCGAGCGAGAACTCATTGCAATTTTACTATTTTATTGTAATTCTTTACAATTTTATATCGCGATCTTGATTTATAATCATTTATAATCAAGATCAACTACAAACGTGATAGCTACGATTTCCCATTACTAAATTGATGAAAAATTGTTAAAAACAACTACTTTTTTTTCTCTGCGTGCATATGTAAAAATACTAGAAACTCACTAAAACCGAATAGAAAGCCTTTCTACTTTTTTAGCGAGTAGAAACCAATACAAGAACATGAAGTCGATGTGGTTTTAAGTGTGTGCGTTTCGATTCATTTTATAATTGCTGTTCTGCTGGAAAACGCCGTAATACTTTATACAAACAACAACAAAAAAATAATAAACCCGTCGGCAACAAATAGTTTTATAAAATAATAATAATGAGGTTGCGATGAATAGAAAACCTATAATATATTTTCATTTGCTATGCAATACACATAGTAACATAATGTATGGTTAGATGAACATTATATTCAATTTATATTATGAACGAAATAGAGATTCCTTGCCGATTTGATCTGTATTCATTGTCCTTTCGGTAACCACATGTATACAGTTCTCCGGATTGTCAAGTTTGTACGATTATAGACTTGTAAAACTATTCAAATATTGGAATCAGTTTGTTTTTTTAATGTTATCTACCCATGCGAATTTGTTGACTTGCTTAAAATCCTATATAAATCGAATTACTTCCGCAAACGAGCATATAGATTGTAGCCACAAAATCGTCCAACCGAAAAATTTATTTAAAATTATTAGAAATTCGGTTTGATTCGAGAAACTATACAATATGTATTATAGTATATCTGATTTAGACTAAATCGAATTTAGATCGATTTTCACGTCAAATTAAATTCAGTCAAATCATTATTTTGTCAAACAAGAGTAGTTTTTATTACAAATATGTATATTTTGGCCCTGAATTTCTATATCTGTGGTCACAAGTAATAAGGGCTTAAGTCGAATTTCTTCATTTTTCAGGAGAAGCATTTTAATATTTATGAAATTTTAACTGTTGGTGGCAAAGGGGTATCAAACCGAATTCAAAAACCTATAACTACAAAACGTTATGAAAAATAAGCTTTTTACGATTGGTTTAATCTGGTTTATTCAAACTTAATATTTTCAGAGAAATTAAGAATTATTTTACTTTAGCCACTCTTTCAAAACTTTTTTATGTCTTAGAAATGGCTACAATCAATGGCTAAAGTCAAGTTAATGCCCTAAACACATGTGCAGATTTTCTGCATGCAGCGCTGCTTGCATATCTGCAGTTAAAACACATGAGCAGATTTTCTTGACATTTCATCACATCGGCTGCTGTCAAGAATTGTTCGAAATAATTAATTTTTATATGACAAAAAAGTAAATATTACAAAAACATATATTAGAGGGAGAAAAAATTTGAAGAACTATCAGGCAAATTAAACTGAGAAAACTGAGACTCTTGCCAAAAATCGTTCTTACCAAGTGTCAAACTTTTCTTTTCCACTGTATACGAATCTAGTCCATAGTCTCTTTGCTAACAGGCGATTTTGCCAAACACCAAAAAAGAATCCTCGGTTGGTATCACTATTACTGCGCAGAGAAAGTTGAATTTGAGACACCATGCAGCTCTGCGCTGCATGCAGAATTTACGTGTGTTCCACTTCATATAAACGTGTGTATTCAAATTCCGCTGCATGCAGAATTCTGCACAAGTGTTTAGGGCATTAGCCCCTAAAAACCTACACCCCGATTTGAAAAAGAGGCTAAAACAGACTTCAGCCTGCTCGTTTCGGAAAAATGAAAACCGAAGAATGAACTAATTCGACTTAAGCCACTATTCCACGTGCAAAAACGATCAAATCAATGCAGCTTCGCGCCCATTAGAGTGGATTAAGTCTATACAAAAATATATGGGATCTGACTTTAGCCGTTCTTCCAAATGCAAGTTGGAAATTTTTTGCCTTTAGCCATTTGATGTAGTAGCCTATAACGGTCAAAAATTTGATGTAGTTGCCTATAACGGTCAAAAATGGTCGTAGAAACTAACGGGTTAGTGGAATTAAGAGGCATTTTGGAAGGAGAACACGATTCTGTAAAAACATTGAAAACGGCTAAAGTCGAGTTAGGCCCTTACAACTTGTGACTACAGATATATCGACACATTAATGTGAAAAGGTCGTAAGTGCAGAAAAGCAAGTTTCGGAAAAAGCATCTCAAACATTTCACGACTTTCAAGCGTAACATTTTATTATCTCGTTGAGATTGGTTTCATATTGTTTACCCCAGGGCTAAAACAACATGTTTTCTTGCTAAATTGAATTTTTGAATTTTTCTTACTATCGAAAAAAAGGCAATTAAAAAAAATCTTTTATTCTCACACTTTGCGAACTTTCACCACGCAAATAATTACAGCTTCGTCACATACGACCTTTTACGGGTAACTTTACAACCTTTTACGCCAAAAAGCTTCAAAAGTTTTAAAAGCTTTTACAAACCTACTAATTTCAAGATCAATATGTTGGGCGCAAAATGTCCTTATCGGTGCTTTGTATCAATATGAGCAATTTAAACATAACAAAAGCGATAATTGCCAATCTGGCAATCATTGGAGACCCGTATGGTGATATTCGTATCAAAATTCGAACAGTTGTACCAAAATTCCACTTTGAAGTCAAACTTTCCAATAAGATTTTTTAAAATTTATTCCAATCGGATTTTGATGTATGGGAGTTTTATGTAGAACCATATCCGAAATAACTTTTATTCTTGCACTTTTTTGATAAGATGCACCGTTTTTGAGAGATTCACAAAAAACGATTTCGTTCGTATGGGGGGTCCATTTTTGCCCATTAACGAACTTAGGCTCGCATTTTACGAAAAACGGATCTGCGCAAAATTTGAAGTCTCTAGCTCAATCCGTGCGCCCGCAATCCGCGCCACAGACAGACAGACGGACGGACATGCTAAATTCAACTTTTTTTTATCATTCTAAACACACTGGTGTAATTCATTTTTATGTGTGATGACGGGATCTTGGCGTTACAAACGGTAAGGCAAAGTTAATATACCCTTTGGTTTCACCATACGGGTATAAAAATAACTTTTAGTTACAAACAGTAAAAAAATTGCATGTCTGAAAATTTATTTGTTATCTCAAAAGCCATAACTAATGATTTTACAGTTTTTTCATATAAAATTTCAAATAATTAATTCGTTATTTTCTCTAATGAACAAAAATATTCAAAATTATCCTGAGAATATTTCAGCTTGGAAATTTTAATCTCGAAATGCTAATAGTGTTCCGATATATCGTTTTTATAGTTTTCCATCAAGGACATAATGATGCTTGGAAAACCTCGTTTTTTTTTTGACAAAAAAATAGGCTTGATATTTGATGTTTCATTAAATGATATGTGACTAACCATTCATATCAGAGATGGTACCACGGTTAAGGACTAATCAGCACACATTCACCACTAATGATTCTCAGTTATCATGATTTGTTATGGTGATGATGTCGTAATTACATTTAATGCTGATTAGTCTGTTATCTGCATCGTAATATAATGGAAAATATTTCTTATCCTGTGGCGTTTTTCTAGGACGTGAAATATTTCGCTTATTATTTAGAATTTGTACCCTTATTTGCTTTCATTTTCATTAAATATTTCCCTAATATGTTTTTGTTGCATTTCAGCTTATATCCCGACACAATTAATTACAAAAATCTCATTAGTTTGTTTTTGTCTTATTTTTTCTTATAATTGAGTTGAATATCTGAATACCAAGTCTAATCGTTTCGGTGTATTAAAAGTTATTTCTGTCTAAAGTAATGTTTGTGGATTAATTTAATAAATAAGGACAACCAGACTTTTGGAATCGACGCTAATGAAACATGAGAATCTCATTCGATATAGACGAAATAAATTCAAATAAAAATAACTAATAATTTGTTTATGTCTATATCTCTATTCTGCTACGTCATTATTAAAGTAAACAATATATTTTTCACACAAATTAAAATGCTTTTCTGAGAAAATCAAAATTCCAAGAACTGATATTTTTGTTTGTTTTTCGAATACATAAATACGTATTTTTTCCCCCTAAAGCCTCGATTTATAACTATAGAGCTTTATATCCGAAAATTCACGTAGCGCACAAATATATAAGTTTTAGAACCATCATACTAATATATAAAGATGAGTTGGTGTCTGTCTGTCTGTCTGTCTGTTCCTCTTTCACGCAAAAACGGCTGAACCGATTGACTTGAAATTTGGCATGAGTGTATGTAGTAGTTCTGGTTCCGACATAGGCATACGGAAAAGTAGGGGTGGGGGGAGTAAGGGGAGGGGGTAAAGTGATCTTGAAACTTAGCTCTTCCTCTATGTTACCCTTTCGCGGGGAAACTACCGAGCCGATTGGCCTGAAGTTTAGCTCCAACATAGGCCATAAAAAAAAATTGAAAACTTAACCCGGCAACGACGGATATGCAAGCTAGTAAGATAATAAAAATAAGGGTGTATCGCAAATCGCCATCCTTATAACGCGACATTTTAATAGAATTTAGATATCTGCGTGTTGTTTCCATTGAATATTTTTCTTAATATTTCCTTTCTTACACATAAAACGATTGCACCTTAACACATTGACTGCCAGACCAATTTTGCAAAAATGTAAGGGAGATGCCAATACATGTAGACGTATGTAGAATGTACGTATGTATGTATGTATGCATGTAGATTGTAGAACCAGCTATCGAAAATGATAGCCTTGGCCGCTCATGAATCATAGTGCCAATTTTCACTGGCTATCAAAAATGATAGCTATGGCAGTCAATGTGTTAATGATTTCACTGGATTTCCTTTCTTCTAATATTGTTGATTTTTCATTTCAATTTGTATTATTTAGTATGCTAAACTACTCTTCGATTTAAAAGTAGGTATGCATTATTTTATTTAGTTTCTGTTTGTATTACGTTGTAAATTCTGCTCGTAACTCTCAACTAAGTGAGAAGAACGTTTTACTTTCAACAAACTTTTAACAGCAATCGTTGTTTCGATTAAAATTTCTCCTCACACTTAAATTTTTCTTTTCAAAACTTTGCAATAAATAAAATTCACGGTAATATATTCACACGTGACAAATTTATCATGAATATTTTTTTACAAGGTATTAGACAGATTTGAAATTTTTGACACCATCAAAATGTTGGAAATATTTGTCACCATCAGGGAGAAATATCGACGACACTTTTATTATTTTTCGATCATCAATTCAAGAGTGTTTTTCGGTTTCTTAAGATTATTCATAGAAGGGAAACTTTTTCTCCCCAAGACAAAAGTCTTTAATATTGTTTAAACAGGCATTATTACATTTATGTGACTGTAATACTATGTTACTATAAATGAAACTTTTTATTGCTACCGACACACAGTTTTTCTTAACAGCCATAGTAATTTTCCTTGCTGTACTAAATTATGAAATTCTCTATTGTTCTTCTCGATATTTTATTTTTGCCTCTTTTATAACCTTTCACCAAACATTTATTTTCCCATTTTCTCATTAATTGTGTGAAAATTACATTTCAATGTTGCTTAATTGACAGAACGCGTACATCTACGAACATAAAAAGCAAACATAAATATGGTGCGTGTTACCGAAAATCACAGTACGGGACAACTATCGTAAATCATTAACGTGTCCAGAAAACAAAAAAAAACCTAATGATGGAATTCAGTTCGGTCCTGATTTCACCCTGCAGCGATGAATTAAAGTTCTACATATTTTCGCATGTGGTTTTTTTGTTTTTGTTTTTGCACATAAGTAGAACTGGTTATAATATGTGTGTGTGTTTCAAAATATTTCAACATATACAATTTTTGCTGAGCTCTGGGCCATACTTTACCACAGTTGACGGTTTTACTTGATAGTTTCAAAATTTTATTAATTTGAATAAAATTTCGCTTAGTCAACGACATTGAAATTTTTGACCACGAGGGCAGTGCCACCAGGTTGACATAATTTTGCAACGATGAAAGGTTTTGAAATCTGCTACTGTAACAAAGTGTTTCATAATGAAATTTCGAATGAGAATCTGATTATGTTTGCATGATCAAATTGTGTTTGTAATTGAATTTTCATTTCCCCCGATGTTACTAAATTTGCCACTGTTCAAAATTATATAACACTTCGAATTATGTTGGAAAAAAAAACATTTTTTTGGAAAAACTAGTATAAGAATATCATGTGATATTCACATGAGATATTTTCAACTTTTTCCGATCCACACAATTTTTTTGAAAAACATTTCGTAGATATTAATGAACACCAGTTTAATGTTCCTTAATTAATAATACTATGTCCAATAAAGAATGATATATTTTTTCAAATTTCTCCACATTTCCAATATTGGTAGATTCCATTTTCAAGCTAATATTATTCGTGTGAGAACGGGGCAATCATGACCCAATTCGTTTCTATATATAACAAAGGCTTAAGTTTGATTAATGGACTTATCTTCTATTGAATTGGATTTCAGCTAAGCAATACTAAAACTCTTACGTAAGCTAATTATGCTTACGCCGTTAGTGCCCATGGTCGAGTTTTGTTTTCTACTCCGGCCCTACATCTCATAACTTAATCATTTATAGCCCTTAGCTAATCAAAATTAAAGACCCCTAATGTGCGCCCTTAATATACTCTCAAGTACATCGACAGGCATAGGTAATCAAATAGCCCGGATACCGATGATGAGAAAAGGAAGAATACTTTCATAGATAGTGGAAAACTACAAGCAGAAAATTTGCTTGGCGAAAATTATCATCAGGTAAGCAAAGCGGAAAGGGTAAGACAAGGTTTTCACCCTTCAAATTTACTTTCACATTAGGTTTTATTTGCGTTCTGCGAGTGGCGCAGGTAATCTTAAAATGTCATTTAGTGGCGCTCTTTTTTCAAATCTAAAATCTACAGTAAAACTACTCTTAAAGACAATTGCTGTTTCTGAAAATTTAAACTGTGCGATTTTTTTCAGTTTTAACTATTTTTTTTATCACTTTTTACTTGGTTTTGGCGAGTTCTTATCGTTCTTTTTTTCTGGACAATTTTACATCAGGGCACCAATCATGTATTCCGACGCGTCTCTGTCTTTCGACTTCGACACAGCTTTTAACTCTTGACTTCGCCATATCTGCAGCTTGAAATTTCGCGGAATCGGCACTATGAATCGAAACGTGATTCTGACTGTCACTCCAGCTAATTTGAAGCTGCTGATATGACGAAGTCAAGACTTAAAAGCTGCGTCGAAGTCGAAAGACAGAGACGCGTCGGAATACATGATTGCTGCCCAGGATTAGAGATAACGCATTGGGAAACAATACGTGATCAAATAATTGGGATTTGTTCAAAGATTTTCTAGTTTTACAGACCTTGAAAGAATAACGCAAATACCCACTTTTCGGATTTTCTCGGGAAAATTAAGGATAACGTTATAGGTAATGAACATATCCTGTTTCCCCGTATTAAACAAAGTAATTTTGACGTTTTAAGGGTCAAAATTTAGAGAAATCGATTTTTTTTTGCATATTCTTAAAGCATAACATTTCGACTTTAATGTCTCAAAAAATTGCAGAAGTTATGCGACCAGCCAGACTTCGAGCAAAGAAATTAAGACGTCGAAATTTTTCATGAGTACAATACTTTAGTATACTACGTATAAGAACTATGTATAAGGCCTTGCAGGTATGCATAACCCCTTAAAGATTAAAAAAGTTCGTCAAACATTTCAAAGATTTTCAATCTCAGAAAATTAAAAAGGAAATCTTTAATAAAATGCCCCTTCGTAGTAAGTTCTTTTTTAACTGACAAACTTTACTGTCCCCAAATCATTTGCGCAAAAATTTCGGTTCCAGGAGCAGCCTGTATGTAAGTATAGGGAATTTTCCTTTTACCTACTCAGAGCTTGAAAATTGTCAATCAGACTTAAATTCCAGATAGGGATGGGTATAATTCTAATGAATGCAAAGGGAGATACTTTTAAGTCATTAAACATTTACACCCTTTTTGAAGAGCTCATTACAATAAGTGTTTTTAGTGTGTTTGCGATTTGTACTATGCAAAATCTAGTTCTATATTAAATGTACCACTAGGATAGATCTATGTGTACTAAAAGGATATAATTATTTTGTAGTGTTTATAGTACTCTTCATTTATCCTAGTTTAAGTATAGTTAATTCAAGAAGCAGTACACCACATGCTGATGGAAATGGATTTTCCGTGTATGTAGTAATAAATGCATTTGCATAGCGAAAAATTACAAAATCGCTCTAAAGAGTCGCATATGTGTTACGCCTGTCTTCGTTTGAATCCATTTAAATAAAGTGAAATAATGTAGAATTTGGTATTAGTGCTTTTAGAAAAATTGCGAAAGAAAAAATCCATTAATATTCCTACGATTCCAGAAATGAGGAAAGAAATATTAACTCCTGTAGGATGCGTGCAAGCGGACAGATAGGCCAAGTAAAAGCATTCAATATTAAATGTCAAAAGGGAAAAACGTCACTTTGTTTGTATGATTAAAAAAATGTGGGTGGCAAAATATGTATATGTTTCATTATTTTGAGGTGTGTGCCATGAAAAAATAAGAAAATAATAAATTCCCGGACAAGAAACAATCATTGTGATGTAAATTGAAAATTTCAAGTGCTCCAACAAAAGGTCAATCCCGTATAAAAAGTTCAACATGTCGTATATTTTCGAGTTTTTTCCGTTGTTCCCGAGGTCAGGTAGAAACGAAATCCTAAATACGTCAAAAAGACTTTTAAAATAGCTCATTCATGCTGGCGTTTCAGGACGATGATAAATGACGAGTGTACGACAGAAACCTTTTTTTCTGTTTTTCTTTACCTCTTTATCAATATTTAAAGTATCCCTTAGAGTTGCAAGCCGTGTGGGTGGAGTTTAGGTTGGGATTTTAAACTCCAGTTGATTGAAACTGAGTCTATTTCATTGTGCTACTTTCATATTCAACACAGTGACATATAGCCCCAAAGATTCCTGGAAACGTTAAATCTACTACCGACGAGTATATGCTATTTATGTAACTTTGCTCTTTTTAAATTCCAACCTTTGAACTATGGTTTATCCAGTATGTGCCGAATTTGTAGCTCTCATCCACCAGTATTTGCCCATATATCCGATCTAGTTAGACTCGTATATCGTCTTTATGAGGGTAGTGTCTCAGCCCTTTGCATGCAATCCTGTCAAGGACGAGTCATCGGATTATTTATTTATCAATTCAATCGATTTTGACAATATGGGTTGTTTTTGATTAAACATACGTATCTAGATATAACGTCAAAAGATGTTTCATCTATCCCTTTTTGGATACAAATGCTGTAAAATAAACACAAGTGCATAAACAAAGTACGAAATATTCCGATATTTCATTTCAAAGCAATTGAGCGAAAATTCCATGGTTTCGTATTGGGGTTTTGTATATTAAAGTTTTTCATCCCATTTGTGATACTAGGATTTTAATTATTCCTTATTCTTGCTGACGTCAAACGGGAATTCGCTAAGAGCTATCGATTTCAATGTTTTATAGCCTGACGACGATTTAAATAACATCGCGTGCATAATTTCGGAATTACATGCAAAGAATTGCAAGAAGAGGGATGTGGTGGGAAGCTGAATTGATTGCTTTTGAAATGAAATGGAGATATATGAACATAAAAATCAGTATAGCAAGTTCTCCATCATTGAAACTTTTGTTTCTTTTGCTTTTCTTTAGTCCTGAATTTATGATGAACTAATTCTTAACATTCCATTCCAGATATATAAATAAATAAGAATGAAAATATATTTTTTTGAATCAATTTTTTGAATGGAAATGGAAATATGACAATTACAAACAGAAAAGGAAAATTAAAATCGATATCTATAAACTTTTCATATAGAGATCTTATAGGAAATTCTTCAATAGAGGTCTTGAGTGAAACGCTTAACAGTATTCAATTACCTACTGAATAATTCCTATACAGTTCAAGGATGATAAATTATTAAAAACAATTCCATTTTGTGAGATCTTCATTTTCTATTGAGACAACCTTATCAAGTTTGTTTGTAACCATGAAACCATTTCTAAGTCATGGTCTTCTCAGCCATCATCTGAGAGCTTTTTTTCTTTCGTGGCCCGTACCATGGTCGAATATAAGGGGGAGGGAGGCTTGTGGAGTTGAAACCCCCTCCCCCCTCCCCTCCCCTCGCCACTTCTTGAGAAGCATCTATAAAACCCGAAGAAATCTGTTTTCCTGGTATTATCGAGTAATATAGTGTGTAAACCTTAATTAAAATTTTTTTTCAGTATTTTATCACAAACCTTTAACATACAGGGTATCAAACTTGCGGTTCGCAGCGAGTATTTTTGCGACCCACGACCCAAAAGTTTAATAAAAGTGTCGAAGTTTAATTTTTTAAATTTCTAATTAATAACGAACCACAATATTTACCTATGACTGATTACCAGCCTATAGCTTTCAATTTAAAAATTTATATTTAGACTTCATACGTGAAAAACTCTAGTTG
The DNA here is from genome assembly GCA_964034945.1 of Chrysopilus asiliformis. Lineage (NCBI taxonomy): Eukaryota > Metazoa > Arthropoda > Insecta > Diptera > Rhagionidae > Chrysopilus > Chrysopilus asiliformis. The sequence continues at coordinate 6,566,209 of OZ035961.1, forward strand.
ATTATTTTTAAAACAATTAAGGATTTTAATTATCAAGTTTAACAATTCTTCGTTATGAATTGAAAAACCTAAAGTATATTTGCTAAATTCCAAGAGAGGATAAGATAAAAGCGCAAATAGCTGCTTTTAAACACTTCAAATGTGAAGAAAGGAATCCCTATGAACACTGTTCAACTTTTTCATTATCAGAAGTAGCTTAAGTAGTTCACATTTGCATAAAGTCATCGTTAAGGATAAACTTTTAGTAATTGTGCAGTAAAATGCAATTAGGATGCTTGAGCTTTACCGCCTCTCTCCAGGAATTACGAGAAATGCGAAAGAACCTGTAGCTACTTAAGAGTACTTTACCACATATGTATCAACTACAGCAAGTATTATGGGACACTATTATCTTGTAGATACGTAATGATTTACATAAATGTAGATATGGTGTTTAGAAAATGTCGAAACTTTCTATCTTTTGTCTGCAGATATATTAAAATTTTCATTCATTTGTACGTGTTTTTTTTTGCACTAAGTTGATTGAAAAGAAAAAAAACTGACGAAAATATTTCTTCGAAATTTGATAGTAAAAAAATGATGCATAAAAATTTTGAGAACTACCTTTTTCACAGTAAGGCCCTTCATATTCTAAATTTCTGCATTCACATAATGGTCCAGAGTCTGTTGATATGCAAATTCCTCCATGTTGACATGGATCGTGTCTCTCACATGCATCAGTCATATTACCTCCTCTCAGTCCCTGAAATTGGTGAAAGTTAATAAATTAATTTTTGTCCATAATTATTTTATTATTTGTATATATATGAAGGTAATTCTGTCAACGTTTTTTCCAAACAAGAAACAAAGCTTTCTTTTTCAGATTTATGGTTATTTCCACTAACGAGATAAATTTTTACAATTTTAAGCAATTTGACCCTTTTTAATATTTTATGTTTTCATCTTATTTTGACTAACGATTTTCTAAATTGACATTTTTAAGATACTTTTATTTATTTATAAAGAGTACAAGGTTTGTAATAGAAAGTCTAAAGCTGGAAATAGACGCTGCAATTATCGGTACAACCGTCGGGCCGATTTGCGGTCGCATGCGATAATTGTATCGTGTGTGTGCACGAAATGACGGTTGTATGCGATATCGCACGGTCGTACGTAGCTGAGCCAAAACCTGCGGTCGCATGCGGCAGATTGTATCGTTTGTGGTCTGCCATGCGACCATCGATACGATATTATTTCACAACTGTGCTGTGTTGTTCGAGTGATATTTGCTAGTAAAAACTGATTATTCGATCAAATCGCAAGTAAATCGTATCGTGTGTGCTGTATACAACCATCGGCCCGATATCGGTCCAACACAAGTCGGTACGACCATCGCAGCGTCTATTTCTACCTTAACACTCTTCGATCGAAAAATTTCGGAAGCTATTTTAAATATTAACGTAGATGTCTATTAAAATTCAAAAGGCTCTGAAGGTTTCCTAGATCTTTGAGATATTTTATTTTTAGTTTTTAAGTATGTTTTTACAAGTAAGTTCAATAATAGAAATTAAGCGCTATCAATATCCGCAGATAAAAAAAAACCATTTTGATTAAGATTCAGAAATATTCCATGATCTAGAAAAGAAAATATTATCATTTCTTACGACAAACCCTAATAATAAATCTAGAATGTTTTGGCTAAATGCAAATTATTTATAGTCAGCATTTTGGGGGTATTTTAACACGTCACAAATTTTGGAAGCGGGTCGTTTGAAATTTTAAAAATAAGCGTGACGTATTTTACGGATCCTTCTGTTGTTATTTTTAGAAAAATGAAATCGTGAAAATCGGCAACTTTAAAATGTCTGGAGATTTCACTAAAACAACCAATATTTAGCTAAAATTCTAAAAATTTCTTTTCTTTTTTTTACTTTCCTCTGCTATATAGGGAAAGTATTGTATTTATGACGGTGACCCACTCGAGAACGGGGGCAGATAGAAACTTTCTCATCAGCACGAAATTCGTTTCAGGCAAAATTATGAAGATGTCCGTACATATGTCTGTCTGTTGGTCTGTCTGTCGGTCAATCTGTCTGTCTATCGGTCTGTCAGTTTGTCGGTCTGTCGGTCTGTCGGTCTATCGGTCTGTCAGTTTGTCGGTCTGTCTGTCTGTCGGTCTCTCTTTCTGTCGGTCTGTCTGTCTGTCGATCTGTCTGTCTGTCGGTCTGTCTGTCGGTCTGTCTGTCTGTCTGTCTGCCGGTCTCTCTATCTGTCCGTTTTCGTATTTTAAATAACTCGAGAATGCGTTGTGCTAGCGAGTCGAAATTTTTCGTAAACGAGTTTTACGAAAATCGTAGTTTTCTATCAACTTTTTAAAATTAACGTTACCTATAACGGATACCTCCAACACAATTTTTTTGTTTTAAATATGGAGTTTTTAAAATTTTCTCGAAAAGTAAGCTTTTGTACAAAAATGATATAAAATTGTAAAAAAAAAGATATAAAATTGTCTACATTTTAGTATCGCTTTTTACGGTTCTCAAAATATGTGAAAAAATAAATTTTTTTTTGGAAATTTCGCTTTGGGGAACAAAATGCATATAATCAAATTCCAAGAAAATAAAATTTCCAGTTACGTACCTTTTACGGTTCTGGAAAATTTGAAAAAAATATTATTTTTCACATATTTTTTCCGAAACTAAATATTGCAGTGGAAAGTTTGGTGTTGATCAAATCTGCTATTTCTCTATCCTTTCAGCAAAAAAATATTGACTTAACAGCTTTCAATTTTTTCATTAAGGTTTTACTTAAAATATATTTTCAATTCTTTAAGTTTCGAGACATTGAAAATCACAGCGGTCAACCCTAATTATAAAATATATTTTCCCCTCTATTTCTATTAGTTCTCGTTATTTTAAACGCCAATTGCAGCACAAAAATCTTGTATATTTAATCGGATTTTCTAAAGCTTGTCACAGAAAAAGTAGTCGTTTTGTGGAAAAACCGCGTATATCGAGATAACATTTATAACAGCAAAAGTTGTTATTAGTGATTAAAAACTTTCGAAATGGCCTGAATAAGTTAATGGAAAATTTATCACAAAAATCAATTAATCTCTTCGAGTGAATGAAAATACTGATCGTAAAATACTGACAAAAGTTTAGCTGCAAGGATATGTCAATAAAAAAATTTGAACTTTTTATTAACACTTGAATAATTTTTAATTGAAAAAGTTTTTCCATTTGTGCTACGGTATTGATTGGAAAACAATAAAAAATGGAAAGGAAACTTTAAAAATATACCAATAGTATAGTCAAAGTTATGATGATTGATGCTATTCGATTCATTTATATTTTTATAATAATCCAGCTTTATTTCAAGTTAAATATGGTTATTGAGAGCTATTGACCATATAGGGGGACCATATTTTTTAGGTCAATTCGACGCAAAATTAGCGAAGAGGAAGATTATTTACACTTTTTATCTAAACAAATTTTTCGAAAAAAAATAGCCGTTTTCGAGAAAATCGCAAAAATGTTTTACATTTGTATGGGAGAAGGGAAGGCAGTGGTTTGATTTTTCCTGTCGCTGTCTTCTCACACATATATTTAGCTCTCTCTTACCAATTAAAAATTTTCATTTATTATTCTAAGCTCAATGTTAGACCATTTGAACTTATGTGGGATAATACCTTAATACCGAATGGAGGGACGGACTTATTCCACTTTAATAGTATTTATATTGCAACTTAAATAAAACATCGAAGTGCGAATGTAGTTGTGTTATTTCTAGTGGAGAGAATATACTTATGCAGAAATTTTAGCTCGAGGATTTCTGTAACATTTTTTTTCGGTGGATTTTCCATTTATCGTGTAAACAGGGCTTAATAATTGGTGGGGTTTTGTCATACACAGAATTTCCCTCCAAAAATCTACCTCAAAAATATAAATTTATTGGTTTTTTTTGCTAAACTAATTTTCCAGATCTTTTGGAGTTTTTGCGAATCTTTTTCTTATCTTAAAATTACTCTATGTGAGTAAAAATCAACGATACACATTGGTAGCAATCTTCCAGAGACAAATAAAGATGAAATATTCCCCAGTTTCATTCTGGAATAGTGCTTTTTCCACTTCCTTGAAAAAAAATACTTTTTCCCATTTCATAAGAATTAGCACTCTTATGACTTTTCCTTGGATTTTGGGTCACCGGTGCGGGATCCAAAAGAAAAAAAAACAACTCACCGACGATGTCAGGCAAAAGGGCTTGTCAATTGGGGCTGGGAATTTAGGAAGGAAAGGGGATCCGGCCGAGGCCTCTTTCAACAAGACGATAAATGTGAAAAGCGGCCTAATTAAGCTTTCGTTTACACCAGCGACAAAAGGTTTGTTTAAAAGTCCTTTTTGCTTTCTGTCCTTCCGGTTTCTCCTTTCGACCTACTATTCATCTTTGTGGGTTTTAGTCCATCCTTTATACGCCTTCCTTTTTTAACGCAAAAATGCCGGCCAGCCTCCCGTACTTTGCCACCCATTTAGTGTCCTTCTAATGGAACGTGTTGTTTTACAGTTTATTTATTTTGTTTTTGGTGCAGAGATTCGTTTCTTATTTGACTATTGTGCCGTATTCCAATGTGTTTTACTTAAGTCGAGTTTACGCTTCGCATAAGGACGAGATTCGCTGATATGACACGATTTTCTATTGCTTTCTTATCTTATTGTTGGGTTAGTATTTAAGACTGTCTACTGATAAATTATGGGATAATCATTGTCGAATAAATGGTTCACAATTTTATTAGTGGTCAGTTTCGCTTAACATTGAAAAAATAGTACACGAAAGTATGTAAGAGGTGTTCAGAATTTCAAAAAAAGTCGATATTTCGTTCAGTAAAATATATTTAATAATAAAAAAACAGGGATTAGTGGTGGAAATGGAGGAAATGAAAATAAGTAAACATTCTTAAACATACCCACTTCCTATAAAAATATTTCAATTTAATTATAATTCAAGAGGAGTGATGTTCAAAAAATATTTGATACCTACTCATTTTAAGTAAAATGGAAAAAAAACAACAATAACAGCAGAAAAACTTGAAGGTTACCACTTTTAATAAAAAGTGCTTTATTTATTATTGTAATATTTCGACCTTTTAGGTGCGGGAGATAAAACTGCGTCCCATTGGGAAAAATCAACGGATCGAATTTCATCAAAATTCAACAGACGCATTTGCTTCTCAGTGGAAAGAAAAAGTCCTTCGGTTGTTTTCAACTTGTCTTAACAACATGTTTTAAAGAAAGTCCTTTGCATTAGCATTAAATTTGATCTCTTCATCAAAAGCTGACAAGAATGAAAAAATTGCTAATTTAAAAATTATGAAAGACGAGGAGCAAATTAAATTACGTACTGCCTTATGTAAAAGATGATAAAATTAAATGATTTTTTCCAAATATGCATAATGTAAAGCTTTTTGTCAATATTTTTTACTGCGATACAAAAATGCAAATATTTTTAATAATAATTTGTTATCAATGCGAAGGTGGATATCGAAATACCAACAAGAAAAATAAAAAACAAACATAAGAAAAGCTACAATTGCTAAGAGGCAATCGTCAATTACTCTATATGAGGACAGACAAAATTTTTATAAAAAAGAAAGATCCGGATTGAATTTTAATGTATGGAAGAATTATGTAGAATTGGAGTCTAAACACTTTTCCTTGTTTATTTTTATAAATCCTTTTCGAGGAAAGTTATAAACCAGGGATTGAAAAAGCAAAGCAAATCAGCAAACAGCAAGCTAAAATTTGCTTTGCTTTGCTGTGACGGAGAAATGCTGTGCTTAAAAAATGCTGTGCTTATTTTCAGTGCTGTGCTGAAAATCGAAAATTTTTATTGCTTTGCTTTGCTTTTTGTACTTCGTTCTGCTGTGCTTAAGCAGTCCTGAAATTTGCTTAAGCAAAATTTAAGCAGTGGTGAAATTTGCTTAGAAATGCTGTGCTTAAGCAGTGCTGAAATTTGCTTAAGCAATGCTGATTTGCTTTCCTTTGTGTTTCTTATACAGGAATATCGATTTCTTTTTTTGGAAAATAGTACGGAGCAAAATAAAATTAGGGAGGAAATTCCTGAACAACAAATGACTTTCTTATACGAAAAAAAATTTTTTTTTTGAGGAAAATAGTACGGAGCAAAATAAAATTAGGGAGGAAATTCCTGAACAACAAATGACTTTCTTATACGAAAAAAAATTTTTTTTTGAGGAAAATAGTACGGAGCAAAATAAAATTAGGGAGGAAATTCCTGAACAACAAATGACTTTCTTATACGAAAAAAAAAATTTTTTTTTGAGGAAAATAGTACGGAGCAAAATAAAATTAGGGAGGAAATTCCTGAACAACAAATGACTTTCTTATACGAAAAAAAAATTTTTTTTTGAGGAAAATAGTACGGAGCAAAATAAAATTAGGGAGGAAATTCCTGAACAACAAATGACTTTCTTATACGAAAAAAAAATTTTTTTTTGAGGAAAATAGTACGGAGCAAAATAAAATTAGGGAGGAAATTCCTGAACAACAAATGACTTTCTTATACGAAAAAAAAATTTTTTTTTGAGGAAAATAGTACGGAGCAAAATAAAATTAGGGAGGAAATTCCTGAACAGCACACGACTTTCTTATACAAAAAAAAAATTTTTTTTCAGGAAAATACCCTAGAGCAAAATAAAATTAGGGAGGAAATTCCTGAACAGCACACGACTTTCTTACACAACAAAAAAAATCGATTCTTAAATATAAAAATACACTATTTTAAAGACACGGGTTTTTTATTTTGTATGTTGATTTGGATATAGAATGGGGCATTGATGAACTAACTGAAAAATAAAATAAATTTACCTATGTTGGTGATACACTGAAACATATATTGGACGTGATGTCGTGCATCAGCGGAACGGGTTCTGATTGGGCAATGAGTTGGGGAAACGGAGCGTCAAAGCGAAGCGCCATTTTAAATCGTCCCATAGTAAGCCACGGGTTTTACTTTTGAAGCATCGAAATGTAAAAGCTTACGCACGCCTTGACGGGTCATTGTGTTTTCGCTATCAAACAAACCAATTCAATCCCTGATTTCAGTGCGGTATTAATGTTTTACTAACGGTTCATCGGCTGGCTGGCAGAATTTTGTGTGGGAAAGCCCTTGTTGTATAGAGTGAATAAAGTGTGAATTATTGTATACAGAGCGAATTTACAGTAAAATATGGCACCTACGAAAATAAATTACGTGTGGAGATATTTTATTAAAAATGAAGAAAACACTGAAGCGAAATGTAAACTTTGCAATAAAGTTTTTAAATGTATTAGGGCAAACAATTTTAAGGTCCACTTAAAAAATTCGCATAATATTTCTGACAATAATTCTTTAGGAAATTCACCGTCTTCTAATCCTCAAAGGTTTTCTGACAAAACGATTTCAAAAAACAAAACTAACTTTATTAAAGTGGATATAAACGCAAAAAACCTTTTTAAAGGTATAATTGGATTGGTTACTGAGGACAGTCTTCCAATAAATATTATAAACTCACCAAATTTTCGAGCTATTATTGATCCAATTTGTGATGGGCTACAAAAAAAATGTGGTAAAATTTTTCGAATCAATGCATCAAATGTAAAAGAAACATTGCGCCTGATAGCAAAAAATATACGAGATGAAATAAAAACGGAACTTAACCAGAAATATATATCCCTTAAAATTGATAGTGCCTCAAGACTAGAAAGAACAATATTTGGGATTAGTGCGCAATATACGGACAATGATACCATAGTTTCTCATGTTTTGGGAATGGTAGAACTAAAAGGTTTGAGGAGTACCGTTTCGAAAAAATTAGCAACTAAAATTATAGAAGTTTTAAATAGGTATAACATACCACTTTCTCAAATTTTATCGATAACATCGGATAATGGAGCAAACATGATCAAAGCCAGCCAGATATTATCGAAATGTATGGGAAATACTTCTGAGGATATGGAGGAGACCAACGAAAATTATTTAAAAAGAATAGAGTCTTTTGAAGAAACGGGAAAAATTGTTTTCACTTTAGGAGATAATGATATTGAACATTGTCGTTGCGTAGCCCATACAACACAATTAGTTGCATTGGATGTACTTAAAAATCCCGAGGTCAAAAAGTTTGTGCTTTCCTGTAGAAATCTTACTAAATACCTGAGAAAATCAAGTAATGGTTTTAGAGAGCTATTTGTAATGAAAGGTTTAAGTATGCCAAATCTTGATTGTGTGACCAGATGGGGATCAACTTATTTAATGATTGAAGATTTAAAAAAATCAAAATCTTTACTAGAAAATATTGAACCAGTAATTGGTAAATCGATTGACGAAACTTTCGAAATTAACGATAAGTTCTGGGATTTTACAGAAATATACTGTCTTCTATTTGCACCTCTGCAGAGCGCAATTGTTCGCTTTCAAGCCGAACAGCTCAATTATGGTGACTTTTATGGAATATGGTTAAAATGTAAACTCACTATTGAAAAGACAGTCACTTCACAACAGCAAAAAGAAAACGACTCATTAACTTTAGTATTAGGTAACCAGATTTTGGCAGCAATGGAAAATAGGAGCATACAACTCTTTAATAACAATTACTTTCTAGCATGTTTATATTTGGATCCAAGGTAAGCTTTAATTATTCTTATTTTAACACAATATCAGCATTAAAACAAACGCATTTTAATTTCACTTCCATTTTTATTGCATTTCCAATTGATTAAGATATCATATGTCACTATCCATTTTAAAGAAGGAAAGAGCAATCAGCTTTTTAAAAACATTATGGCACAAAATTAAAAAAGCATTTGAAATTGAAGCCGAGGCTGGAAAAGGAAATACTATTCCATCAGCAAATATGCTTGGTTCCTCATCGGATCCAGATCCTGCAGATGAATTATTACATAATTTTTTAAGAAGTCAAGGAAGTGCTACAGTAGAAAATTTAAATGAGGATGTCAATCATAAAATTGAGAAATTAACTTTAAGTTTTTGTCACTGTTCCACAAATCCCTTAGAATTTTGGAAGACCAAAAAAACATCTGACCCCGAGCTTTATGCTCTATCCAATATATGTTTCGGTGTACCACCAACACAGGTAATTTTATTTTAGTTTTCAGTTAGCGTCAAACATTTACGACTATTTTATTGGTTATTTTGTATAGGTTACTGTAGAACGCGGATTTTCTGCTTTAAAATTAATACTAACAGACATGAGAAACCGTCTAAATCCAGATCTTTTAGAAGACATATTACTTGTTAAACTAAATTCAAAAAAAATAGGACAAGCGATAGAAACGATGCCACTTTTTGAACAATCTGGAGTTGACGAAGATATTAATAATATTGATTTTAATAATTATAGTTCAAATTAACTGTAAATCCAAAGAATTAGTTCATCTATGTCCCATTCATACAAATAAAAAACCCGAGTCTTCAAAATAGTGTATTTTTATATTTAAGAATCGATTTTTTGTTGTATAAGAAAGTCGTGTGCTGTTCAGAAATTTCCTCCCTAATTTTATTTTGCTCTAGGGTATTTTCCTGAAAAATAATTTTTTTTTGTTGTATAAGAAAGTCGTGTGCTGTTCAGGAATTTCCTCCCTAATTTTATTTTGCTCCGTACTATTTTCCTCAAAAAAAAATTTTTTTTTCGTATAAGAAAGTCATTTGTTGTTCAGGAATTTCCTCCCTAATTTTATTTTGCTCCGTACTATTTTCCTCAAAAAAAAAATTTTTTTTCGTATAAGAAAGTCATTTGTTGTTCAGGAATTTCCTCCCTAATTTTATTTTGCTCCGTACTATTTTCCTCAAAAAAAAAATTTTTTTCGTATAAGAAAGTCATTTGTTGTTCAGGAATTTCCTCCCTAATTTTATTTTGCTCCGTACTATTTTCCTCAAAAAAAAATTTTTTTTTCGTATAAGAAAGTCATTTGTTGTTCAGGAATTTCCTCCCTAATTTTATTTTGCTCCGTACTATTTTCCTCAAAAAAAAAATTTTTTTCGTATAAGAAAGTCATTTGTTGTTCAGGAATTTCCTCCCTAATTTTATTTTGCTCCGTACTATTTTCCTCAAAAAAAAATTTTTTTTTCGTATAAGAAAGTCATTTGTTGTTCAGGAATTTCCTCCCTAATTTTATTTTGCTCCGTACTATTTTCCTCAAAAAAAAAATTTTTTTTCGTATAAGAAAGTCATTTGTTGTTCAGGAATTTCCTCCCTAATTTTATTTTGCTCCGTACTATTTTCCAAAAAAAGAAATCGATATTCCTGTATAAGAAACACAAAGGAAAGCAAATCAGCATTGCTTAAGCAAATTTCAGCACTGCTTAAGCACAGCATTTCTAAGCAAATTTCACCACTGCTTAAATTTTGCTTAAGCAAATTTCAGCACAGCATTTCCCACTTGATTGCTTCGACGAAGCATTTTTTTGCTTTGCTGGTGCTTAATGCTCTTGAAGTGCTTTGCTTTAAGCAAAGCCATTTACGTTTAATTCAGCACAGCAAAGCATCAGCATCAGCACGAGAATTAAGCAAAGCAATTTAAACCCTGTTATAAACCTAATGTTTTTTTTTGTAAAATTTTTGTAGCGTACAGAGTAGCGTACAGAGTGACGAGGTAATATACATTTTCGTTGTGGTTGTGCTAGAAGGGGAGGCAGGGTGGCACGTTGGACGTTCGAGGGCTAAGCTCGCCGGACGGGGTTGGTTCTTGCCATCCTTCTACCACCTCTCTGCTACAAAAAAAATCGTGCCTGGGACTTCGCGAACTCGGAGTCATCTTCTCACACAAAATAAAAGGGATGAGGAAAGGGGAAAATTACACCTGTGAAAACTTGTTACGTTTGATGTCTCAGGCCCCTACAATCTTACCTTGGCTCTGCATCTGCCCAAACTTGCGACTTAGCAAATCATGGCTAAATCAAAAAAAAACTTACAAAATAACACACCAAAAAAAAATAGGCATGTCATCAAAAGAATAAAACTTTGCTAACAAACCATTTATTCTAAGCCTTCGGCGTTTCAAAAAAAAAATTTATAAATACAAATTAAGACATTATCAGTTTATCAAAATAAAAAAAATGGATTAACTAAAATAAAAATATTGTTGAAAATCTTCATAGCTATATTGAATTTTTAAATAAATTAACATGGATTAAAAACGATTTAAAACGAAGTATAATCTAAAAAAAATGATTAAACCCACATGCATAAATGTTGCTGGTCGACGCAAGGAAAATTTGGGGGAAATTCTTCGAGCTCGGAGAAGATCGTTGAGAAAAAAAAAATTTTTGAAAATCGCAGAAAGGAGAATAACGCGAAATCTGTGGATTTAATTTACAAAAATAAAACGTTAATTTCAAAAATTTTAAATAAATGAAACCGTTGAACTCGATAACAAATAAAGATTTGAATTTAAATAAATAAACGGATTTCAAAAAAAAAAAGAATTTAAACAATAATTAAACGTTTGAAACGCTGCGATGAATCATTCTCTCGAACTGGAATTGTTCCATCCACCGTTGTCCTCTCCAAACAAAGTGAAGTGAAGACCGATAACTTTGAGGACCAGTTAACGGCTTCAGAATTATGTAATGTACTGTGAATTGATGCTGCGAATTTTCCTTCTTTTTTTTCTAGCTATTTCCTCGCTAATAGTGCCAGAGACGCTTATGCGTAATCCAACTGGCTGGAATAATTCTTTTAGTTCGACGAGAAAAAGAATATGTTTCGACTCTTTTATGCGTTGGCAGGTTTTATAATGAAACGAATTTTAACAAATTTAACAATCAAATTCAACGGTGTTAACAACGTTAGCGAATTTAACGTATTTAATCCAGATCTTCCGAATTTCGCAAAGCTTGACTGCAAGTAGGACCAACAAAAATTTCATGTTAATGACCTCTCTATGCCTGCTATTTATAAAAAAAAAATGTTGTTATGCTACGTCCACATTCTTGGCGAATTACGACGAACGCGAGAGTGTCTGATCTGCGGTGAGGGAAATCGGGCATGTACACGGAAAAAACATATAGGAACCATTCCACCAAAATCTCATGCTCCAGTCCCATATTTATGGGAAAAAACGGCATAGTGGCCAAATATGGGAATCATTCCTATAAAAAAGGTGTAACAGCTCCCACATTTTTTAGGACACATTCCAACAAAAAAGTGGTCGTATTCTTTTTTTTTGGTGTAACCATTCCCAAAACTATGGCAAAGACTCCAACGTGTTACATGGGAGAGATTACTATATATGTTAGACTGGTTGCGACAAAAATATGGCGACATTCCCTTTTGTAAAGGACTCAATCCCATAAAACGTTGTAATGTCTCCATTGATTATTGGATTCTCTCCTATATATATTCGCGACATTCTAATTTGAAATAAGACACGTTCCTATAATTATAGCACCAAGTCCTATCTGTATAGGACTGGAGACTTTTTTTTATTGGATTCTGTCCAATCTAAAGGGGACAAACAAAAATTCGAGTTATCGAATATCCGAGATAGAGAAGTCCGGGACTTGAAAATATTCGAGATATCAAATAGCTCGATCAAAAAAAATGCCCTGTAATTAAAAAATTTTTCCGACACAAGTGTCAGAGTGTGGGACTAGGCAGGTCCAAGCTATATATACTCCGAGTTCGCAAACCACGTGTGAATTATAATCGAAGAAAAAATTCGACTTGAATTATCGTATTCGCTGAATCCTATTTGCATAGGAATGAGTCCAACAAAACTTAGGATTCATTACATTTTTTTTTGTAGGACTGAGCCCTACATGATATTGGAGTCATTTCTACAAACAGTGGGAATGATTCCATACATAATATAGTAATATATTACAACGTCTCCAATGCAAACTAGGAACGAGTGCTACTTTTGTTGGAATGTGGGCATTCTTCTCTCAGCCCTATTTACATAGTGATGATTCCACCAAAACTAGGACTAGTTCCAATATTTATGGAAGCCTTTGCTACAAAATGGTGGAATGACTCCTATAATCGCTTTCCACCATTTTATAGGAACGATTACTATGCGGATTTTTTTCCGTGTAGTAGAATTAAAGATCGTCATTTAATTTATCTGATTCTCATTTATACTCCAAAATTAAATGTTTTTTATTTGAATTAAAAGACAAAGTGGTAAAAACAAATACCAAACCATTCGTTTTTAATGTGGGTATTTGATTTAAATACTTTAAAAATTATTTAAATAAAAAGTGTTTAAAACAAAAATCCAATTATTTAATTTGACTGTCTGGCAAAGCGCGTTTTCTTAGTTGGTTGTGGCGTCGCTTCTTTCTCTAACCAAAACAATAATCATTTGGTTTAAATACTTTTCATTTAAATCAAATACAAAAACCGTTGGCGCAAATTTAGCGATTTTTTTATTTGATTCAACTGCTTGAGTCTAATGACAATTTTCTCTCAGTGTGCTGGGATTGAGGCCTAACTTTGGTCAATAATGTCTGACGAATGTCTTGTTCGTATGCGTTTAGGGCACCAATCATGTATTCCGACGCGTCTCTGTCTTTCGACTTCGACGCAACTTTTAACTCTTGACTTCGCCATATCAGCAGCTTCAAATTTCCAGGAGTGACAGCCAGAATCACGTTACGATTCATAGTGACGATTCCGCAAAATTTCAAGCTGCAGATATGGCGAAGTCAAGAGTTAAAAGCTGCGTCGAAGTCGAAAGACAGAGACGCGTCGGAATACATGATTGATGCCCAGTTCTGTGCGCGCTAACGGAGTTATGAAGTGCAAAAATATTTGAATTTTTGAAATTTTTATGCTGTATTTGATTTTAAATTAAGTAGAAATAATTGAGTGCTGTGCATAAAAAAGTTTAGGCAATGACTGAGACATTCGGCGGATGTTGGCAATATTGTGAATAGTTGACTTGTGTTGCCTAAGGCTCGGTGAGTCTATTGCCGCACATTTATTTGTGTATGTTCGCCAAAAATGTGGAGTTAGAATTAAATATACTACTAGGTTTGTAAATTCGAAGTTGAGTTCAAAATTATATAAATTTTGAAAGCTATTAAATTTAAAGCGAATTTTCACAATTAAAATATAGATTTAATTTGTACTTGGAAGCATTTGTCGTAACCTTTCTTTCATAACCGTAACCTTTTGGCATTTTTTTCAAATTCAAACCGTCAAAAATACTCGAATGCTATTTAAATACCATCAGCCGAAAAAAATCATTAACTCTGGTTTAACTTTAAAGTATCTGAAAGTGCTTTCAATAAAAATTTAGAGAACAATTCATCAGATTCTTTTTTTATGGAAATTAGATTGCATTATGGGTCGATGTCGTCTCACAAAGTCTTAAATTGTCCGCGAGCGATACACGCGAATTGTCTAAAAAAGTACGAGGCGAACATGCAAAAACACTTTTGGGTGGGATGGTTAAGAGCTCCATCGTATCGCAACCACTTAGAAACATTGATCGTTAAAGAAAAAAAGGGCAAATGTATGTATAAAATAATTGGATTTCTTTGTTAATCCCATTTGCAATGGCTCCAATCTGGCAATTTTGATCCTCGTTTTGATTGCATTCCGTACAATTAGGAGGATACCATCCCGGCTCAACGCAGCTCGATAATCACAAGCAGTTTACTCATACAATCGTTTAATACCCTCGAGTAAATTCAATCCCTCAAGGATAATTCAATTCACGATAGACTGGGATAGTGATCCTGATTCCATCAAGTCCTGAATAGCCAAGTCATCCGAGTGACGTTACTACAGTTTATGATAACTGAAATTCGTGTCAATGTCATTACAATTTAATTAAATGCATTTATGCAAGCATGGAGCAAAGGACCAAAGATGGGTTAAAACAACAATTTACTTATAGCCTGTTTTCCATCTCAAAAGGATCCTTGGCAAAAGTTGGGACAATCCTCTGGGGCCCCAAGGGTTTGATGTCGTTCTTGTCGTTTATTTTTTGTCTCTTTGCCAGGGTTGTAATAAGCATGCAACGAATATAGATATGAAAATAAAATTTATGTTAAGGAGAAAAGCCAGTCACGAAAACTCATCGTAGGGATTTCTCCCGTTCTTCATCCCTATTTTATTTTATTTTATTCACCCTCTACTAGAGTGAAAATTGTTACTGGTCCGGGTGGGTTGGGTGGAAGGGCGGCATGGGGAGGGGGTTAAATATTGTCACATCTACCACATTTATAGTCGTGCTGGTTGCTGTTCGTGTGGGCATAATTTCGCCACGACATTTTCGGTTTGCTCTGTTTTATAATGTTGGTCGTGACCATTTTTAAGGGGCGTGAAATTCAAGAGAATTTTGTACAAAAAAAATAATAATAAACGTTGAAGAAAATGAAATATCATAAAATGTCAAGGTATATCAGTTTTAAACTATATTATTTTTATACATACAATGATTTTATTTGAGTGCAGCAGCTCTTATGAATATTCATAATGACAGTTAAATTATGAAACAGTTTATATATTCATTCTTATAAATGTAGCAATACACTTACAGGTATTTATGCTGGTTTCATTTCTCTTGTTTTAGACTGTCGCAAGTTCTATACGAACTACAATATCGTTTTTAAAGTTTGTGAAGTCGAAATGCGGTATGAGTTGTCCATGCCATTGTGCTATTAGTTTCATTTAGAGGTCTTTATTAGTAAATTTTTGAATGTCATTCTCAAGGTGTTTTAGACAAGTATTGTGAATACACCTTGAAATTGGTAGCTTAGTGAAAATTCTTTAAATTTTTGTTTTGCTCCGATAATGTTTTGTTTCTGTTTCAGAGATGGTTTCAGTTTTAAAGTTATGGACGCCATAAAACCAGTACCACAAGTTTTATTGTGTATTTATAAAACAAGATAAGTTTCAAGAAATTGAATAAAATTTCTCAATTTTCTAGGAAATTGTTCATTACTTTTCTTCAAAAAATTGCTCGATACTGCGAGCTTTTCAGAAAAAGCTTTTTTTACGCACATACGACCTTTTACAAGCACGGTATCAATGTGGTTTTAGAAAAACCCAAAATACCAAAGCTAAAAGTATCTTGGATAACCAGAGATATTTTTTTTATAGAGCAGACAATATCTTTAATGCATTAATTCGTTTCAGATTTTCATAAATTATTAAAAAAAAAATAAACTACCATCTGTAATTCCGTTTTGTTTTCATTTCGTAATAAATTTTACAAATATTTACAGTGGGTTGCCATATTTCGTAATAAATTTCACTTCTTTCTCAATGTCACAAATAATAAATAATAGAATATGAAAAACATTTTCCAAAATAACTTTGATAAATAAAGTCAAAAGATCAAGTTGGGATGATGACTGAAAACAAAGTAATATTTTACGAGGACATATTTTATATATAAGAAAATACCCTGTTAAATTGTGAGTGATACGGAGTAGATATAATAACTATTTTCTATATCTAATGTGGAATAAAAGCATTATAGATAATGTAAAGATTTTGTCCCTTGTCAATCACATTTTTCCATAACAAATCCTCTGAATGAACTTTTATCGTAAAAGTCTATTATTACGACATTCGGTAAGGGGTTTCCTTTACACAAGCGGACCGACCGACATCGACCAGTCAAACTGACGTAAAATTGACCTTTTTATAGGCTTAAAGACAGTTGTGGTCACATCATCCCTTTAACACGGTTGAGTAAAAGGCCAAATTAATTATAAATTTGGTATTTACGACGAATACATACATACGAGTAAGATACAGGGCATATGCATATATATATGTGTGTATAGATGTCAGCTGATTCAGGCGAGGGTGGTGAAAAAAGTAAATGATGGCATTGACTGGGGGTGTGTAGTGTATGGGGTAAATATTCATATTCTAAATCATCCGTAGTAATCCTTTAATGGCCGTATCCTAGCAACATGTTACATATTCCATTCGTCCTTTAAAAGCTTATTAAATGTACTCATGCTAATGGCCTGTTGCCTCCTGGTTACGAAAATTAGTGGCATCAATTGAGATCTAGGCACACACTCGGCTACATATGTATGAGTGTGTTTGTATACCATAGACCTACAAATATGTATAACTAATATGCAACGTTAGACACATAATAATTTGATATAATGTTGAATTTAGATGGGACTAACAAACAAAATATAATAATGGCCGTTATCAAGGATTTAGCCGCGGCTTAATTCTATTTAAACAGGACTGTAAGTAGGTGAGGCAATTAGTCCTCTATTCATACGGATTGATCGGATTTGACGATAAGATTTCTATAGGTTTACTAAATGTTTCATCATTCTGTTCTAGACATTACTTGAGGGTATTTAATATTGAGTTCTTCTCCTTTTCATAACTGAAAATCCGATAAATGAAACACACAAAATATTGTTTCAAAATGAATAGGTTTATGAAAATGTTGGGATACCACTATATAAATATTTTTTTTAGGTTTAAAATCCCTTTTTAGTGCTCGAAAAAAAACTGTTTGTTTAAACAATCGATTTAGTCTGGAACCGAATAAATTTTTCAACTAGCGCAGAAAATAATCACACTCAATAAATTTTATTTTTGTTTAACTTTTAACAGTCTAAAGATCTCTCAAAAACTGTACAGCGATATTTGATCGTGGAGTGGGTCGGTGAAAATTCGTTAACCGAAAGTAACCACAATGCTGGCTTTTCAAAAATCCCAATTTCGATTCCGATATTACTCGCTATTTAAAGCTGGTCCCACAATTGAAGCGGTGCAGCAGCGGCGCGGCGCGGCGCGGTTAGCTCAGAGCGGCAGAGCGACAGCCGCAGTCATTTTTAAACCGAAATTACGCGGCGCGGTTGCGGCGTGGTGACAGCTCAATTTGTGTTCTCATAACCTAAAAATCGCAGAAAATTTGAAGATTATTAATTTTTCCGTTTCGAATGCGTTTTCAAAGTTCTTTTCCATCTTTTTACTTGATAAAAATATTTGCAACAACACTCAGAAAACATAAACAACTGTCACCGCTTCCAACCGCTGCCGCGTTTGGTCACCGCGCATTTATAAACCAACTCATATAAACCTATAGTTTCTACTACCATCTGCCGCGCCGCTTTGCGCGTAATTGCGGTATAAGCTTAAAGCTTTTATTTAGCTTGCCGTGGCATCTTTCTGTCTGTCAGGGTCAAATCTTGCAATCTAATTTCGACCCACTTCCACTCATCCGATTGGCTTGAAATTTTGCACACATACGCAAATCCAATGACAATACAGTATTTTCACTACTTCGTCCTTGTAAGGGCAGCGTGATTATCCTTTTCCTCAAAATTTCCGGCAAAAATTTCATCTGGGCGTTTTTGGGATCGATTTGACTATTTTTGTAATTGAAATTAAATAAATTAGTAATAGTCACGATTCCCGATTATAAAATAGTTAAATTTACTATCTTTTCTGTGCGTAAATAGAGATACATTGCTAATTCAACTTACAACGTGATTCAACAAGCCCGAATCTACCCTACATGAAGATATCTTCCACAAATCCGACTTTATTGCTAAAGAAATTACTATATTTGTTAAAACAAGGTGGTAATTTATGATCACCACAATTTTCAAACCGGTGTAATTTTCATTTCGCTTTTATTATTATAAAAATTAACCACGACTAAATTAAAGGGTAATATTTCATCAGTGGAATTTCGTAGCCGCACCGTTATTAAATTCCATTAGAGCCGCGTGCGGTCTAGAACTTATTTACAATTTAAATTTTGATTTCCTATTCATGTTGCCTTGGCAGGCAAGGAGCAACTTAAACGTTCAATGGCTCGTGGAGGGTCTAAAATTTCAAAAAAAAAAAACCCTCTGCTATAAGGATAAAAGGTCAACGTACAGTAAAACTTCACCATGGCTGAGATGATATGAAGTGGTATTGAAGGGTTTTTAACATTAAGTTCACGATTGCGAATTTTCACCGTGTATAGTATGTATACATTTTTTTTTCAATCCTTAAGGACTTTATTTTTGGTTTCTTTAGAAGCCGATGGTGTTGTCTTATTGCATGGGATGTCGTGGATCAGAATTCAGAAGAAGAACTCTGAACTCTTTTTTGCTTATTATCGGACTAATTAAATGAAATTCAGAGGGAAAAAGGAACTTGGCGTTAATGATTTTAGACTACGAAGGAGTAAAAAGGCGCTGCACAAACACAAAAACGAACATCACATACTTTGCGGATGATAATATTGATGATAATATCATAGAGGGAATAGGGAAACAGAAATTTAGACGTTCTTCAGATTTTCCGTGGAACGAGATAATTTCCAAACAAACCAACAAAAACGCTGTCGTAGTGGTGTCTGCCTTTATATCAAGAAACGTCCTTTGATGTTAAATTCTATTCAATTCTACTTTACCGTGAGTATTTTTTTTTTTTTTTGATACAGGAGGACGTCGAATTTAATTAACTTTCCAAGTACTTTTATCATCTTTACACACCGCTCAACAACAACAAAAAAAAATCTTCCCATCATTAAATTGGAAAAGCTTAGCGAGTCTTATTTTATATTCGAAAGTTTTGAATTTTACATGTTTTCGCTCACCAGAGATGATTCTCATTGACAGTCAAGATTAATTAATGGTCATAAGGCATTGATTTTCCACAAGTTTTGAGCAAGGGCGAGCAATTTGTATCCGAAAATATGCTCGATGTGGCAGCGTTTTGTCAATATTTTTCAGTTTTGCTAACATTTCTTATCAGCTAATCAAATGAAATTTATAAATCGAATGGTTTCTAGTTCCCTAAAGTTTAAATGGAAATGAGGTCGCTATTCAACTTGAATAGAACACACGAAGTGGGTTATTGGAATCAGGGGGGGAACGAACGATGGAAGAGGATGATGGAAAGTTTGGCCGTCATCGCCATGATATTTTTTTTTTCAATTCCCGTAGGATGGAGGGTTAGATTCTGTGCACACAATTGAACAGGGAAGCGAAAATTCGAATATTCTCGAATATATTGACGATTACGTCAATATTGAATGCGGAGGAGTAAAATCCAATATACACACATTGAATCAAAAAAAAAAGTAGAAAAACTCAGAAATATGTCAATATTTTACTTTCTCTTGATTTCACGACGAAAGCAATTGCCGTGGATACATCAGGCACAGACCCAAGCACAGTGTAAGAAATTGTTGCCCAGAAAAGCGTACAAAATTAAATCCGATCATCGAAAAATACTTTTATCGCTACAATACACTGTAAAAAACATTAAGGGGACTCTGAAATAATCATTTCCCAAGGAGCACAAAAGGTCGTAAAGTGGTCGTTATGACTCTAGTTTCGTGAGTGTATGGTTGCAACGACCACTTTACGACCTTTTTTGCTACTTGGGTTATCATATTAATATTATAAAGGAAAGTAGGTTTTCGTTATGACCGGATTTATCAAAGTCGACTGAACCGATTTTGATGAAACTTTAGGTTCAAACTATCATGAAAATGGTTATAGGCTATGCGGTTTTTCAAATTTCCCCTTTCTTCTCACCACCTTACTTATATATGTTGAACCGCTGTATGGATTCGGATCTGGTTATTCATCATTATAGAGGAAAAAATTCTAGGAGAAAAAATCCGCCAACTAATATCTACCTCTACTCTCTCTGTAAACTCCTTCACCTACTATCTCCTGCAATTCTGAAGAGATTGACTGTGTTTACATTGGGTTTCACTTTGAGGCGGCACGTCATTCGCTCCGGCCAAGTGAGGGTGAGGGACGCAGTGGGGAGGGAAGCCAAAAAGAGCGAACGAAGTTTAGATTCACTTAAAATTATCGCTCTCAAACCGGTTTTTGAGTTTGGTCGTTGAAACCTGTGTCTTTAGTTTTGTTGATGAAACTGGTTTAGTGAATCCAGATGAAGCGAACCGTGTGCACACGGCAGAAAAATGACGAAAGACGTGCCGCCTCAAAGTGAATCCCAATGTAAACACAGTCATTTGGATCTAGTTATCATCAATATGGAGATCAGCTCTCGGGAAAAATTTTGGTTACACGATCATTTTCCAACATAATTTATGGAATGAGATATAATTTAAATGGTCATCCCAGTTTGGTTTTGGTGGCGTACAGACAAATATCCATTTTTTTGGTATCAAACCGGGACAGATTACCGCTGAAGAAGTCGGGGCTGACGTGAGGAAATTTTTAATGCTTCGAAATTGTTCAAAACCTCAACATGTGCTTAACAAATAAAAAAAAAGTTTGGATTACTGTCATGGTTGTGAATAAAAATTGATATAAATGGATTTTCATATGCCTGAAAATTTTCAAAAGCTCGGTCAGAGGCAAGAGGGTTTGTTTCAATTTTTGTTTGTGTATATGGCAAAAGAGGATCGAAGGCAATACATTCAAAAAGTAGCATCCCACTATGGAAAATTATTTAACAAAGTGTGCCGCAAGAGAAATTTTAAAGAAAAATGCACTATAGGCAGAAATATTCGGGGAAAATGCGCCGCATGCGAAAATTTTTTTGGTTTCATGGTCAAATTTTGTAGTGATTAATCAATTACAATAGTAGATAGCATAACCCGGGACAAAAGGTTAGTTTCCGGCACACCAGGACAACATTTCTAAATCTGGGACAAACCCGGTAATTTCGCGATGTATTGTCACTCTACATATGTGCCAAAAAAATGCCCTATATAAATTCAACAAACCTTTAAAATCACACATATTTTTTTTTTAAGTGTGACGCCTCTTAACTCAGTTTGCCTCAGTGGAATACTGTGAAAATTTTTATTCCCGAGTGAAAATGGCACGAAGCTATCAAGATGCCATCTTTCAATGGAATGTCGAATAAAGCCAATAAAATCATAGGAACTATAGATTTTCCAACGAGCGATGAGGGAAAATTCTCATCGAAGCCAAATGGATTTCGCTTTAATTTAATGCATACTACTCGTAGTGTCAGTTGACAAAGGTTTGTGTAGGGTTAGTGGAGAGGGTGAGGTTGAAGACCCCTTTAAATTTTACCAATCCTTGTATAAACATTTGCGATACTATTTTTCTACCATTGATTTTGTATAATTTAAAATTTCTTCTTTTAGAACGGTTTCTTTTCTCATTCAACGTTATTTCACTTATTTAAAGTTTTTCCATTCTCTGGACAATTTTTAGCGACGAGTGTTTCTTTTAGAGAAAAATGTTTCTTGTGCGAAGAATTTCCGTCACCACTTTTGATACACTTTGAATTGAAAAAGTTTTCTATCCATAATCTTGTGCCGCAATTCGATCTTGTTTGACTCCAGGGAGATTCCGTTGAGCGTATATGCTTATCTGAGTATTGATTTGATATTTTTGTATCTTCAAGATCTGATTTTATTCGAATTTTAATGAATTTTTGGGTATATTTATAGCTTTTTCTAATTTATTGTGCGATTTAATTGGATATCGATGAATATGTATGTATTTTTGTAAATCTGCAATTTGAAAACGCGAAGGGAGCTCATGAATGACTTTGTAAACATGTTTTTCGGGGGAAAAAAACTCGATTTATTTTAAGCTACCGAATGCGTAAGTTTAGGTATAAATAGATTGAAAAAAAAATGTCTCCCATCAAAACATTTAATTTTCAGACTTCATTGGCTCCAAATGTCAATAGCGTTCCAAAATTATAAGGAATCAGGGTTTTTTTTGTATAGAAACGTGATTTAAAAAACATCTTATATGAACAGAACATCACTTTCTTATACAAAATCTACGTTCCTGCGCAATTTACACTAAAACCCGACGAAAAAAATATACAAAAAAATGATTTTTTTACAAAATCTGAAATTCTCATTTTAACTAATGAAAGCCCTTTTGACCTTTAAACTGATAAATTTATGCACCAAGATTAATGACGAGAAATCGCGAAATAATATCTAATCAAGTTAATTTGGATAGTCCACAGTTTCCCTTTTTCTTCTTAAATTTTAAATGGAAATTCCACTTTAATTACGTTGAAAAATCATTGATCCTTAGTTCTTTTTTCTAAAAAAAAACTGGCGCCTCATTGGTTTTTTAGTATACTCGGTACTATATCATAAAAAGTATGAATACTGTATATAAAATTTACTACTTTCGAAAAGCAACATTCGCTATAACAAGTATAACAGAAATTACGATTTTCGTAAAACTCATTCACATAAAAGTCGCTAGCTCATCTCGTTCTCGAGTTACGTAAAACGGACAGACCGACCGATAAGAAAAGTATTTGGAATACAGGTTTGCACAACTTTTCCCTACATCACATTCCAATCAAAAGTGTTAACGGGTTACAACTTCATATGCCTTTTTACAAGAAAACTTGTTGGATTGAGAAAGAGATGGAGAACTGTGGCCATGCTTCAACTAAGATGGTCCGTCAACTAAGATGGTCCAAGAGTATATCGAATCTGTTTAACTTTGAGTTGGAGATCGATGAGCTTTTACATTTATACTCAATGTTTATTGGGCTCGAATTAATTCAGAAAAACGTTTATTCAATACTTTTTACTACAGTTTGTTTCAAAACCACTTACACACAAACAGTTTTTGTGTTAAGATGACACCAAACGCACAGGATTCTTCATAAATTCATTGATTTAACGAGTGTTTACATTTTAAGTGAAAAATATATCTTTCCTACGACAATTTCCTCATTTCCGAGGACAAATTGGTAACCGACATAAACATTAAAAATTCCAAGCAAATCACAGAGTTTTCAAATGGTTATTGTGGTCCTTAATTTTATTTGTATCTAGGGTTTCAATTTGAAAATAATCAAAATAATGGTTAACCAAATCAAAATAATCGTATAAAGTAATCAACTGAAATAAATAAATAAAAATATAAGTAAATAAATGAAAAAGGATGAAAATGTGTATAAAGTTCTCATTAAGATCCTTTTAATGTTTAACCATTAAATGACGTAATTAATGTATTACAGGAATTTACCTTTTACCTTGGTATATATGCTTGGCAAACATCAATCTTGTAAGTCCCTTGCACCGCAATTTTGAATCTGTTTATCTTCATGTAGGCGTATATATATATATATATATATATGTAGTTGGTATGCATCATTTATGTCTATGTATGTGTGGCTCTATGAAGCGAAAAAGCGTCCACCAGCAAAAGCATAAAGGGCGGTCGGGATGGCACAGAGATTTATATCAACTTGTCTAGCAATCACATTAGACACTGTTTCCTGTGTCATCATGTTAATCCCACCTACGTTATCTATGACGTTGGCATGTCGCTATAATTTTGTTTGTCGTTTCTTATTTAGAGAATTTTTAGGACAAATATAATCGTATATAACGCAAAGTATATCATTCTGCCCCCTCAACCATATTATCAAAATCATCCACCAAATTCCAAATTAGGCCCGATTTAGGATATTTGGGGTTGGTGATATGGCAAAGTACACAAATATGTTTATCCAGTAGTAGAAGATATCATACACTTTAAGAACTTTTTGTTGCATTTTACTTCATTAAATGAGTGTAGCAGGTGTACTTCATTAAATGAAATAAAATTACAACCCGAAGTGTAATTTTCAACAAAAAAAAATGTTGGAAATTCAACAATCGGTGTTTAATGTTCAACAATCCGTGTTCAATATTCAACAATCCGTCTTGAATATTCAACAAAAAAGTTAAATATTCAACTCTTTTTGTTTAATAAACAATGACTTTTTATTCATGGCTTTAAAATGTTATAAATTTTTCTTTCTATTATTTAAGTGGTACAGCAACCAGAGCTCAACTTTTATTAAAAACATTCTTTGTTTAATATTAAATAAAAGAAGTTTAATATTTAAAAGTTTTTGTTTCATATTAAACAAAAAAGTTTAAAATTCACCTGACGATTGTTTTGGGTTTTAACTTTTTCGACAGGATTTAAGTAGCCGATCGAAAAGCGGCCCACACACTAAGAGGATACACGACGCGCCATGAGGATACAAACTTGAGTTGTCGTGTATCCTTCAAGTCTGTGGGCAATGAAAGAGTATAATCAAAGTTTGAACGCCAAGATTGTATCGTTCCACGGCCGCCTGAACTCATCGCGATTCATGACAATCTTGTTGAGTCCATCCCGCTCTCTCTCGATGTAGATCCATCGTGCTCTCTCGATCTAGACTGACCGAAAGTTAGCTACAAACTGATGGGAATGAATGTGTGTGGGGACTTCACGATACAATCTTTTTCGTGTTGTCTTTCCTTGAGGATTGATGAGTCATAAGATTGTCGTGAATCGTGTCTAGTGTGTGGCTCGCTTTAGTCTTTATTTATTTCTTGACCTTAAGACTAAATACAAATATTAATTTTGCGAATTAGTTAAGTTTAAATATTGTCAAAATTAATTTATGTCCTGCAAGGATGACGCGAATAAACATTTTTCCATTTTATTTCGTGAGATGTAATATCGGGGGTTTTAGGGATATACATAAAAGTGTGTATTATCCAATTTTCTTAACAGAAATTGCACTTCTTCTTCACAGAACTGTCACTTACGAAATAAAATTTGTTGAAACATAAATATTTTTTGTTAAAACTTAAACATTTTTTGTTGAAAATTAAACATTTTTTGTGTTTAATTCAACATTTGTTTAATTTCACCCAAAAGTGTGTTGAATATTACGCAAAACTTGAATTTTAAACATTTTTAGAAATAAAAGTACTTCATTTAATGAAATGATTTTATGCATAAAGTGAAGTAAGTTTACATTCTAAGAGTGAATATTTTTAGAGTGTAAAAGAGATCGTATAAGACATTAAGTAAGGAAACTTTTAGGTATAATACAATAATTGTTACACATATTGAAACGCATGGTCACGTATATATTGTAAATTCAAGGCAACATGATAAGATAAACCGAATTCATGAATATACAAAGCTTCGTATATATTCATCCCCACCTTCAAATAATCTCCAAACCATAGACAAAATAAAAGGAAAAAAAATACAGTACGTACCCGTGTCACTTTTTCCCTTGGGAGCTCCGAATGGTCGCAAGGCCCATCACCGCACTGGAAGGAGAAGAAAAAAACGAAAAATCTCGTAAGGTATATGAAGACAAAGTAGACCAATTTTTTATGGCGTTATCCTGAGGTTTTCCCTAAAACAATTGGGATCACAACAAAAGAAAAAAAAACAACATGACACCCCAACTCAAAATTAGTTGAAGGGCTTTTAGTATAATTTTTTTATTGCGCAAATAACACAATCTATGATTAACCCCCTTCTTTTTAAGTAACAACATTTTAAACGATACACAAAAATTATAACAGGAAACGGAAAAAATTAATGGAAATTTCGCCTTGAAAAGTTTTAACCTAAATTAATCAAATGTTATATTTTGATGTAACTTAAAAATTGGGTACAATACATAAAGGACACTGTATTTGTGCGTTTTGCAAACAACTTGGTGAGTTTTAAATCATTTTCATTAAAACACATGCATATGAAAGAATAAAAATATTTTAAAAAAATAACTTCTCAAAACAAAAACATATGTTAGTTTCATTCATTTTTTTCCTGTAATCATCATTTAATTATTTTGTTTAGGCATTTTTAGACTTCTGATTTTAATAGATATAGCCGAAAAAATGTCGTACTTTTTTGTAAATGTTTTATTTATACTTGAATTTAATTAAATATGGAGTTTTAATTAATTTAAATATTTTAACTTCTCTAGAAGCCTCATTCAAACAATTTTGTTTTGGTATTTCATCGCTTGAATTCTGATTTCGGCCATTTTGATGGGAAATCGTACTCGCATGGCCGAAATTAGAATTCAAACGATGATTTGGTGTACTCGATATTTTTTTTTGGTGACCAGAATATAGGAGTGGTTTGGTTGGGTAAGCTCTAGTTTTTAAAATGCAAAGGATGTCCCACAAATACCCATAATTGTATGAACCGATTTTCACACTACAATACATATTGAAAAAAAAAATCCAATCACTGCGAGATTCGGAAAATCCGATATTAGATTGCATATCGATTACAAGTGTATAAAAATATCTGACTGTCGCCGCCTGTTTCTGCATACATCTGGGACGAAAACTCAGAATGCCAGAAGATATGGAAATTTTCGAAATAAATGAAATTTTAATTGGAGAATTTTCATTCAGACAAAATTGAAAGACAAAAAATATTTTAATAAAAATGTAGCATAGTTGGAAGTTCTCAAAAACAAATGCGCTGCAGCAGAATATTTTTCCATTTCGAAATTAGTGAAACCTGTAGCCGGACTCGCTTGGGCCCAGGAAACTTGTCCGGCTTAGACAGATTTCTGGCTAATCCAGGGACCGGATTATGCAGATGCTACTGTATGCTTTTAGCTGGGGTGACCATGACTATGCGTTCCACATTTAAACATGTTCTCCCGGTGTCCCGGAAACTAAACTTCTGTGGTCGAACGCTGGGAAAAACGATCACGAGATATGAACAAACTTCATATACTTTGGCTGCCCAAGGAACACAAAAGGTCGTAAAGTGGTTGTCGCGACTTTAGTTTCGTGACTGTATGGTTGCGACTTTACGACCTTTTTTGCTACTTGGGTGGGAGGTGCTGTAATTTTTTTTCACTCGCGGAGAATTTTTAGGGCGCATGTATCTCAAAAGGTTTGGCTTGTATCGCATTTTTTCTTATTGGTATTTGGGCATTTTCAGTTGCATTTATTTATGGAACGTGAAGGGTCAAGCGGATAATTTGAGTTAATTTTGGCTTGCGACTGTGTATATTTTGATATCAAATATTACGCTACACTCCGTTAAAAAAAATTCCGCCTGAAGCTAACTTTTATTAATTGATGCCTCTTTTTTTTTTTTTTTTTTTTTATAGATCCAGCCAGAGCTTAGGGGAAGAACCTTTAATGCCGAAGCACAGCTCGGGATGGTTGGAAGGACAAAAGGAGATGCCGATTTATGTTCTCCTTGAACTTCTGCGGGTTATAGTCCGGGGGGAACACATCGGATGGTAAATTATTCCAAAGTCTTGTTGTTCGCGGAATGAAGGAACCCCTAAACTTTACTGTACGAAAGCGGGGAGGCTCAAGGAAGAAGTCGTGCGCACGTGTAGCTGCACGAGAGGGTCTAGGGAAAATATACCGTGGAGGAATAAGTTGGGAAATTTCGGTGGAACATTTCCCATTGAAATATTTGTAGAATATGCTGAGTACTCCAACAGAGCGACGATGCTCGAGAGACGGTAATGAATCTGTCAAAGACTTGTCTCCAATTAGTCGGATCGCACGTTTTTGGATTCGGTCCAGCAGTTGGAGGACAGTTTTTGGGGCTCCAGCCCAAATGTGCGAATTGTACTCGAGTCTCGGTCGAATGTAGCTGTTGTAAATGTTAAGGACGTCGACTGGTGCGAAATATTTTTTGCATCGTCCCAGGAAGCCTAGGCACTGCGATGCTTCCTTTGCTATTTTAAAAATATGATCACTCCATTGGAGCTTCTCATTTATTTCGATGCCCAACATTCTGATGTTTTTTGAGTCACTAATGGACTCACTCATAAATTCGACCGTTTCGGGGGATTTTTCGCATTTAATCGATAACAGCATTGATTGGGTTTTAGATGCGTTGAATTCCACACGGTTGATTCTGCCCCAAGCCAGAATTGTGTTTAAATCAGAATTCAAAGATCTAATTTGCTCACTGCGTTTCGATCGAACTGCAATGGCGTTCGATTCTGCAGGTGAACTGAAATGGTAGGATGCGTCAAGGGAGCTGTCATCAGCGAAACAATAAAGTGGATTGAGAGTGAGAGATAGTAGATCATTGATAAATATTAAGAAAAGCGTAGGAGCTAGAACTGAGCCTTGAGGGACACCAGAGTTAATTTTGAAGAGATCAGATTTATAACCATCCAATACAACCTGTATTGAACGATCAGAAAGGTAGCTCTCAATCCATTTGGAAATTGCAGGGTTTAGACCGATAGCTCGTATCTTTGCCATCAAAGCTTTATGCCAAACACGGTCGAAAGCTTTGGAGATGTCCAGCGCTATAGTTTTTGATTCGCCAAAATTATGGAGACTTTTACTCCAGCGCTCGGTCAAGCAGACCAAAAGATCGCCTGTGGAGCGGCGCGCACGAAAGCCATATTGGCGATCGTTGATTATGTTATTGCGCTCTAAAAAATTTGTAATTTTGGTATTTATTAAAGTTTCCATAACCTTGGCAAGTACAGAAGTCAGAGCTATAGGCCTATAATTTGAGGGGTCGCATTTGTCACCTTTTTTGGGAATGGGCTGGACATTAGCTGCTTTCCAAGAAGAGGGATAGATCCCCTTGGAGAAGCTGAGGTAAAATAGGGAGCGAAGAGGTCCAGCTAAGGTGACGGCACATTTTTTCAAAACATGGGGGGGAATGCCATCCGGTCCTGTAGATTTGTTCACGTCAATCTCCTGCAGAATTCTAACTATTTGTCTTTTGCGGATGGAAAGTTTTGGAGAGACAATCTCCGATATGGTGGGTTGGGGCGGTAATTGGTTGGATTCTGGGAGACTTGAGTTCGCTGCGAATTTCGCGGCTAAAACGTTCGCCTTGCCAACGGGATCGACAACCACTTCATTATCACAGATTAGTGGAGGTGTTGAAGATTTTGTGAAATTGTTTTTTACCGCTTTCACCATTGACCAAAAGGATTTTTGCCCTTTCGGACAGATTAAGATTTTCCGCTTCATCTTTTGGTCGAAGTCATGTTTAGCACGACGTAGTACAGACTTAGAGGTGTTTCGAGCGTTTATAAACGACAAGCGAGTTTCTTCATTAGGGTTTCCCCTAAATTCAGAAAACGCCGTCTTTTTTGTTTTGATGGCGTCGCGACACGCTTTCGTGAACCAGGTGTTGGAATCTCACCTTGCAACAATGGAGCTGCACGGTATGTAGGACTTCATACCAAGTGTGATTACGTTCGTGACCTTTGCAGTCGCAACGTCAACGTCACCTTCCCTGAAACAATCAGACCACTTGTAAGCTGCAAAATACTGGTTCAAGCTCTCCCAGTTGGCTTTTTTAAAATGCCAAACAGTCCTACGCGGGGCTTTAATTGTATTTTTAGGAGGCCTTTCGGTGGAAAATGAACAGCTTACCAGACAGTGATCAGATCCTCCCAGGGGAGGCAAGACAGAAACGCTATATTTAGACGGATTTGTAGTTAAAAACAAATCCAACAGATATGAGGTGTGTCCTGCAATATCTGGAATTCTCGTTGGTTTGTCTACGATTTGCGTCAACAAGTTTGATTCTGCGAAGAGTTCAGTGTGCAAACCAACAGGATCAGGATGGCATGAGAAAGGAAGCCACTTATCATTATGGACGTTGAAATCACCCGCAACAACAATTTCAGCGTCAGGGTTTGTTGCAGTAATTGCATCGATGGAGACAGACAATTTGTCCAACTCGACCAACGTGTTCTCGGTGGAACAATTAGGGCTTCGATAAATGAAACAAAGGTAGATGTGCTTGCGCATATGGAGCTTTAACCAGATGAAATTAAATTCTGGATTAGCGCATTTTCCTAAGTTAGGAAGAAGTGAGTAAGGCACATCGTTGCGGATATAAATTGCGATACCCCTTTGACGAAAAAATACTGGCTCCAGGTGACACCCATTGACCTGAAATTGACCTGGGTCGCAATCACGATCAACTTTAGTCTCACCCAAAGCCAGTACCTCTGGTTTATTTTGGGAAAGGTGGATGTAAACAGAAAGATGGTTCTCCCTAATTCCGCGAACATTGCAAAAATTAAATTTTGAATTTCGACTTACCCGCATCGGTCCAACAAAAAACACAAAACGACAACACGGACACAAACAGTAGCCAAGTGGAGTATACGAGGATACAAAAGAGCTGGAAACGGTTAACGGTTGCTCAGTACAAAAGCCTTAAGCAACCAGATGCCAACCGCTCCAGCACCCTGCACCCCGCAGAGGCTCCACTTAGCCGGGAAAGGTGTTAAAAAGGGTCTTAAGAAGCCCTTTGCCCTGGCACTTCACTATTTTTATTTTTTTTATAACACGCGGCGGACGGTTTTCTGTTTTTCGTTGTTTTGTTTTTTGTCGCGGAATACGAAAATTGTAGTGCGGTTTGTGTCGATCGAAATGCAGCCACGTCCGTTCGCTGCTACTGTCCTTAATGATTTAATTGTTGTCACATTTAAGACGTGCTTCCTTAGTCCACCCTCCCACAATTAATGCTTAATCTGGAATCACGCAAATCAAATAACATACACTCAGAAAAATGTCAGGTCAACTTTTTGTCAGGTTAACTCTGACCTCTAGCTGGCTGACAGAGGTTTCCATTACATGACATTACATCTTCGAAATGCCTATCTAAGCTCAACTCGTGCAGCTCCCAATGCCCTACATCACCTGCTCGTGGCTTAATTTCAGAATTTCTCCGGCCACAGGTCAACACAAGTTTTACTTTCCCTCATGCAGGCGAACGCGCGCCTCACATAGGCTAAATTTTCCTGCCCGAGGCCACTTACGCCGTATGTAGGTCGTCGAGTTAGCCTCCATTTTTCTGAGTGTACCTTTTTCTTAATACTTAAATTAAAATTCTCACAGTTGCAAGTAAAGAGTAATTTTACGTTTTTGTAGTAAACTTATAATTGGTTCAAAATTCTGCCCTAGAAAGACGTTTTTAAAAAATCCCCCGGAAGTCTACGATCGCCTTTAAATAAAGAACGTGGTTATAAACATTTTTTTCAATATTTTCATGTTGCCATTTAAAATGTTAGCGAAAAAAACTACTTCTGAACCGCAAAAACTAAAATCTGAATTTCCAAGAATCGTGAAAGTTTAAATTAGTAACATTAGTTGCAGAACCCCATTCACAGCAAACCATTATCTCGAAACCTTTGTTAGTTTAGAAATATTTCCACCATAGATTCCATTTTTATGCTACTTTACTATTATTATTTCTTGGTTTTTATACGATTTTTATGACTAACTCTTCCATTATACTCTTTATGTTATCCAAATTCCTGTTCGTTGATTTACAGGAAACGAGAAATACTTAACAGAAAGTAATCAATCACCGGGAACTTTATTTTTAACGGCATTGTCCTGCCAAACTCAATAAAAGCTCAAGTGCAAAAGGAATTACATAAAAAAAGCTTCACTTTATTTCACGGTGGCAAAAAATAGCGTAGAAGAAAAAAAACTACCGAGAATAGGTTGAAATAAGGAATTAAAAACGAGTCCTTGGTCTAGGTTATGGTTACATAATATTTGAACCTTGCCCGTCGTCATCATCGCGAGTCTACCAGTCAACATTTCAACGTTTCACCAACACCCCAAGAATAGATCAGACTTTATGTTGGTCGACAGGACGAATTGAGTCGAGCCGGGTGAACCAGAACTCACCTTGAAAACGAACTCGGTCGCGAACCAACGCTATTAAAATCAACCCTCCTGCAGCAAATCCCCTGGCCCGAAGGGGGGAAACACTCTGCAATTAATCCCTACCGCACGACAATGCAAACTTATACTAAATTTGTTAAGGAAAATTCCTTTTGCGAGCTTATAACGAGCGAGCTAGGGGGAAGGGGGGTGCACGCAGAAGGACATTAGTTTCATTGGCCCATCCCTTTCGCCAAATACCCGGTTTCGTACACCAGATTTTCGTAGGCCACTGTACGAAGGTATATTCATGACGCTTAATATGGCTACGTGTTTGAATCTTCATGTACGTCTATATTCTCTTATAGAGTAAACATGGGGCAAAAAAAAATTTTTTTTTATTGCTTTAGGCACGCAATCGGTTCAGTTCGCCAAAATGCTAGGCATACTTTTGGTTTGCGTGTTTTGGCCTCTTTGACTCATTCCTGAATGAAACAGGAATTGATTTAATTCCTTCGCTTGGGAAATGTCCTTCATTGTGGTGTAAGTATTGCTGTATACTTACGTATCATCGGTTGAATGTGTGTTTTATTATAATTTGCGGCTCCTAAAAGGACCATATTTTCCTTGTTAAACGAGAAATTACTTTAGTTATTAATGTTTACAGTGAATTCTCTGGTTTTCTCAAACAAACAAACAATATTCAATTCGAAGATAAAATTTTTACTGACTCCGGGACGTGTCTAAAGAATTTTCATCTCTTGGAGACTTTCAAAAACTTTAAATCCAGATTAGATTTATTTTTTTCAATTTTTAAATAACTCACATGACAACAGATAGACACACCTTGAAATTTTCTGTTGTGAGAAGTTCAGATGACAAGGTTTCTCATTCAACAGGTCATCATAATTTTTAATTAGTATAATTTAAATCATGACATTCTCAAGTTGTTATGTATCTAAAAATATACTACATTCAATTCCAGTTTTCGTCTTATACAAACCATTGTTTATTATTTAACTTGTGTGGTTTTCCCTTTCATAAATCTAGCCACATTTTGAGGATTTCCAATTAAACCAAAGTAATTAGCAAAAGCAGAAATTCCAACTCAAACCACACCACTTGATATATTATGACTTTTGAAAATTAATATTTTTATAGATTCAAATTTCAAAGCTTTAATTGAAAATACGCTATTTCAAATACAACATAAAAATTCCTTGAAAAAAATATTTTGGCCGACAAAAATTTCATTATTTATTTTATGCTTTATACGTGTTTAATTTCCGAAGGTGTAGTAAAAATAATAAATTCGATGTTTTATGTACCCCAAACTCGCACCAACAATTACCCAATACGCTTCTAAATCGTGAAAAAAAATCCGCATCTAAATATAACGACATTGGAACTGTGTGGACTGTTAAAAAACTTTCGAACAACTTATTTGAGACTCGTTTTTGTGATCAATTCAGAAAAAATTAAGTAATATCATTCACAAAATTGAAAAAACCATTCATAAATCCTAAGATGCAAATTCGTAAAATCGAAATTCACCTCCCACTTACCCCTCGCCTGATAACTCTAGAATTCTTGGAAGGATTTTGATCCGACGCAACGCCGCAACTTTCTGAACAGAATTTTACCTGCGGCGCATTTTTTTCCATTTGATGTATATACAAGGTTACCACACGTTCCAGAATGGCCGCGACAGTTCCGGATTTAAGCATGTTGTTCTGGAGTCCCGG
Organism: Chrysopilus asiliformis; assembly: GCA_964034945.1. Taxonomy (NCBI): domain Eukaryota; kingdom Metazoa; phylum Arthropoda; class Insecta; order Diptera; family Rhagionidae; genus Chrysopilus; species Chrysopilus asiliformis. The sequence continues at coordinate 6,600,332 of OZ035961.1, forward strand.
AAAATAATCTTTTGCCCCGGATTTCGCAATTCAGTGTCATACTCAAAAACGATCAAGAAAATACTCTGGTTGGGATGGGGGTTGCTGTACATTTTTGTCGCTTGATGATTTTTTTAACGATTATTCACAAGTGGCGTATGTAACATATTTCAAAAGATTTAACGGGTTTTTGTCTTTATTAGCGTTTTTACAATTTCCTCTGCAATTATTTATGGGATGTAAAGAACTTGAAAAATTAAGTGAATTCTCACTTGAGACTTGCTCCGCAGTCTGTTTAAAAAAATTCACCTGCGGCATACATTTCTTTATTATTTTATTCCGATTTTCGTCCTAATAAAGATTTATTTTTTTATTTTCTATAAAATTTTGTTGTTTCTTTGGTATTATGTTTTATTATTACCCCTTCCAACACCCCTTCCAATACCCCTTCCTATTTTGTCATATATTAACCCAAAAATATGGTCACCCTATGTATACATCAGTTTTGGCAAGGAAACGCGGGTAGGTAATTTTGAAGGCCAAAGGCCGAATGAAGAGAGACAAGAAAGATTTCACTCGGTGAAATGGCAGGTCGAAGTGGTCAAGAGCGGAGCATCCCCAAGTAACCCTGGCCACAAGGTATTTGTGAGAATTTAAGTTGCGACCTCTAGAATTTTCCACCACTCTTCCACACATATCGGCCGGAACGTTGGCAATTTCGCGTTCGATATTGTTCCTGAGCTCCTCTAACGTTGTTGGCTTGTTGGCATAAACCAACGACTTAACATAACCCAATAAAAAGAAATCCAACGGCGTTAAATCGCATGAGCGAGGTGGCCATTCGACCGGACCATCATTTCATTCATAATTTCATTTCATAATTTTCATCACCATTTCATCGGACTCAGAATTTCGGTAGTAAGTTTTAATAATTTCCAAACGTTGCTCGTTCGTGAACTTCGCCATGATAAAAATGTAAACCTTGACTGACGTTTTAGCATTGCCAGATCATAAAAAGAGTTTTAGGGTGCGTTTTTGTTAATATACAAAATTGTTATGTCCTTGTTGAAAGACCCGATACATAAGATTTCCTTTGAAATTATTAAAAAAAACATCTAAACCTGATTTCGTTACATTTAGTAAGAGTCGCAGGATCCTACAATTATTAAATGTTGGAGTTTACAATCAGTGGGATCATCACGCGCGAGGTTAAGGGTTCAAGCATGGGTGGTGTCGTATTTTTAGGCTAAAACAGCGTTTACATGTAAAGTTTTACATTTGGTGGAGCAGGAATTAGGATTTTCAAATAATACTTTATTCATAAAACCAACGATAGAAAATTGTGATAATATCGATTAAAAATAATATAAAATTTGCTTTTTATCAAGGCTAATAAAAGGACACATAATTACATGGCGACCTATTTTCCAGGTATTTTTCAATGTATTTTTCTACTATATTGTTGCTTTAATTTTTATAAAATAAAAAACATTGCGTGCGTAAAATCCAACAATATTTGTTGAATTTTACAATAGCAATTATTTTCATTGTCCTAAAATTTTAAAATACTTTTGATTGAGGCAAGCAATTTAAAGATAGCCATCAGTTGATATTGAGTACAGTAACTCTATAATTTCCTCAATGTTTCAGAAATCATAAAACACAACAATTTAACATTGGTGTTTAGTGTCGGTCATAAATCAATGTTAGTTATTCAAAATTCCGGTTATAACAAGACACTTTTCTACATCTAAGGAAATTCTATGTTTTATTCGACATTAAAATAAGTAGCTGAATAGCATTTTACGGTGAAGGAAAATAAAAGAAAGAAAAACTTTTTATGTTGTGCATATTTTCCCTGGTCGAATTCGGTCCCTTTTTTCGTTCATTTTTTGTACGGGAATTTTTCGGGGTGGCTGTTTCAAAGTGTCACAATAAGAGACTGAACTGACTCTGTAAACTTAAAACGCTGTTTTACGAGCAAATATAATTTTGACTGGCGAGGAAAAGCTTTACGACCAAACGTGCTTAAATAAGTTTTGTTGGATCTCAAAAAGGCTTCATTTTTAACCGTATTTTTCTTGGTTTTCTCCTGCCATTTTCTTCAGTGTTTTGGTTTTCTTATTTCTCCAACTGATACGATATGATGTGATGGGAAAAAGATCATAAGGCTAAAAAAGTCTTAAAGAGTCACAAAAAGGACGAAAATTGAAGATTCACGATTCCCATAGAAAAATTCTTTTTTGCCTTTTTTCCCCTTACATTTTCTCAACAGTTAGTTATAGACAAAAATATATGTAGGTAGATATTGTGATAAATTCTTTGGCAAATATATTGGAATTACTTTTTTATATTCTTTTCGTAGAGTTTTCTTATCAAAGTGCTTCTGGCACCATAAAGCTTACGATTAGATTATTTTCTATATAAACGGGAAAAATAGAGGAAACGTCAGAGTTTTCCAATGGCTTTGTGGGGAAGAAAAAGAGAAACCGCCCGGTCGCTGGTGTATAACGTAGACGTTATAGAATACCTGGGATAAGCTACGGTATTGCCATGGATAAAATTAATCGACCGTTTTGACCAAACCGGAAATGATATCCTTCCTGGGGAAAATGTTAAAGTCAAGAAACCAAAAAGCAGTAACAAAGACAACAACAAAAACAACAACAACATCAGCAAGAGAACCGATATCGGAGGAACTGGCATCAAATGGATGCCACCGAAGTTGTCAAAACGGGGTCAACGGGGTAGAGAGTTTTGATAAAGAATTTTCTTTGGTGGAATACGATCTTTAGTTTTGTGACTCTTCGATTCCCATAGCATAAATGAAAGACCATGGGAATAAATGGTATCCTTATTTTATTTCACCAGGACGTCGTTTTTGTGTGGGCTGCTTTTCGGTCACACTAATAGTCGGAAGAGATTTGCAGATAATATTCGCTTCATAACTACTATATAGACGATAATAAAGCCACACTTTGCTCACTGCATTAAGATCGTGTTATCATTTCTCGTTTATTTTTCCCACAACTCTAACGAAATTTCTGTTCACTGAACTGAGAGAAATTATTTTAGCATGTGTTTTAGCACACTCTTAATTTATTTGATAATCTTTTTCAGCTAAAGAAATTATTTCTATTTGACTTAAGCGGGTCTGCTGTGCAAGTTGGTTGAAAATTTTAGGTTTTTAATATGAGAGATCTTTGGTTTTTAGTTCTGAAAGTTTAAGTGATTTATTATATTTAACTTTAACATGTCAGCATATGGTGACTGATTAAATGTTAGAGCAATTACATCAAAAAACAGTTCATCTCAACCAAAACTCTTAGTATAAGGCACGTATCTGCCCCTAGACGCTAGAAGGATATTACAATGATATTACTAGGGAAAAGTATAAAGAAGGACACGTATCCCTTAACATTTGCGAAGCTTAACAAAACTTGGTTATTCGCGGAATTAAAAAAAAAATACATTAATTTAGTAATTCCCTGCCCTTAATCCTATAAATGTAAATTATATATATTATCCACAGAACTATATAACATAGAACAACTGTCACCATACAAAGCTCTGCTGAAAAATTGTCCCAAAAGTATTTCCCTCTTTATCGTACTTGAACGCATCCACTGAACTGTATAAGGTCGCGAAATTCAAATTTAGTTCGCCGCGAAATTCAAATTTCACAAGTTTGAGACTAACTTTAGGCGCAAACAAATAACTTTAGGCGCCAACACCGTTCCGAAAGTCTATTTTCCTTTGACAGCTCACGGTTTAAACGAGAGGACTATATTTATTTTCATACGATTATCTCGCTCTTACTTGACTCGTTTTGATTCACTGAACTGTATTGAAATGGGACCATTTGAGACAGCAAATCGAGCGATCTAGTATATCTATGGTATTATCAGAAAACGTGAAAACCACTGATTCTGAACCAAATTTTTGAAATTTTAGAAACCAAAACCATAACCAAATTTTTGAAATTTTTTAGACCAAAGCCGGAAACAAGCAAAATAAATATTGGAGTTATCTAATTTTTGCAGTAACCCTACAATATGTTAACACTTTTGTCACATTTTCCATTGACCACCGAAAAAATTAGGGACCTTTTCAAAAAAAAAGGAAAAAAGAGACTTTCCAATCTTTTAAGATAGACTGCGACGGTGTCCGTAAAGAGAATTGGGATGTAAAACAGGACGACATTGGCACCCGATCGGTCGTGAGGCCAATAACGAAAACTGCTTGTGACACCGAAGAAGAAGCCTTTTTAAAGGGGTGAAATTTTCGGGGACGCCGCGGTGTCTTGTCTAGGCACTGTGCCTAATTAAGTGGTTCCCATTTTTTTCTCGCAACCCTGTTTTCGAAGTTCTATTACATAAAGTTATAAAAGGATTGTCCGCCACCTTCTTCGACTGATTTGATTGTTATTGTAAAAATCATTTAAAAATGCAGTGTTTTAAAAATCATTTAAAAATGCCGAAATCTTTATACTTCACAGTGAAATAAAACCTAGATTCTATTAAAAATCGTTATTACTTCCTCAAATAATCTGCGCAGTGAGTTTTGTATTACATATATCCGCTATTTTTCCAATTCCAGAAAAATTATTCTAAAAACTCCCGATCGGGTGGTTGCAAAACAGTGCCCAATACTAAAAAAAAAAATTCGGAAGTATTTTCGAGAAGCGTATTCTAAACTGTGGTTTTCCCAAAATCCTTAAAAACTAATCACAATTTTTTTTATCCTTGATTTTCAATAAAACAATTAAAAAACTCGTGGTAACATAATAAAAATTTCATCGCCAATAACTTTCCACAAAATACATATTTCGCCATTACAAAATTTAAGTGCCAAAGTATTTAAGCTAATCGCGAAGAATTTTCAATACAAACAAACTGAAAAAGGATTTCAGATGACTTTGGAAACTGCAGAATAAAAATAAAAATATTGAATAATAGATTAGATTCAAAAGATATTGGAATTTATAAAAGATTATTGAACAGAAATGCAAATGCGAGATATGAAAAGGGAAATTTCGCATTCCGAGACCAAACGATGAATATTTTGAATTCCACTTTGGAATGTATCTATGGAAGATTATAGAAATCGTATTAATGGGAAATTAATTACCCAGGGTCTAAATTTGGAATACATAAAACACCCCCATTTCCTTGATGTGATCAATATTTGAGAATGCTTGGTCGTATATTTGTACCTTATGCTTAAGGTGACCATATTTTTTTTTTTGAGAATTTGGGACACGATGAACAACAAATTTTATATAGAGAATAAAATATGATTTGGACGAAAATTAAGCAAAAACAATTAATAAAATTTCAGATGCACCGCAAGCGAAGTGGAACGCGGCGTAGTTTTTAAAATTGAGGGATACACAGGCCCAAGCGAAAATATACTTAAATCTTCGCACTCCTTAAAGTTTATAAATAATCGCAACAATAATTGTCAAAAAATCAATAAATAGAAATACAACGCAGGTCAAATCTTTTGAGATAGTGAACTTTTTTTGGAAAATTGTTGGAAAAATACGCCGCAGGCGAAAAAATTGTACTTTGGAGCAATCTCTGGTCATAATAGAGTACTTTTTGCGTATTTGATAATCCTTTTTTTAGCTCTTGAAAAAATTTAACACTTATTTCAAGTTTCCGGGACAAGCTGCTTAAATCCGAGACCGTTCCAGCCATTTCTGGAGGTATGGTCACCCTATTAATACCCCATGACTTAGTTGAATTCAAGGACATACGTGTATTTATCCCTAGCATTATTTCGATAAGACGGTAAACAAAATATCAGCACACGCGGCGCTGAGCTTTGAAAATCGTATACCTACTCACATTTCTAAAATGCGAACCAAAAGAACTAAAATATGCCCTGAATTTCCTTCCCTTTTTTGGATCAGTTTACCCTTGTTATTCTTCCACATACTTGTATATAGATGTACAAAACTTGTATAGCATCCCATGTACATACATATGTAGACAAACCACTTTAGCCCAGCATTCAAATTTTCAAATCGTCCATAGATATCATAATTTGCGAAACTCAACTCTAAGTACATTATTCCGTTTGGGTGTTTCGGGGATGATATTTCATATTATCCCTGCTGTATCTCATAGATATATTTGTTTATTTATATACCGAATTTTTTTTTCATTTCATCCGCACAGCTAAGGCTCACAGACCTTGGAGAAAAAGGCAAAAGCATGTGGGTGGTTGTGTAGCAGTAGCAAGGATACTAACGATTTCGCCTGCTGTTACGGCCATAAAATTGGGCATTTTGTGCCAAAAACCCACATGAGAAATCGTTTTCCCTTATTTTCTGATTTCAGTCAATTCTTTTTCATAATTTTTTCTACCATTTTTTTTCACCCACCACCACTTAGGCATTTGCCCACCATATCCTGTAACTTTCTTGTAGTAGGTATCTGCCGGCTATCTATTTTCCTTCAATTCGGCTCTACTAAACGTGAATTTAATCCCTCATACACACAATGTCACTATATATTCGTCCGTATACAGAAAGTGTTGCCGAAAATAAATTCTCCAACATATATCTCACGTTTCATCCGCAGCTTAGCATCTGAGATACATGTTAGACGAAGCGATTGGGCTGGAAATGGTGAACCCGATCCGATCCAGAGTGGGAGTTCGATGCTGGCACAGAGAATGGGAAGATGTTTGATGGGTCACTATGGTTTCTAAATATCAATCGTCCTTGCATATATTCTCTATTGGATACTTGCATATCTATCAAACTCGGGCCTTTAGGATATTATTATTATCATGTACTGAATTTTTATATCAAGACAAAATATCTTCTGCAGGCTATGAGATGGTTTTCGGATTTAACACTAAGAACTGTGGTCTCATATTCATATAGTGAATTGGTATGAAATATAAAACTGATTTCTAACATGCGCAATCTTTGATCTAAATCGGTTATATTGATAATGGTCTCATATTGAGATACACACGAGTGTCTTGTCAACGAGGGGCTATGGTTCTACATTTGAATATGAAAATACCAACAACTTCTTTTATGTTAAATAATTCTATGAAGAAATATTATCCAATAAGAATCTGATTTTGTAACGAAAGAAGGTATTTAAGGTTTTTTTTTAATGTATAATCAATTCATTTAGTTATAATTTTGATGATATATTCAATTTTTCAATCAACGCTTACATTTACCATCATCTGATCTTAAAAGTCATTATTAGTTCAAGTGTCAAATTTCTTTATGATTTTTTTATAAATACAGGTTCTGTCGCTTTGCAGGGCTCTGACTCTATTTCAATTCACAATAAATTTATGTTTCACAACTGTTTACATCACGACACAAAATTTAGTATTTTATTCCGAAAATACGCCGGAACTCGAGTTTTTCATATAAAATCGACAGAATTAATTCAAATTTTGACAACTTTAACACATTGACTGCCATGGCTATCATTTTTGATAGCCAGTGAGCTATGGCTATAATTTTTGATAGCCAGTGAGCCATGGCTATCATTTTTGATAGCCAGTGAAAATTGGCACTAATTCATGAGCGGCTAAGGCTATCATTTTCGATAGCTGGGTTTACAATCTACATGCATACATACAGGGTGGGCCAGAATAGACGCGGGGGTTTGAATTCTTTATAAATTTTTTATTTTAGCGAAGCCTATAATTTTTTTTTCAAATACATGTAGTTGATTGATGGGGAATATTTTTGGTCTAAACATGAAAAATTATATCCCGCAAGTGGTGGCCATTTTCTGCTTCGCAAATCCGTGCTCTTTCCAAGACATTTTCCATAACCTTTCGTGTTATGGCCTCGATTTCACTGCGAATGTTGGTTTCCAATTGGCTGATGGTTGTTGGCTTGTTGACGTACACCTTTGCTTTCAAATATCCCCAAAGGAAACAATCTGGAGTCGTTAGATCAGGTGAACGCGGAGGCCAATTGAAATCGCTTCTTTTCGAAATTATGAGTCCGCCAAACATGTCCCGTAAAAGAGCCATTGAGCCCACCGCCCACCGGTTCGTTGTTCTATTGTGTACAGGTCCATTTTAATTTGCCCAAGTCTTCTTAACAAAATGCTGAAACAAAATTAAAAAAATAAAAATAAAAAAAAAGTTATAAAGACTTCAAACCCCTGCGTCTATTCTGGCCCACCCTGTACATACATTCATACATACGTACATTCTACATACGTCTACATGTATTGGCATCTCCCTCACATTTTTGCAAAATTGGTCTGGCAGTCAACGTGTTAATTTATTCTGCGATAGATGAAAGAAATCGCGAAGTGAATTTTAAATAAAACTCACTGAGCAATTCATGAAAAAATCGGAAGTGTGAACAGGCCATTAGAAAAAAAATCACTGCAAATCGGTTGGTGGGTCCTTAATGAGTTAATATTTGGGAAGGTTGCAATTTTTTTCTGTGATAAAAAAAATATGAACTAAAAAAACTTTTAAAAAAAATTAAGCTAGACTTTAAGCAAATACAAATGGGATATTTTAACGAAATTTAAATTTAAAAAAAAAAATAAGTGCGTTACTAAAGCAATACTTTGTTTACAAGCAATAAATTTACTAAAAGCAAAATGAAAGCTCTTAGGAATACATAGTCGGGTTATAAATTATTATAATTCAAGTAGCGCTTTCTTACATAATTATTCTGCTTATCATACATAACTAATATGCTTAATCAGTAGAGCAATATACTCGTATTATTTCTATTTACAAATAAAATATGAATGTATGTTACAGGAAATATTCTAAAGAATTACATACGTTTAGCTGCTTATTGTGAATAATTTTATTAAATTTCTAACTTTTGATATTCTAGAAAAGCATTACAAATGTGTTTGCAAACTTACAAGTATGTAACTGACAAGTATGTATAAATATATATGTGTATTTGATATTATTGTTTTCCTCGTAGCTAGCTACACATATAAGAAAAATGACGTGTTAATTTTGTGTGTGGATTTGTGTATTTTAGATTGTAGCCCGGAAAGAGTCAGAATAAACCATATAGAAACACTTGATGCTTGGTGTTTCTGTGCTGTCGGACTCATGTTTATTTTTAATACCACTTACCACAGACCCTTGTCCAGCATATGATAATCTCACCTTAAGCTCATCAGGGCGGATTTTATATCACAATCACCCGCACACATGGACGTGCAAACAAACACACTTATTTAACATATTCAACTGAGAAATTCAGTCAACCATATATACTATAACACTTTTGTACTTTTAAACAGCTTTTGGTGTTCTGTGTTTGATGTTTGGCATGTGAAGCTTGGGGGCATTAAAACTTAAACGATAACATGTCTTCAACAACCCTTAACAGCAGTCAAAACATTTAAGAAGTCGTTACTACTTTGATATTCATATATGGATGGCTAAATGTTTATGAAATTAATAAAAATTCTAGCTCGTCTATGATTTCGAATGGAAGTACCTGATGTACATAATTAATTTTTTTTAAGTCTTTTTAAATTTGTGATATATGATCTTAAGCCTTCCTCTCCCGAAATACGAAATTTGGCGCTTACGGATTTTTTAGGTACAAGCCTATATTCCTGTACATACATTCATACTTTTTTAAAGGCAAATTTATAGTCTAAACGAGTTACTTTAATACGTTTTGAATGAAATGTGCTTGAAATTTTAACAGTACGCCTTGGTAAAAGTTTACCTTGATATCACGTGGCTGCTTCATCTCCTGTCTCCTTGGGGACACACCTGGCTGGTCCGCGTACACTAAATTTCTGATGGAACCACGAAATCTCGGCTCGAAAATAACACTTGGCAACGCGAGCAGTGCCAACTTTGAATTGTACCTGGAAAAACACAAAAAAAGACATGTTTTTAAAAATGCTGTATTTTCAAACTCAAACAATTCGAAAAACGAGAAAAAAAAACTTCTTCTGGTTGGCTTTTTCGTAAATTGCTTAAATTTCTCTAATGATTTTTTCCCTGAACTTTCCCAACTTGAAACGAAATTGAATGGGAAACTTTTGCACTGAATTATTAACAACTTCTTTAATTAGATTCTAAAGAGAAGTCAGCATGAATAAAATTTCGCAGTAAAATAAAGAAGAAAAAAATGTTCAAATTTCGTTGACTTTTTCGGTCTTTAGTATTTAAAAATAAAATTATTATTATTTGGGAGCAAAGTTTTCCATTGAAACATAAAAGATTGTTACTTGCAGACATTTTTGTGTCCTTTAAAATTCCGGCACACAAATTCCTACAGAATTATTTGTGTATCGTTACTAATTATGAAAAGGGATTTTCAGAAGAACAAAAGTTTTTCAATAATTGCTTTTATGGTCTTCCTTAGCCTCCTGCGAAGCAATTTCGCAAAACAGGTTTGTCAAATCAAGAAGGTGTACATCGGATATGACTATGCAATTTCTACCTCCACTGCGTGATAAGGTTTTGGTAACATTAATCTTAATTAGTATTATTGTTCCTTTATGTGGAATTAAGATTGTTTTATCCCATCAAGTATTTTTTTTTTGTTACTAAAGAATTCATTTCAATGTATATCAATTTTTGGTTATCATCACTACCAGCATTGGTGTATGGCACGTGTCTGCCACTTGAAGTAAATCTAATTTGGTGGCAAATACGTCTGGTACACCGAAAATGCATGAAATAAATTTTTTTTTATCTGTGGGTGCAAAAATAATTTATTTTATCTGTTTATTTATAAACCTGTTGTCCTTTTAAAGGTTAATTTGGATTTCAATTTAAATAATTTAATACACCTGGATTCAAATAACATGTTCCCCAATTCCATGAAATCATTGTTAACAAGAAATAAGAATTGGACAAGTCTGATAATTTTCTTTCAAAAAAATATCATGGAAAAAAATAATAATTGAAAAACTATAAATAATGTTTACCTTGAAGATTTTTCACATATTTTCCTTCAAAGCAAATCAGGAATTTTTCATTTATCAAATTTTTGAAGATATAATATTATTTGTGAAACACACAAACTCCGAATTTGCTCAAACATTTTTCAATTCTATGAACGTTGAAATGAATTTTTGTACTTTCAATCCCTATTTGAAGGTTGACCATTAAAAAGGTGAAATTCCATGACCGCATTTTTGGTAATTACCATCTTATACTCAGTATAATAAAGTACCTACCGATTCATGGAAAATTTCGATTTCTTAATTTTGTCTAAAATAGCACACGGATCATTATTTAAAAAATCTGTCTGTCAGTATGTGTACAAGATTTCACAAAAACTCATAGAACTAGAGCCTTTACATTTTACAGAGATATTTAATCCAGGTGTAGGACGATCCTATCAACTTTTGATGGAAATTCGTTAACCGGAAGTGACCGAAATGGCGGCTTTTTAAAAATCGTAATTTCGTTTTCTGCGAATTACTCCGAACCTTCGTATTTTTCGGTAATCTTATGTATGACGAAATTTGAAGGCAATAGAATTTACTACAGTCTTGTCTTGTACTAGAATTCGATATCTTTTACCGTTATCGAGGTATGACGTTATTTCAAAAAATCCGATTTTAGCAGAAAAAAAAATCGATTTGAATTATTTCAGTGTATTTTTTCACGTCTTGTTTCGAAATTATATTGTTGTGCCTAGTAGCGATATTGTAAATAGTAGAAATTTGTCCTTAAAAAATTTAAGTTACCATTTCAGAAAATAGGCAACATTTTATCTTCACAGAATCATCAATAAGCTTGTGTGCCATTAAATAGATCCCTGAACAAAATGTTTCCTTTTCGTAAAAAAGATATCAACGACACGTACAACGTTGTATTTATTTACATTTTAAGGTTAAAGCTCGTTAGCTATTTAACAAATTGATCAACTTTGAACTTTCCGAGGATATCCGGAACCATTCTACGAAATATGTTTGGGGAAGAATATTTTATCGGGGGTTTTTTTTACACATACCTACAAATGGTGATATTCAATTTGCCTGACAAATCTTCTAGATACGAAAGATTTTATTTTTAATGTTTTGTGAAGATAAATTGCCCCTGTGGGAATAGGACTGAGTAGGTGGAAAGGTCAAAATCGAAAAAAAAGAAACAACGGAAAAAAAATTAGTATATATTCAAGACGGTAAACGAAACCAAGATGGAAATTTTTTCTTATTCCTGTGAAAACCGAAATAATTTCAATGCGAACATTGCTAACAGCAGCTGGCAGGAGTAAAGTATATACATATATATTGTTTTTATCTATATTTGTGGCTCATATTTATGTTCATAAGATATACTTCTTTGTATATCGGCATCATAACTGTCGAGTCATCTCCAGGGACGGAAAAAAGCTCTTTGAGTATCTCCTGTTTCTGAATTTCTGAATTGAAATGAATGGAATAAGAAATAAGCTAAACAAGAAAACGAAAAAAAAGTAAAAAAGAAAAATCGTGCAAAATGGAAGAAATTTGAAAATGAAATGAAAATAACGTTATGAAACGCATGATGTACATTTCAGAACTTTGAGAATATCTGTTAGAAGTCAAAAAGCATAAAATTTCCTGCACCACAGTTTTAAATGCTAAGAACCAAACCATGAAGAGGGTTAAACGGTGATTTTCAGTTTTAAGCTTGTTTTTCGTTATATTTTTTGTTCATTTCCTTGTCCTTTTTATGTTAGCTTTCTAACGTTGAACTTAAGGCGATTTAATCATTAAAGCACATTTACACACATATATACAATGTTAAACAAGGAAATGCGCTTTGTATTTTATGAAGGTTATCTCGAATTTTGAGTTTAACCGACGAATTCACATCTCATGCTAACAATAACCCAAGCAACAATTTGCAACTCAGGTTACAATGCCAAACTGGTCGCAAAGTGCCGTTGGAAATCCGTTTATGCGACGGTTCCTTTGTGACCGGTCTCAGTGAAATCGGTTGCGAATCGGTTGCAAATCGGTTACAAATCGGTTTCAAATCGGTTGCGAATCGGTTGCAAATCGGTTGCAAATGGGTTGCAAATCGGTTGCAAATCGGTTGCAAATCGGTTTCCAATCGGTTGCGAATCGGTTGCAAATTGGTTGCAAATCGGTTGCAAATCGGTTACAAATCGGTTTCAAATCGGTTATTTTGCGACCGATCACAATGAAACCGTTGCAAATCGGTAACCAGCAGTAACCAGTCGGAAAGTTTTTTGTTGTTTTTATCGTGCTTGTTTATAATTCACTTACAAAGTGTGGTATCGAGGTATAAATTGTCAAGTTTGGATCAAGGAAATCATATTTGCAGCGTTTTCTAGTGTACACTTGGAATACAAGTTTCCGTCTTGCAACTCGTATGTGACCATTTGTGGTTACTTGGGACAATTCAGGAAATTCTTTCGGTCGAAATGAAAAATTTATGTGTTGAATTTTCATTTGCCTTCACTCTTGAATAGTAAGATAATATATTAAGAAAATTTCTTCGTTGCAACTAATAAAATTTATATGAAAAAATTTACCTTTTTTTCAAGGGTTTTGTAGAAAAATACTTTTTTGTAGAACTTTATTATTCAATAGTCGATTATTTTTTTCTGACGAATCTTAATATTTTAAGTGTGTGAATAAATAATATTTTTATCTAAAGCCAAATATCACTCACTCACTCACTCATTACAGTATCTCTCGAACCAACAAACAGATTGCCATGAAATATTTGCACACAGATTCGTCTTACCCCACAGGTGCTCATCAAAAAACATTTTTCCAAATTCCACCCCTAAGGGGGTTTCGAGGCCGCTGATCACGAATCTGGTGCTAGAATTTCAAAATTCGGAACGGGAGGTCTTGAAGGCATAACGATTTATGTCCACTAATAGACTAGCGGCCAGTTATCTTTCAACTAAGACTTTCCTTTTAAAAAATTAAGCTTGTCATAGTAAGTCCGCTTCAGATTTTGTTAAATATTTCAATGTGCATTGAGGTTAGTAAAAATAAGTACCTAAGTAGTGACTGAATAAGTACAAATATACTTTGATGTGAGTTCCAATATTGGTTTTTAAGCGTTTTAAAAACTCAAATTTAATGCCATTCTACATGCTGGCCAGTGCGATGCGCGCTTGCACTAAAACCGTCCGAATAAATTTAAATGTTGACAAAGTGATTTTATTTTTAGATGAATGAAATTCGCGGAATCACAAATTTTTTCCGAATGTAATATTGCTGAAGGAAGGTTTGTGTTGATCACAACTATCATTTTTAGTAAAATCTTTTTACATTTTTCATGCCATAATATTGAGTGATGGTTTTTTTTAATTCAAGTATCATAAAAATTTTCAACTTACGAAATAAAATCGACAGAAGAGTATTTAAGATGACTTAACAACCACTTAAGGGTGCATAAAATTTTTAACTAGAAAATGTTGTTTTAATTCGCTTTTCATTTGCTCATTATTGATTGATTTTTTGGTTAATTTGTGTACCAAAATATTTGCATAAAGTTTATTTGTTCAACTTGAAATATGAAAGAAGTCTTTAATTAAATTTCTGTGAAGCCTGAAATTATGTCACTATCAATGTAAATAAAAAACAAACTGGGAAAATGAATCAATAATTTTATTTTTTAAAGAAACAACTTGCTGTGCAAATTAATTGAGTAATTATTTTAATATTCGCATTTAATAAACATAAGAAAAGTTATAATTGCCAGGTGGCAATAGTCAACTCTCGAAATAATCCGGGACAAGTTTACATCGCCTAAAAGTTGGCACATCGCAGTGTTATTCAGAAAAAAATCTTTTGACATGTCTATTTTAAAAAGCTGAAAATTCACTTTAATACCGTTTAGGTATCAATTTTGAATTAACTCCAAAAAGAAGTCAAAAATTAACTTTAACTTCTTTTAAGAATTATTTCCATTGTACAAGGTTTTCATGTTAATTGGCTTCAATAGCAAATGCCTTACAAATCGAGAGGTGTTCCAGATTAAAATCAAGAATAAATGTCATTTATGTGCGCCGCAGGTGAAATTTTTCAAACAGAATGCGGCACAATTATTTATATCAAGAGATACACAGTCTTAGATAAAAATACCAATTAAGATAAATACGCCGCAGGCCACATTTTTTGGGTTAATTCATCTTCTGCAATCGAGTTGGTCTACTCTCGCGTCGCATCGCTTTAGTGCGCCCTTCCTAATGTAGCATTGCTAGCGGTTCCCTAAGAAAGTACCCTGTCGACGGGACGCAACCCTTTAATTTTACGTTTATTCAGGGAATTTAAAAACCAATAGTTTTTTTTCCGAGACCAGATGAGCAGTGAGCAAAGACTTAAAAGGGGCGCGGCCCCTCCGTACCGGTACCTGCGGACACCCATGTGTCCCAGGTTCGAGTCCCAATAAAGACAGGTAAGAAAAGTTTTAGGCACCCAATAATAATTAAGAAAAAGAAACAAAACATCTCAAATGCTTGCATTTGCTAGGTGAAATTGTTGTAAACTCCTTAATCCGGAGCTAGATTTTCTCCGAACTCCCTCAGACTCCGTTTCGGTGCTTGATCGACCCCTTTTTTCTGAGAGTGATACAATTCTCATATAGAGTATAAAAATCTATAATAAAAATAGATGCAACAAAAATATCCCAAAAAAGTTTTATTTATTTTAAACAAACCACTTTTAAAAATACCGGAGAAAATTTCCCTCGTTTCCAATAAAACGTGAATTTCTTTTAAACTGAACTTCAAATTGAATAAATCAATAGGAAAATTAATAATTGATTGAACAAATTGTATTTGCTTTCGATTCTCATAAAAAGATAAGTTTTGTGAAAAAGTATGATGAGTGTTCAATTTGGAAAATGCTTTGCGGCTTTTTTTTTATTTTCAAAGATTCAAAGAAAGAGGCGTTTTTCTTATCTGTTTAGTCTATTGTTCATAAATTAATGTGAACATCTCAAGTCAAAGGATAAGGCATGAAAATAGAATTGCATGCTCTGCAATAAAGACCTGTTTCTATCACTGAATGAGTACGAATATAGAGAATATCGTTTATTTGCCCTATAGTACTTCTACACTCTTATTGTGTACAATGGGAAAAATGGGGCGAAGACTTTCATTTTTTTTCCAATAGACGTAACATTTTCAGTTCACCCTCATTGTATGCTGCCGAATGACTGATGTGATTGTCGATTTTCTTTTATGGTTATTATCCATATATATCGGTGTACTGTACATCCTATTTTTCTTATATCGAAATGTGTGAAGCCGGTTCTACAAAGAACAACACACACACACACCTTTAGATATGTGGGATACAATGTCTGCCTTAAGTGGGTATTGAAGGAGTGGATTTTTGAGAAAGCTCTTATAGCGGCATAGTGCGGCATGTAAACCAGAAACAACATCATGCCCTCAACGAAAGCAAAAGAATACTTAGAAAAATGTTTTTGAGGAAAATACTGAAATTCCGAATCGGGAT
Organism: Chrysopilus asiliformis; assembly: GCA_964034945.1. Lineage (NCBI taxonomy): Eukaryota > Metazoa > Arthropoda > Insecta > Diptera > Rhagionidae > Chrysopilus > Chrysopilus asiliformis. The sequence goes on from OZ035961.1 coordinate 6,616,762, forward strand.
GTAAAAACGGAGGACTGGAAAATTGAAAATGTAAGAGGGAAACCTTTAGCACTCTTACTAAAAAGCCAGCGGAAAAGATCAAGAGCGTGTCGTACTGTATCCAGTTAGCTAACCAGTTTTTCAATGTCGGCGTTGGGAAACTCTATTCATTTTTCTTTAATTTTCCATGTCGGCCCATTGAGAATTCATACACCTCGTGGAAAAGCATCGTAGAAAACCCCTCATGACCTTAAGAAAAATCCGCTATATACCGAAAAGTGCCAAAAAATACTTTGAATACATCGTCGGCAACAACAACAGCAACAACAACAACAACGGCAAGGACAAAATACCCAGCAACACACAGTTCCGGATGGCTTAAATGAGAGGAAAATTTTATGATTTGACATCAAAAGTGTATTTATGCGTTTGAAGAAGGGCTTCAAATACTAGGGATAGCTCCATCTCCTTAAATTATTGAATATATTACGTGACTTCTTTTTCAAAAAGTTTTCGCTTTTTAGCTCCACTTTTATATATTTCTTTCGGCTGGAGAGTTTTTTTTTCTCACCCCTTCAACAACAACAACAACAACAACAACAACAAACCGTACGGATGAGTTTCGGTTAAACGGGTATTCGAAGGGAAAATATTCACAGATTTATTTGTAACAAATCGGTTGAAGGGGCTCTTTTCATAGTTAAATATGCTGCCATTACTAACTTCCATTGCCAAGTTTACGCATTGAATTGTAATGTATGATAATATTCTCTATATACATACAAGGTTTATTCATCCGGTCGTATTACCGTAACACGGCTAAGTAAGTGCGCTTTTACAATTTCTTTTTATCCAAGGACATTCACGTATTCCAATATATATCAGATATTTAAAGCGACCCTCATAAAATTTTGTAAGCTCTTTCATGACTATATTTTTTTGGGTCGTGAAAATCCGTAACTGAAATTAGAAAAAAAAAATAACATGGGAATTTAGAAAAAAAAATAGAAAAACCAATATCCATAATTTTTAACGCATATTCTAAGGTTTATGAAGTTTGTGAAATTTCCATAAGTCGAAAAGTATCTTCTTTTTAGTTTTAGTAAATCTTCCAAGGCAGCGTAGTTCAAATGGTAAAGTTCTTGTTGTATAAATTAATTATACCAAGTTACACATCGTGTGGGATTTTAAATGAAAGGGCTTGGAAGAACAATTATAATTTCGTTTTTCAAACCCCGGGAAAAACAAAATGGCGGACTCACGACGCCATTTTGTGAGAATCGTACGAACAAAGCATTTATCTTGTGATGTGAGGTCTTAAATTACAGGGCTTGGAAAAATATGTATTTATTAATTTCGTTTTTCGGACTTTCGAAAAAACAACATAGCGTGCGGAGGACGCCATTTTGCCGAAATTTTACGAAAGAAGCACCCATTGTGTGGGGTGTTAAACGAAAGGGCTTGGGAAAATATTCATAAATTCGTTTTTCGTACTTCGGGTAAAATAAGTAAAAATAAATTTGAAAAAAAAAGCTTTTTTTAAAAAAATTATACTAAAAATGAAAAAAAATGTATTTTCTACGCGTTGTGGATCAGATATAAAAGCATAAAAAAATCAAAAATAAATTTATCTAGCTTTTATTTCTGACACACAACTTATAAAAAATTATTTTTTCCTTTTTGATGGGTTTTTTAAATAAAAGCTTTTTTAATTTTTTTTTCTTTCATAGATTGTATCTATTATAATTTGAGTCAAGTTAAGCGCCAGATTACACTTGGCTTATTAAAGCAGGCAACTTTTGGGCTTAATAAGCCAATGTGCTTACATTTGTGGCTTAAATAAGCCAATCCTGTTTGCATATGCTACACTCAAACCATTGTGTGTGGACTCAAACCATTGAAATTTCTGCTGCTCATATACTTCCCAATATCTTTACCTGCTGACGGTCAGAACGAAAATGATTTCTGCCCACTACTTTTCCTAAACCGGTTCACATGCTTCGCATGTATGCAGATTGTCGATAAGCCATGATTTCGAGTGGCAACTTTTCCCTCTGCAGTCGTTTCTCCCAAAAATCGGCTTAAGTAAGCCCGAAAGTTGCCGTGTGTAATATCGCGCTAATGTTATAATTTGAGTCAAGATAATGTTCGAATGTTCTATTGAAACTTCTTTAAAGCTGTTACACCCAATTAACTCTTTGAAATTCGGAATCAGCATATTAAAATACACAAAAAAAAATCTGAATAATGTTCAACTTTTTATATTTTATTATACAATGTATTCTGTACCCCAGAGGTAAACTGTCGTAACTGACATTTTGCAAATTTTACAGGAGAGCCATTTTTAGTTCGGAATTGCAAACTTTTTTTTTTGTATGATTTTCGGTAATTATTTGAAACTTTTGTAGTTTATTTTATTTTAGGACATTGTTTAAACAAAATATTAGTTGATATAATATATACGTCCCAATGTAGTTACAGCAATAACCCCAAAATCGCGGTTTTGGCAGTTACGACAGTTTACCTCTGGGGTACAGTATTATATAGGTTTGTGTGTCTGTCTGTCTGTCTATTCGCTTAAAACTCCAGAACCACAGAACCGATTTGGATGAAACTTTCAGGGGTCCTTACTATCGTGAATGGGCGAGTTTTAGACCACAAGTCAAACCATGGTTCTTACTTTCTGTTTTTCTATCTGTTCGCCAATAACTTGGAAACGATTTAACCAATTTGGATGAAACTTTCAAGGGAACTTACTGGCATCAATAAGAGTGTTTAGGTCATAAATTTTGTGGACTCCTCAAAAACCAAATATGATGTGGCTAGCGATAGTCATTAATCGAATCTATTACCAACTTTTTTCTTATAGCCCTTAATTTACAATAATTACAAAAAAAGAAATTTAAAAGGGAAATTGATTTTGATTTAAATATAATAACGTGTTCTAAATCTGCCTGAAAATCATCCCCATTTATTTACACATACGAACAGATTACTTTTTCATTTTTCATAGAAAATTATACGATTAGACTGTACGTTAGTTTCATTTATGTTTTATTGAATAATTCCGACTAATGTTTCCATTTTTTTTTTTGATATCACAAAAAATATACAAAATAAAACCGGTACGAAGGCAAAACGATTGTATATAATTTTCGTAGCTATAAATACAAATCCTAAGTATTATTTAACTTGATTTATGTGCTTCAAATGCAATAAATTTCCTGTTTTCTTTGGATTCTAACTAAATCGATGAATTACTACACAACGCTTTTATACATAATATCGCAGTAATTTCATTTTTCTCGATTTAACTCACAAAACTCGAAAAGGAAGCTCAAGTGTTGGACTTGAAACCTACGCGAATTGTGCAGCCGACTGCTAGGGGTGAATTTAATATTTTCGAATACCAGGGGCTAACTGATTATAGATATACTCCTTGGAACAAAAACTGAATGAAAAAAACCATGGGGTGAGAATGAGTTGGTGTTAAATAACTGCCAAAAATTATAATAATCGCAAATTTAGCAGAAAACTTGAATAAATTTTATCGTGCAGGACAAAATTAGAACTAACACCGGGAGGCATTTGTGGGTTGCTTTCCTAAGGGTTGAAGTTTTTTGGTGGTTGGCAGTTGATAAACGGGAATGAAAAGCCATCGGTCTTAGGGTAAAAACGAATTCCTCTGGTGTAGGCGTACAGGTGGGTTTTTGAACTACTGTTTTATGGTTATGGGGTAGAAAACATAAACTTGGCGCCGTCAGTACCTCATCGAAATAAAACTGCTATGTTAGTTAATATCATGTAGTCAGCGAAATGATGAGAAACGGAACCGAATTAATTTCTTCCCCATTTGGCCAAGGTGTACCTAGTCGTTTTTCATGTAAAGTGGGGTTGAATATGACCACGCTGACGTTGATTTTGATTGTAATGATAATGACCCGATAGAGTGCTTGGGCAGGATGTACATTTAGCATAGCGCATAGATTTGAAAAAATATGTACTGGGGTCTTGAATTGAAATAGGAGGAAAACTTTAACCGTTCAAAAATCACAAGGAAGAAATTCATTTTGATAAGTGTCGTGTGCAGGAAATTATTAAGCTTTGTCGAAAATAATACGTCATCAGATTTTAGGGTTGATTTCCAACTTCTGTCCGTCAACCATGGCTGGTGGTCAACCATATTTGCAGGGCATTAGGCAGGAGTACTGAATTATATTCAAAACCTTTTCCACCCCTCACGTCTGGTGGTCATGATAATCCCTTAAAAAGGATTACTTGTTTGTGTGTTGTTTACTTTACCAAGTAAATATACATTTGCCATAAACGTCGCGCACGTGGATCATGATTATAGCTCCAATAAACAATGTTTTTTCTTATGTTGCTGTATGCTTCAATTATAATTAAATGAGTGGACATAATTTGATGGAGGTATGAGAGCGGGAAATTTATTGTTGAGCTACAGATTTAATTTTATGCGTTAAGGTGGCTATACTTTTGTATGTAATTTGCTACCGGTTGAATAATATTATGTCTTAAAGTATTATTAGTGGCACCTGCCAACCATTTGTCGAATTTAAATGAAATTTCGTTTATAATTCTTTACTTAATGATATTCCATCTATTCACAAAAATATTTTGATTGATTTGAGTTAAGTAAGAGGATCTGACTTTCTGTAAATATTTAGCTTTGCATAGGAATTCGAGACATGTTTCATGAGTTCTTCTTACCTTTTTTTGGTCTATTATTCAAAATAATTGTGTTATTCAGTACGATTTTTTTTCCTTGTAAATGGCAATCAAACATTGTAAAAATTTATAACTTTATTGATTGTAAAGGGTGATCCAATTGGAGGTACTTTTTCCAATAGGATTGTTTTGACAGTTCTTATGTGTCAACTGGCTTGCCTATGTGACGTTTGTGTTCAGTATTCAGTGCCATTTCATCATGAATAGACTTACGTGTGAACAACGTTTACTAATTGTGGAAACTTATTTCCAAAATCAGTGCTCAGTAAGGAATTGTTATAGAGCTCTTCGTCCACATTTTGGTCGTCATAATTGTCCTACTGAACGCACTATTCGTGAAACCATCACCAAATTTCGAACTAATTTTACACTATTAGACATTTATCCATCAACCAGAGTGCGTACAGCACTTTTTTGGTGCGGTTTATGGGCAGGCGGCATCATCGGACCGTATTTATTTAACACGTTGACTGCCAGACCAATTTTGCAAAAATGTAAGGGAGATGACAATACATGTAGACGTATGTAGAATGTACGTATGTATGAATGTATGTATGTATGCATGTAGATTGTAGACCCAGCTATCGAAAATTATAGCCTTGGCCGCTCATGAATCATAGTTGCCGATTTTCACTGGCTATCAAAAATGATAGCCATGGCAGTCAATGTGTTAAAAATGCGGAAGGAGTGCGTGTTACTGTTAATGGAGCTCGCTACAGAGCCATGATCAATGAATTTTTGTTGCTAATTTGTGGTTTCAACAGGATGGCGCTACATGTCATACAGCTAACGATACAATCGCTTTATTGAGGGAAACGTTCGATGAAAACATCATTTCAAGAAATGGTCCTGTTAATTGGTCACCGAGATCTTGTGATCTGACACCATTGGATTACTTTCTATGGGGATATGTGCAATCTTTTGTTTACGTCGATAAACCAGGAACGATTACAGCTTTGGAAGCAAACATACCCCGTGCTATTCGCGGAATACCCACCGATATGCTTGAAAGAGTGGTTGAAAATTGGACCCACAGAATGGACTATTGGGCAACATTTGAAGGAAATTATCTTTAAACATTAAATGGCATGAACCAAACTAACAACTTAAATCAAGATTTTCCTCAATATATTAATTATTATGTGTTTTATTTAAAAAAAAAATAGGAAGCTCTTATTGGATCACCTTTACAAGTATTTATTCATGAAAAAATTCGACCTCTAACTTTTGTGAAATGGAAGAATATCGTTTATAATGAAATATTTTTCACACATTTTTCCGAATTCTTATTTTATTCGGAAGTTATAATTTTCTACTTGATTTAATATTGCAGAAAGTTTCTAGAAGCCCACGTTACAATAATAAAATTTAAATTTTAGATTGAAAAAAATAAAGTGGATATTTTGTTTCTGTTTACGTTTGGCAAATATTTCAAATAAACACATTTAGATGAATGCGAAACAAATCCTGAGTGCAGATAATCTACAGACACTGCTAAAGATTTTCTACACTTGCATGATTAAGTTTACATAACGTTCCATTGGGAAATCTTATCCTTTTCATTTGCCTTTGCACCTGGGAACAAATCGGCACCAGTTAGCAGCATAAGACAGAAACAGGATAATACGACAATAAGGACATAATCATAAAATATACATATGGTTGTATAGTACAAGTAAAATACAAGAGAAATGGCGGTTCCCCGAAACGTCACGTAGGAACTCTTGAAACTTTTAACGAGATTTTCAGCCAGAAGCCCTCGAAAACTGAACGTTTGCGCATTTTGACTTTTCCATTAGTAAAAATTATGCAGGTACAAGCAGCAGAGTCTAGGCCGGAAAAGCAATGCAGAGGGTAGGAGGGGGGGGGGGGGGGAGGGTACTGGCAGCTGAAAGCGGTAAACTTTGAGAACGGTATCGGGGAAAAGCGGCTCCTTGGGTCGCGTACGTCCGTTTCGGTGATCTATTTATACGAGTAGGGATCGAAATCAACTTTCCACAGAATTTTCACATATGTAAATATCTATCTGAAAACACACGGCCACGGGTACGGACCCAGGCACCACCGAATCCAGCATCAACTTTTGTTTTATTCAACAACAAAAACTTGAGCCACAAAGTTGGGTTGCCATCCATAAAACATTTTCTATAACTTAACTCGTACTTATATGGATTTATAGCATACGATATTGCTTATACATTGTCATAGTAATACCAACTATAGATTTATTTGTTTATATGATTCTGGGGGGAGATTTTACTTGTAGTTCTGAAGTTTTCAAAGTTTAACAAATTTTCAATGTAACGAATAAAGTTCAGTTGGAGCTTATTTTACGCCAATCTGGTAAATTCCCATTCTATTTAACATTAAATAATCAATCATAATCGTAACATGTTGCTAATTACAAATTTATATTCACCTTTGAGCAGTAATTTGTACTTTGAGAATATGTAATTGTGGGATAAGTTTTAAAGTTCTTGAAAAACCAAAAAAAAAATAATTTCTTGTAATTGATAAAACGGCAGAGTATAATAGAAATTTGTATACGTGATAATTAAAAACGTAACTATTTTCTGGTAGTAAAAAATTGTGTCTCAGCAACTTTGTTTCATAGAAAACTGTTTTCAGTTTCAGAAAACTTTTTTCAATTTTTTTTAGAAAGTATGAGAACTTACAAATGGTTACAATCGATATTATTGTAGTTTAAATACAATGTGGGCCAATCTCTTCGCTATTGAAGTACTTTGTATTCGTTTTAGAAATTCCAGAGATAACTTTCTAAACAACTTATGATAAAAGAGGGTTATTCTTATGAATTTAAGAAATTTTCGTGCTGTTCTTCTCCTTCTTTTCGATTGGAAGATTTACATTTTACATCATTGATGCGAAAAGGTGGTAAATGTCCGAATTTTGTTTATTTATTCATTGTTTTAACAATTTTCGGTGGTAACATTTCTCTATAATGTTTTTATACAAAACATTCTTCTGCAACATTTATTTTCGGAAAAATAGGTAAAAAATAATATCTTTTCAAATATCTCGAGAACCGTTAAAGTGTGAAAAATTTTATTTTCTTCGAATCTTTTTATATTCAAAAATTTCAATAAAGTTTCAAAAAACGGAATTTTTTCAAAAAAAAAATTGTATGGGGAGTACCTATTAAACTAATGGGACCTTTCCAAAAGTTGATAGAAAACTACGATTTTCGTATAACTCATTTACAAAAAAAATCAAATCCCTAGCTCAACCCGTCCTCGAGGTATTTAGGATATGTAAAATGGACAGACCGTCAGACCTAGAGAGAAATTCACGGACATCTTCATAATTTTGCTTGAAAAGGATTTCGTACTGATCAGAAAGTTTCTATTTGCTCCCACTCTCGAGTCATGAATACAATACTTTCTTTCTATAGCAAAAGAAAGTAAAAAAGATGGCCAAAACTATTAAAGATCAAACCATTTTTTAAAAAAATTCCCGATACGAACCAAAATCAAACCATTTTTAAAAAAAGATGCTCTAATAGAACCAAAATCCGACCATTTAAAAAAAGATGGTCGAATAGAACCAAACTCAGAACATTTTTTTAAAAAATTGCCGATGCGAACCAAAATCAGACCATTTTTATAAAAAGACGGTCAAATACAACCAACATCAGAACATTTTTTAAAAAAATGGTCGAATAGAACCAATAGCAAACCAATTTTTAAAACAAATGCCGTTTTAGTGTCGAAAATTTTTTCTAATTTTATATTCCTTACCAGATTTAGTAGTTTTATACGTTAATATAGTAGCACAAAAAATTCTAGATTCCCGTTAACTCAAAAAATGTTACTAATATTATTAAAAAGCGCAAAAACCACTCATGCCTGGAGCCCAATGAACACAACGCAAACGCAGAAACTGTCACTTACAAGTTTATTTCATAGAAATCGTTTGAAGTGAGCACAGTGAACGCAGTGAACGCAACTACAACGCAAAAGTTTGCAAACTTCTAACTTTGCCGCAGCAATTCTGCGTTGACAGTTCATAAAGTGAGGTTGGGGAAATGCCGTTCGAGGAAAAATTGCTAGCCTTAGTGCAATAACAGACAAATGACAAAGATAAAGATCAATAAAGCAAATTATCGCTTCAAAATTATCCATTTTTGTAATTTTGCCAACTTTACACCACTTTATATTATGTCTCTTGTACTACTTCATGAGATGCCATTGGGCTCTGCCGCTGAAATGTTGCGCTGCGTGACAGTTCACAGCGTTGGAGTTGCGTTCGCGTTGCGTTCATTAGGATCCAGAGGTCAATCGGATCCAATACCAAAATTCACGGAACCGTTGAAATTTCAGGAAACCAAACTCAAATTTTGAAATTTCAGGAACCAAAGCCAAATTTTTGAAATTTTAAAAACCAAAGTCAGAACCAAATTTTCACTTTATACAGCCTGTTCACATTGGTTGAAATAGTCCGCCTATTTCTGACAGAAACTTGCAACATTTAAGCAAGGTGAGGAATTGGGACTGAACCCCACTTCCTCACCTTGCCATAATGATGCCAGTTTCTGTCAGAATTAGGCGGACTATTTCAACAAAGCTGAACATGGTCATAGGAACCAAAACCAGAAATCAAACTTACTTTTGAACTAGAAAACATTAAAAACAATTTAGTTTACGTCTCTGGTTTTTGAAAAATTTAGTTTACATTCTGGCGTGATTCAAGAGGTTTGAAAACCACTAGTTTTTAAATTTTATATTTGAAGAAAGCTGGACCAAAAAATAGCATAAGATTCTTATTTTTGACCTTAATTGACTATCAAAATGAATTTAGTTAACAGCAAAAAAAAATCTTCATACATTAGATTAAAAAAATAATTCCAACCAAAATGTTGAGCGATTTTCTGTTTTCAATTCCACTTTTGTTTTCTTTTGTTTCCAGCATCAGCGCAAATTCTGGAATTTTTTTATGGTTTTTAATTCTTTCCAGTAAAAATTAAATTACAATTTGATTGTAAAATACGAAATGTTCGAGTTTAACAAGAATAAAATTTCGCCAATATAAATTCTTTTCATATTTCCTACAAAAATATTATGCCAATTTGGCCTAATTTCACTAATTTTTCTCTTACTCGGATAGGGCCTATATAAGTTTATGCGAAAAAAATGTCTCAATTGGCATTCAAGAATAGAAGATAACATTTAACTCCATCATAATGTTAAGCTTTCATATCCATGTATGGCCGCAAAAAAAAAAAAAGTTGAAGTCATAGTAATAGAAAAATAACTTTGTTCGGTCGACTGAATACATATTATATAATGTTGTAAGAACTAGTGAGGATATTATGATGAAGAGTATTTTGATACACACATCTGGCGCTATAAACCCTTCTATCCTGGCTTCCACAATAAAGTGGGTGATTTGTCTCAGTCATCATCCTGGGGGTATCACGTATTCCTCCCGTTTCATTTTTTTTACCCCTATTCGAGTTTATTTTTTAAGAAGTAGATATACAAGTGGGTTAAGGGTGGACCGAGGGAGAGCCTTTTTAAGATCCGACCTTGTGAAGGGCACATTCTTTCTATATACGAATTCTGAACTGAACTCAACCCGACTGATTGCCAGTCGCTTCTAACCAGTAAAAAAATCAATCTTCCTCCGTTTCTTTTCTTTGGCAAGTGGTCTTACTTTAGCAGAAAGAACTAGGAACAGCCGTCAATTATCTTAAGAATTTGTGGATACCAGCGCGGCATACTAAACGAACTCCACTTGACTTAACGACAGGCCTACGTCAATTGGTCGGGTTGGTTCGAGCTGACTTGAGTTTAAGAATGAGATCGGCGGTGGCATCCTAAAAAGGAGGAATTTTTTCGGGACTTTTCTTTTTTTTTTAATGGAGACGGACCCAAAGCATATTCCTCCAGACGGTATTACCAACGAGGCAAAAAAAATGTTCAAAAGGAATTTACGTATAATATGAAAAATAACAACAAAATTAAGCCATCCAAAATGATGGTTACCTTTTCCTATTATTTTTCCTCATGCTTAATGTTTCCCCCTCACCGAAAGTCAACTGGAGTAGGTACAATTTAAACGCTGGTCATATAGGACGATGACTAAACGAAGTGTGTATCATAAAAAGAGTTTGTTTGATTTTTTTTTTCTTTCTAGCGCAACGCAAACTTTATTATGTTTGTTCTTAGTGCATGCAAAATTCATTCTATTTTAACGAATTTATTACAATCCACAATGGAGTTGTTAAGTTGACAAATGAGAAAAATATGAAAATGTTTGTTTCAACTTTTGTTTGTTGAAGTAATTATAAAAAACAACGCTGTAGTCATATGATTTGGTGATATTATATAATTTGGTGAGATCAACACAAAACTTTCCTCTGCAATATTTAGTTTCGGAAAAAATAAAAGGGTGTTTTTTTTAGACGTGTGGTTTTCAATCTGGCACTACTTTTTTCGGAGTTGGTCTTTTTGACAGTTGTTTTATGCTCATTTTGGTTTGCCATTTCGTCAAACGACCATCAAGCGCGTCGCACGTTCGGTGAATGGGCCCAAAACGAGATGGCCACCGATCCCGATTTTCACAAGAAAATTTTGTTCAGCGATGAAGCTCACTTTTGGTTGAATGGGTACGTCAATAAGCAAAATTGTTGCATTTTAAGGGATGGTAATCCACAAGCCATTCTTCAGATGCCGTTACATCCTCAAAAAGTCACTGTTTGGTGTGCTCTATGGGCAGAGGGAATCATTGGTCCATATTTCTTCAAAAATGAAGCCGGCCATAATGTTACAGTCAACGGGGAACGCTATAGAGCCATGATTAATGACTTTTTCGTGCCTGAATTGGGGGATGTTGATGTGGACGACCTTTGGTTCCAACAAGACGGCGCTACATGCCATACAGCCAACGAAACAATCAATTTATTGAAGGAAACTTTTGGTGAGCGCATTATCTCGTGTCGTGGGCCTGTGGCGTGGCCTCCAAGATCGTGCGATTTAACACCGCTGGACTATTTTTTGTGGGGTTATGTGAAGTCGCTTGTCTACGCAGATAAGCCCGAGACGATTGACGCCTTGGAAGAGAATATTCGGCGCGTTATTGCTGACATACGGCCCCAATTGCTGCAAAAAGTGGTCGAAAATTGGGCCTCTCGGCTGGAATTTATTCGAGCCAGCCGCGGCGGCCACTTGCCCGAAATCATTTTTAAAACATAATGGCAAACCCTTATCTTTATAATAAAGCTAAACTCTTGGCCATAACATTAAATTATATGCGTTTTATTTCTTCTTGAAAACCACACGTCTAAAAAAAAACACCCTTTATTAAAAAATAATATTTTTTTCAAATATCTTGAGAACCGTTAGAAATACATAAAAACCGTTAAAGCAAAAAATGTAGAAAATTTTATATCCTTTAAATTTTGTTATATTAAATTTTTCCAAAAAGCGTATAGGTTTCGAAATATTTTTAAAAAACGATATTTTTTCAAAAAAATTGTATTAGAGGAACCCGTTATAATCACCTTTAGCTGTCCAAAGGTTGATAGAAAATTACGATTTGTGTAAAACTTTTTCACAAAAAATTTCAAGTCGTTAGGTCAACGTGTTCTTTAAGATACGTACAACGGACATTATTTGGCCTGGAACGAATTTCGTACTGAATTTTCTAACTGCCCCCTTTCTCGAATCGGTCTCCGTCATGAGTACAATACTTTCCCTCTATAGAAGACTAAAGTAAAAATGTTATCATTTGTAATACAAGCGGAAAAACTATGAGTAATGAAAATTCAAAAGGTTTATATCAGATTAAAAGTGAGAAAATACTGGAACTTCAAAACGGCAGTACTGGAAAATTTCGGGAGAAGCTCGGGAAAAATGGTTTGACACTATCGAAGTATATTTTTCGCAAAAATTAATGACTTGAAAAGCGGAATTTTCTTGTGTGTATATTTAAAATTCGAAGAAATGTTCTGAACTTAAAAAAAACTCGAGAAAACAACCCACGTCTATTTCGTATGCAGGCAAGAGTTGTGCCATACTGCTTGCAGTTCAATCAAAAACAGGGGGTTTTGATGAAAAAATAAGAAACTCGTTGCTCTGCTGTTTTTAAAAATTCATTTTTTTTAAATATCGTAAAACGGCATTTATTTATTTGCCATGGATTTCATACACGGTTAACACATTGACAGCCATGGCTATCATTTTTGATAGCCAGTGAGCCATGGCCAGTGAAAATTGGCACTATGATTCATGAGCGGCCAAGGCTATCATTTTCGATAGCTGGGCTTACAATCTACATGCATACATATATACATTCATACATACGTACATTCTACATACGTCTACATGTATTGGCATCTCCCTTAGATTTTTGCAAAATTGGTCTGGCAGTCAACGTGTTAAGTATTTTTCATCCGAATAAATCCGACTGCCCCGACCATTCCAGGACGTATGGTCACCCTACCATTGTTTTACTTGTTCACAATCGGAATATTGTTGAAATACCGAGGCAATTTCCGCACTCAAAAGTAGTTCATATTCGAATTGATCACAAACCGTGGGGTTCATAGACCAAAATTTGACAGTTAATAAAACGAAAACTCTATACAAAGGATAATTAATTGCATTAGTCGATATAAATAATTCCCTTTATGAAATCACAAAAATTATAATTGAAGTAAATGTTTGACTGGTGGAAAAAGGCTTTCTATATAAAGTATTATTCAGTTAAACCTGAAACGATTTGCTTTTAATTAAATTGCTGACGCACACAATTTTCATTGAGGCTGAAATTTATATACGAATTTGTTCCAAATCGAATCCCAAATTAAGCAATTTATCGATCCTTTGAAGAATTTCACCTCCTAATAAAAATTTTTCCTTTCTAATCTTCTCAGCTGTCTTCTAGCCCTTTTGCTAAATTCAAAACAATTCGCTAATAACAAAGAAATACAAAAATGAAAATAAAATAATATAAAAAAAATGTTACGATATTATCTCAATTTATGTTGTAGCCCAAGACAAAAAAATCAACCGGAGAAAAAAGAATAATTTGAGTGTCAGTAGAATAGAGAGCTTTTCTAATAATCATAATAATAGAATAGTGGTAGTCAGTATGAAAGGATATCAAGAAGGATTCACTTTTTTTTTGCCTCATTTTATTCTTCGTTTCATTCTACTTCAGATTGTTCACGGTATCAGTTAGTTGATTTGTTATAACACAAAGGATGCGTAGAAAGCGTAGAAAATATTTATTTAACTGATATATCCCTGCCAGTCCAAGCAACCAACCAGGCAACATTTTTCCTTATGAGCAGAAATCTATCAAAAGGTCCTTTAGCTGTAAGAACCAGCCATTCCACCGGAACAAAAGATTTTTCAACATTAGACCTACAAGCATATATTGATAGAGCACGTTTCCTGTGAAATATAGTAAGGCTCAGACCAAGGATCTTAAGACAATCTTGAATCTGAAGTTAGTTTCGGTTCGGTTCGGTTCGGTCCTGGATAACCCTCAGCTAGCAGGATTTCAGAACAAAAGTTTTCACCATAACTCCAAAGGCACAAGAAAATCCTTCGACTTCGGTTTTCGTCCTTCGTTATTCTATATGAGTATGTAGGAGTGTCGCACATATCCGTATGTCGTGTTGTAAAATACGGTTCTACGCTCAATGGCGAATTTTCCCTTTTCTCGCTGATATTCACTTCAAACAATGTTGATATACTTTAAACATTTATAGAAAGATATGTTCTTATATATAAAAATAGGTTTCTACATATACGAGTAGATGGTAAGGAAAAAAAAGCTTTCTTGAGACTTCCTCTCTTCTTCCGCATAGGATCGATAATATTTTCTTATATGGGTTGACTTTCCTTACCAATGACGTCACAGAATTTTTCCTTTTCTTCTTCTCGGTGTATTTTAACTTTTCTTCTGAATGGGGCCCACCTCATGATGTATTTTATATAATAGAGCAAACAACATTCATACGGTCACAGTGAAAGGCAGTGCCCCCAAACCAACAAAACAAGAAAGGTTTAATTTGTTCTAGCGATATACTTACTATAATAACAAGCTTTTACTATAGTTATGTGTAAAATGTGTTAAAAAAACATATACACAACGATGTCTAACATTTATATGGTTTATGTGAGGGAGGGTCAATAATGGGTTTCCATAATTTGCACCTCGTTGACTAAAATTAAATGACAAGACACAAATTTTATCAAATTATGCCCATGAAATGCTATAATTTGTCTTCATTACAATCTAGTCAGGAAAATAAATATTTTTGCTCTTTAGTGTATGTGAAATAAATTCATATAAATCACAAGTCCTTTACAAAATACAACAAATAAGCACTGATTGGATTAAAGAGTAAAAAATGTCTAACCATTTATTAAAGGGAAATTATTAATGATATTAAATCAGTTTGTAATATTCACAAACTCTAAACAAACTTTCTTTTTAGAATTTGGGTTATTGTAAAAATTTTTATTTTGGGCTTTGTAACTTTTTATCTTTAGTGAAATCCAAGTTTTTATCTGTAGTGAACTCCAAGTTTCGTATTTTTAATCTAAGTTTTCTTCAAAGGATAATGAATTAAGATAACAGGAAAAATGAAACTTTATATCAAAAAGGAAGAAATTATAACATGAAAAGGAAAAAAAAAATTAAAGACTTCGTTTAATACTTGTTCAACTTTTCGTTTAAATAAAATTTTCATTCACAAGAGTTTTTAAAGTAAAAGAAAAACTGAATTTTGGATTTTCCCCTTCTCGAAAATGAATTTTTCACGTTCTAATGTAAAAATTTTACAACCATTGGTGACTGTAATACCGACAATCTCTTTTTTTCAAATATTTATGTTATAAGAAGCTTTTAAAAAGCGTTATATTTAGGGTGACCATACATCCCGGAATGGCCGGGACACTCCTCGCGTCCCGGAAACTAAAATCTTTGCAATCTAGTGCTATATTTTCTTAATCACTAAAAAAAGGGATCTCTAAAAAAACAATTAAATTCCGCCTGCAGCGCAGTATTCTAAAAAATCACTATACCCAGCGGATTTTTATTTAAAAAATCTCCTGCGGCGCATTTTCTTGAATAATTTTCACTAGTTAAAAGCTTGCATATAAAATTAGCTTCTGCGCAATTATTGTCGAATTTTTAAAACACAAAACACACTTTTTACCTTTTTGGCAACAGATCATAAAGGTTTAGTCCCCCCTAGGGGCGCGCGAGTACATTTAAGGGGGGGCGCGAGCATATCCAAGACAAAATATTTAAAAAAGTTTATTAATTAACTGAAAGGAAAGTACATACCCACATACAAAACAAAATACATTTCGATATAATATTTAACTATTAACTTACGCTTGGAGCACAATGAACGCGAAACCAGCGCGAAACCAACGCAACTACAACGCTCTGAACTGTGACGCAGTGCAAAATTCTAGCGGCAGAGCACAATGGCAGCTCGTGAAGTAGTACAAGTGACATAATATAAAGTGGTATAAACTTGGAAAAATTACAAAAATGGATAATTTTGAAACGATAATTTGCTTTGTTGGTCTTTATCTTTGTTATTTGCACTAAGGCTATCACTTTATCCTCGAACGACATTTTTCCAACCTCACTTTATGAACTGTCAACGCAGAATTCTGCGGCAAAGTTAGAAGTTTGCAAACTTTTGCGTTGCGGTTACGTTGTAGCTGCGTTCTCTACGTTCACTGTGCTCACTTCAAACAATTTGTGGGAACCAAACTTTTAAGTGACAGTTTCTGCGCCAGTTTCGCGTCGGTTTCGCGTTCATTGTGATTTCAGGGTTAAAACAACTTCTCGCGAAACCGCAAAAATGACGCAAGAGCAATAAAAAGGCACCGGATTCTTGTTTTGTCAACGCTGAGGATCGGTGTTACCAAATGTCAATAAATTACTGTTTTCTTGGTAATTTGTGTTTAAAATTAGGGTAGTAGTGTAGGTTTAGCGCCAAAATACTCAAATTACGTTATTATTGTATACATTTTATTGTATGCAGGGGGGCGGGGGGGGGGGGGGGGGGGGGATGACAATTTTGATTGAAAATTGGGCCGCGAATACTGAAAGGTTGAGAAACGCTGTTTTAGTCAGTTTTGAGATCAAGCCAAAAAGACGTGTATTTACTTTACTAGACAAAGCAACTTGGCTTTGCCGGAAAAGGGACTTAAGTTCTTATGGGTTGTCGTCACAGTTGGTAGGATCTTAATTAGATCACAAAAAATGGTTCTTGAAAAAATTTACACTTTCGCTGTACTCTGACAAACAAAGTTCACCTGCAGTCGGTTGTAAAAATTTACAATGCTTTACAACGTTTTTCAGCTAGTCCAGGTGAAGTTTCAGTAACAGTAGGGAAACACTTAACTTACACCGTTTTTTTCTGGCTGCTGTAGAAATGGAGTACTCCCTGTCGCAGATGTATTAATCTTAAAATAGATGTACACTTTACTTGCCCCAGTTGAACATTCATCATCATTTTGGCAATTTTTTACGACAATTTTTTTATAGGAATGTGTCCTAAAAAAATTGGGAGCAGTCACAATTTTTTTATAGTAATGACTCCCATATTTGGTCACTATGCCGTTTTTCCCATAAATATGGGAGTGGAGCATGCGATTTTGGTAAAACGGTTCCCATATGTTTTTTCTGTGTGCAAATTTCTCAATGATAAGTGTGAAATTTGAAAGTATTTTTTGAACAATTCGGGGCATTTTAATTGTAAGACACCGAAATATAAATTTTCGCTGGCGCTCATAAAGATCCTTTTGTAAAATTAAAAAGAAATTAATATCAACATCTAGATTATAATTCGTAAATGAAATCAAATCACAAAAGAAATAATTATAAAGTACTTTAAAGTACAAACGTTCCAACTTATAAAATATGTATAGTCATAAGCATATTATGTAATCGCCGACGACGTTGAAATAAAATTCTTAACCTGAATGCAATTTAGCCTTCACTAATTGTAACAATTTCACCTTACAACGAATCTTTAAGGATGTCCTTCGAGTGCGTCCTTCACCCAAACCGAACGAGAACCCAAACAACATTCCATAGTAGCAGGAAAAGCTCTCAATTCAACTCCCCAACTCCCAAAAGTATCTACTCTACGCCAATTGAACAAAATCTACCAAAAGTAATTTGTTTTGATCGTGATGGTGGCAATGGGGATAAAACGGTGCTGGGGGGATCGTATTTGTCGTGTTTGCTTGTATGTATCGCCAGTGTGCCTCCATAGACTTCGTTCTGTTTGAAAAGGAGAAAATGGCAACTGAATAGGAATGAGGATAGATGAAAAAGAATGTCTAGTGACTGATGGAAAGCCGTAAAAAGTTTTCGGTTGTATTCCACTCAGACCCTTCACCCACTTACTATACTATCGATTTAAGTGGTGCGTGGTAAAGTAGTTCCAAAGAACCGCTTTTAAGGATTCCACCTCATTCCATCAAAAAAAAATTGTCCTGTTTCCTAACCAACCTCAAAGTCAGGCTGCTGCTATTTCTGACGACCCTTTTATACTTCGCACAGAAAAGTCCTTTTTTGTTTTTCTGTTTTTTTTTTTTTTTTTTTGTTTTCTCACGGTGGTGCTACTGAAACCAGGGGAGGAGAGCTTTTTGTGAAAAAAAAATTGCTAAGCACACCTTTCGAGTCCTTTTGTATATGGGCCTGCTATATAAACTGTAGAGTATCCACAATGTATATACAATGCATGAAATCTCTTTTAGGATCCGCGTATTCAGGACATAAGAGGACTATATACATATATAAATATAGAAACTCTTGTACTGATATCCTTTTCAATCCCTGTGTCATCCTCGTAAACCTCTTTTTTGCAGTTCCACAGCAGTAACTGATAGAGGATCTCAATATACAACACGACTGACAGTGGCTTACAAAATCATACCCGTTGTCATACAAAAATAGATACTTTTGCGCATATTCGGCGTTAGGATGAGCCCGATTCCCTCACGTCTATACCGGCTGATTAAAATAATGGTTGCCTATCTTTCTTTATGCCCCCTAATATTATGTTTTCTTCTGCTTTCCCGGTATAATCTACTTTTGTTTCCCGTATTTTCACTTCAAATTTCGACTGTAGTCCTTTCCTGTTGTTTCGAGTTGGGCGAATCGTGAACAATTTTTTTTGCCACAATGTTTTTTTTTCGTTATAATTAAATTACACGTAAGTAGAATCCTTGGCTGGCTATAGGTTTAATGTGTTAATTTGCGAAATTGTGCAACAGCATGAAATCTTACGTGGTATGAAGTGTTTAGGAAGAATCTGGTTAAAAATATATTCATAACATGCTTTTGGAGGTTTTTTAAACACGCTCTTTTCTGCAAATACGAATTCTTTCATTTTGGGAATTTACTTTATGTGCTATATTTTTTTACCAGACATAATAAAGCATAAATTCACATCAAAATATACTTTTACCAAAAACTGGGTTTTACTTAAATTTTTGAAATAATTCATTTTTGCTTCAATTTTTGAATAATTTCACGGAATGAAAATATTTTTATAACAAGTGTGGGCAAACAAAATTGAAAAAAATCGTGTTCCAATCCAATGTTGTGAAAAGGTTTTTTACATGAGCCTAGAAAAAAGTGCTTTTGTTATATCGATTGATACTAAATTGAATCTCTAGGTCTGCCGAAATCTAAAAATAAAATTTCAATAATTTTTACCTCGAGAGAAGAGTTATTTATTTCCCAGGTTTTTTTAAGAAAGCGTGGAATTTTGTATGCATAAAACTCGGTATGCGGCCTGAATACGCTTTAAAAAATTAGGCCGTATATCGGAACACCGTATACCAAATTCTTATTTGATCTCTGGGATAGTGTGGTAATGGGACTAAATTTCACATCAGAAAAACGTGACGCAGGGTGGGGGAGGGGAGGTTCAAAGTGCCAAATAATTATGGTGACGTATTTTAAGGACAGTCCCTATGATTGGGACCGGGTGATTTTTCTATAAAAAAGGAGATATTTAAGAAGATTAAAAGCCAATGCGATAATTTGTTATTGGAAATCCCATAAATCAAAGATAAGTGTATAAAATCCCAATACAGCCAAATTTGTGACACTAACATGGTTACTGCGGACACAGAATTATTTATTGTACCAGATAGAGCATAATCCTCAATTGTATTCTTAATACTGGATGTAAAATTATTCAATATTCCAGCAAAAGTTTGCTTAGCATCAGCAAATTGGTTCTTAGAGTAATAAATTAAGTTTATCTTTATAATATCATAAAGGAAATGCGCTTGATTGCAAAATATGCTTTACACAATAAACTGATTACAGTTTAACTGAATTTAAATGGAAAACGCTTCCTGTGGAAAATTTCGCAGCACTGCATAAGGTCTTAAAAGATTATGTTTTATTTATTTTTCACATTATTAGATTATTCATTGAAGGAAGATATTTCTTTAAAAATTTCTAATTTTTAAAAACGAATTTGAAAATCCTTCTGTACGGTGTTTTTTTTTTTGAGTCAATCCGGGAAAAGATGGGTCAAGGGAGAGCGGAGCAGGGAGTGTGAGACGATGACTGAAAAAGTACATCAACGAAGCAATAAAATTGTATGAAAAACAAATCTTTTCTTGGTTGAAAGCCAAGAAATAAGAATCAAAAACATGCGCCGCAGGTAAAATTTTTTAAACAACGCAAAGATTTAAATTAAGAGCTGCGCAGTCGTAAGTGAAAATTAACGTAATTTTTCAAGCTTTTTACCTTCCATAAATGTTGGCAACGGAAATAGTAAAAATACTATTTTTCAACAAAAAGCACATATTGATACAACACCGCCGTCACACTACCGCATACTCTGCCCCACCTCCTACTAATTAGGTGACGAATTTAATAGAAATTTGAAAATAATTAAAGGAAATAAATTGAAAGAAAATCTGCTAATAAAAAAATATATGAAAGGCCACAATTAAATGTTTCAAAATCTTTTGTGCATTTAAAAATGCTGTAATTAAATGAAAAACGTAATTATATCCTATTAACTTACGGCAAAGGTAGCTTATAATGGACAGGATAAAGCCAAGACCAGAAAAAAATAAAAGCTTATTTCTCAGTTTTGATGTATTTTTTTTTATATTAAACATTTTAATGTTTTTTCCAGTTTGTTTGCTGTTTTTGTTTATATCCTTTTTAACTACCATCACCCCTGCCTGTTAATTTTCACTCTAAAATAACCACGAAAGATAAAGAGGTTAATTAAAAATGGAGGGTAGATGCTCCTTTTTGATCAGACATTAGCCTCATTATTAAATACGTCTACAGAATATCTATGTAGAATAATTGTATAAATAAATGTCTATATAGTCACATTAGTAAGAAAAGGTAGAGGTGGTTTAATGTGGTTTGTATTTCTTTTTTCTTTCTCTCTGAATTTCCCTAAAATGACGATAAACTAAAGTTGGGGTGGCTGATAAACAGTGTAGGAGGTATAAAATACAAAAAAAAGACTCATCGCCTTTTAAGTTTTGTTAATTAAACAAGCATCAGAGTGGTGTTAAAGTTCTTCGTTGGAAAAAGCTGATTATGTATCTACAAAGGAAACTGTTTTACCTCGGCTAAAAACAATAAAATCAACATTTTCACTTAAGCGTTAACTTGTGTTCAGTAATCATACTTTGGCAGAATTCTTTCAAAAAGGAGATGTTAATACGTTAAATAATCTTCCTTTCAAGCTTAAGATAAATAAACCACTTAAGGCAGGTGGCATCAACGAAAAATTGTAACTTATTTTAATCCTAAACATCGTAAAAGAAAGGGTATTGTCGAAGTGTACATACTTTTTCGGGTGAAGAAATTTTAGACAAAAAATGTCGCCCAAAAATATAAACTTTCTCGCGATTAAAAGGTTTGTCCGAATTTATCTACGAATTTATAGACTAGGCCTGGCAAAGAGGGAGGGGGAGTGCAAGATTATCTGAAATAGAACACGAACGAAACAAAAGATTTTATATAAAAATAAGAACTTGATTTGGACAAAAACCACAAAATAAATTACGAAATGTACGCCGCAGGCGAAATTTCTTAAAATAGAGTTCAGCAAATCAAGAGCTACAGAATCCCAAGCAAAAATTAACTTGACGTAAAGAGAAAACTGATCGCAACGGAAATTTTAAAAATACCAATAAAGAAAAACGCGCCGCAGACGAAATTTCTATAGAAACACACACGGTTTGTGTAAAATTGTTGAAAAAATATGCTGCAAACAAAAAATTATGTAATTTATTAATGTAATTAATTCCTTATTTCGTCAGCACTTCCTTGTAGACAACATTTTTTGGTGTATATACTGATTGGGAACAGTTTATCAATTTCTCCTGTTAAAGAATGCGCTTCGTATTACGTGCTTCGAATTACGCGCTTTGAATTACGTGCTTCAAATTACGTGCTTCGGATGACGCGATTCGGATTACCCAATTATAATCACTCGCTTTGAGAAACGTTGATTTTAGTGGGCAAAAATTTTGCGGTTGTATGATCCACCTTATGACAAAAACGACGCCAAAATCGCCGTGCCGGTTTCGGAGATATCAGGGGAGGGGATGAGAAGTAAGGGGAGGGGGCGAATTTAGTGATGGAAAACTTTCTCTAGAGGGCAAATTTAGAGTCAATTTAGATTCCACCATCTTAAATTTGGAAATGTCAAAAAAGTTCATGGAATGAATTTTTTTGAAAATAAATATCTAAATAATAAAATACTTACGAATCCGTTTCATATTAATAAACTTCTAATAAAATTAGGATTCCAGTGCCACGTGGTGCATCGCCTAATAAGATTTATTTGCGTTACAAAACATCCCCAAAAAACAAACATGATGCATAAAATTTTGTAAAATCGTATTGAATTTCGCGGGCCGCAGAACTATAGAAATGGGGCCCGTGGTCTGCAAAAAGGTAAGCATATTTTTATGGAAATGAAAAATTAACACGCCTAATGTAGCAATTTTGAAGTAATTTAGTTTTCGATAAAAATCAATTGCAATTTTACTTATTCACCATCTTCCTTGATTCTTGTTGGTTTTTTTTTTTTTGTTTTCTTTCGTATCTCGATACGAAAATGAAAGAAGACATATAATTCTGAAAAGGTGTGCTACTTGTAAGGTAATATTATACGCCACGCTTATAGAAGCAATTAGTCTGAAAGCATCAACAGACACGCAAACCGAAAAGTCACCATCAAACTGACTAAAGAATGTCCAAGTTCCGAAATTGACAATTTGTCATGACATTCTGTCGAAATATTACACTGGAGTAGTCACTTCATCAATTAAAAAGGCATCAAGGGCACGTCAATATTATGCTATGAATTTTCGGATAGATAATAAAAAAAATATATAATTCCTCATTTTTGTATCCAGTGTATCTATTTTGTGGTGGCCTGTGAATATTTTTAGGACGAAAAAAATATTTTATAAATGGCTAACCAAAGGTTACTAATTTTTTGTAGTAGGTACTGTTTTTGAGGTAAATTAGTCTGAGAATGTTGTATAATTTGTTACAGATGATGTCGCCATAATGGGGAAAAAATCCGATAAATTATATCCAGTTGATTGATGATTTATAAATAAAATTCACAACAAAGTAAGTGATTTTTTTTGCATGTTGGCAAAATTCAAATAAACTTCAAATTAACAACAGAAAGGAATTCGGGGTTATTTGTAAAGTTTCGTTTAATTTAAATTACTCAAATTTAGTAGGTATTATTTAGAAAATATTTAGAAGACTTTTCAATAATACATTGGGAAATCCGTTTCTTCCGGAATTTCTCGCGACCTTCATTTGCTACTATAAAATATTTTTTATGGCATTTTTTCCAACAATTTTTTTCTGAATTGTACAATAGTTTCTTGTAATACACAACCCCCCTGTAAATGCGGTCGCAATCGGAAATAAATTCCATGACCTGGCCTGCCATTGAAATGTCTAGTGCAAGCCACTTTTCTAGGTATTTTTTTGGCCTAGGCCAGAAATCTAATGGCATCTTCAAATGACCTATAAGTTCAAAAACAAACAAAATATGAGGGCGCAAAATATGAAAATATTTTTAATAATTCGCAGGAATTAAATTCTGCTTTTTTACAATGTGTCATTAAATTTTTTTTTTTTTGGCTTTCTTTACTACCGGTTTTATTTTAAATTCAACACCTAAAAACTTTTTAGAATAAAGGACATCCGCCCTCCGCGCTTTTTTACAACTTTTTGTGTGGAGCATAGTATCAATGCCAAACCCATCGTTTTCGAGAAAATCGCAAGAAACTATTTTGTTTATATGGGGGAGGAGGGAAGGAAAGGTTCGATTTTTCACGTTCAAGATATTAGCCTAGACATTTACGAGAAACGCAACTATACAAAATTTTAAGTCTCTAACTCAATTCTTTCAAAAGTTGTGGTGTTCACGGACAGACGGACATACAGACGGACGAACATGCGGAAATCAAAATCCTTTGTCATCCCAAACACCCTGGTGTAGTTCATTTTTGTGTCCGAGAATTGGTTCGATGCGTTACAAACGGTATACCAAATCTAATATAACTACTATATGATTCTCATATAAAGTATAATGAATGTTGTGGAAAATTCTTCTAATTTTTAAATTCCCAGTATGTTTTTTTGGAACATTCGATTGTTGCAATTTCCAGATTTGTGCAAAAATTTTACCTTGTGCACAAATTGAGCTTTGTATGTATACAGAAAAGACAACACGATACTGAATTAATTGAAATTGCCGTCGATAGTCCGAAAACATTTATTCGTATTAAACACAAACTTTTAAAATGAATAATTTCTGACAAATCTATAAAAAAAAACCACCACTGCAGCCACAAGATAGAACTGAACTTTAAGATTTTTATAAGTATGACCTAATTTTTCGATCATCAGTGGAACTCTTAAGGCTCTTTCTCCATCTGTATATCGTGTTTGCTTGTACCCAGTTTTCTTAATCCGATAAGAATTTTTATGTCGCATGGCTTCAAAAAAAAACTATAAGATATGTAAAATCTTCATAAGTCGACTCGCATTTTTAATCCTGGAGATAAATTTTGAATCTCAGCAGCATAGACTAATGAATGCATTGACCCAAATTTCTATGCTATTCCCATCCCCCTTAGGCAGAATGCCAATTTCACAAATTTTCCATCTTCAAATGTGTTTCTTGGTGATAAATAAACACCTGAAATTACGCATGAGTCCAGATTGTATGCAATTCAAATCCTTGTGACTATAAAACCATATGAAGTACGACAGAGCACCGGGTGGAAAATTTTTTGGGTGTTGATTTATCAAAACGCCTGAGTGCAACAGTACATTAGGTTAGGTTCAAATTATTGAAAACAATAGATGAAAATCTGTTGCCATAGTGGAAAAACCATTCTATACAAAATTTGTTTTACACAATTGTATCGATCGATTTCTGTTTTGTTGAGAGGGTTGAACGAACGGATAAATCCACTTTAGAGTTTCATGTAACCATGTTACATATCTGTACACGTAAATATAGAAGGATCGTTGCAAACATCCATAGAAACTTGAACGTTACGAGCAGTGCTGAGCTTCCGATTCCAAATATTATGTAATGCAATGTAATTCAATGTAATGTATTCTGTAACTATGATAATATCGATAAATATAAATATATATCTATATATTTTGTGAATAGACGAATATGCTATGGTATAAAGTTAGTAGATTTAACTACACTTTAATAAATACAAGTTTGGTTGCATACCAGTTTGGCATTCCTCCAACGAACACATCCGAATTCGTTGCAAACTTGCCAAATTGAAATTCCTTCCCCCTGGCCGTTCGACTTTGTGGGACACCATCGACAGTAAGGGTTGTTTGATCATCGTTTCGAAGAACCTGAAATAGAAAAAAGAGCGAAAAATTAAATTACGCCGAAAATACTGAAAATCTTGTAGTTTATTGAGTTATTTATTATTGTTATAGTTGAATGCAAAATAAAAGTCAATCGAAAGAGTTGTTTATTAGAAAACCCATTAATCACCGCAGATGCAAAAGCAAAATATCAGGTAGAAGGTCCCATTTTTTTCAACTAAATTACAGTGGAAAAATGTTTTGCCAGGGACCAATCGACAAATACTCTGTATGAGGGTAGACGGAATTTTAATTTAAAAAAAATTACTTTCTTATAAGGGAGGAGAGATGGAAATTATGTAAAATCAGATTGCAAGCTAATTGTGCATGTTTTAATTGTTTGATTCAATGCACCGCTTTCGAGAAAATTGTAAAAAAATTTTTAATTTGTGTTGGGAAGGGGGAAAGGGTTGATCTGATTTTTGCCATTCAAAAATTTAAAAAAAATTACATTTTTATAATTAAAGATACCCAATACAAAAAAGGTGTTTCGAATTAGGATAGTATTCGAATTACCGAGTGTTCGAATTAACGAGTCTCTATTGTACATACTTTTTAGTCTTTGAATATATGAGGCGTTAAAAGCTAGAGTGGACCAACCCACATAATCGAGTTTTTGAAGCTTTTCCACTTTTGTACTATTATTTATTGTAAATTTTTCGAAAAAAAATTTCTGTGGACTTTATTACTCAATGTTGAAATGTTCTTTTGTGCATCCAAACATTTTTATCTAGAAACTCACTCGCAATAGTGATTCAAACACAAAAAAAATCACGATTTCGACATGTGGGTTGGGCCACTCTAGCTTTTAACGCCTCATATATATTTGCCTTTGAGATATCCTTACGGACTTTTTAACTCCAGAACCGGATCCCAAGAATCCCAAGAATCCCCATATGAAATTTTTCCCGGAAAAATTGAGGAAAAGCATAATTATGTTATCTTTACAGGACCTTACATTATCCTTACGGACTTCTTAACATCTGAATGGGATTTAGCGAATCCAAAAATCCACAAATGAGATTTTTTCCCAGAAAATTTGAGGAAAAGGATTATTTATCCTTACAGGACCTTCCGTTATCCTTACTAGGACAAAAGAGTAAAAGATAGGAAAATGGGAAAAATGATATTTGCATCACCCTTACAGGACCTCCCTGTTTCAAATTTTGAAGTTACTAACGCCAGATTTTAAATCAGCGACCCCGAAAATACACTAATGACAGTTTTTCCGAGGAAAAATGGGAAAATGAATCTTTGCGTTATGTTTGTTGGACTTTTCCGTTTCGAATTTTGAAATTCTAACAGAGGATTCCTGATAAACGTTCCTGAAAACTTTCGAGTTCAGCCTCCTAACGGGCAGGCTTTATGGCAAAGATTAATATTTTAAAACATCAACCCCCTTCCCTCCCTCCATTTTTTTCGAAAAACTCACCTTAGTAAGCGTGAGTTTCGAAAAACTCACTCGAAAAACTCACTTTCTCGAAAAACTCACCTTAGGAATTTCGAAAAACTCACCTTAGTAAGCGTTTACATGAACGTGATGGATGGGAGATGCTGTGAAAATTTCAGATTTTTAGTTCCAGAGGTTTGGGCTGGGCGTTGGTGGGACAGTCAGTCAGTTAGAATAAACGATTTTATATATATCGACTTTCAAATACTAAAAAAATTACCTAAAAGGAACTTTTCGGGAAAATCAAGAAAAAAAACTGTTCAAAGACTTGAATCTTGAATTTTTATTGGAAAATCAATTGAGAAAATAAAAAATAACTCTACCATACATCAAAATAGGCATTGTCCGTTCAAAATTCCTAAATAAATCTTTTTAAGTTGTTAAAAAACAACAAAAACAGTTGTTAGAGTGACAAATAGTTCTTGGTAATTGTCATAAAATATACAAAGTTTAACTAAATTCGAAAACCATTTAACTGTCAAAAACACTGTAAAGAGATTAACTTTGTTAAGTCGAAATAACTATGTTAACAATGTTACAAATCACTGGACATTCGATACAACTGTTTGCACAATTATTTCTCCCATGAAATTCATATAGTATGAGCCCTTAGAGGGAAATTTTATTCTTCTTCTTGATAAGATCTATGATTGGCCATAAAGTGCATTTGTTAGACGGCGTTTCATTATTAGTATAATCGAACAATGTTAATAATATATGACGAAATAAGGCAACGTTTTGCATTTAGTATAATTTTGATGTGTGTAGTTTGTCGTGACCATCATAACGCGGGAATGCAGGACGCGGAGCGCTCATAGCTGGCATATAAAGATTGCATGCCATAACTCAAAACATTTTCAGGACTTTGGGAGACTTTGGAGTTTTAATGGGAGTTTCGACTTATAATTTTCTCACGCTGCCGCTGTTTGGATGTTTAGATGTCGGTCGGTTAAAAGCTTCTACTTTAGGCCTTGTAAAATATACACACATACAATGTTCTTAAGGATTCAGGTCGCATGTTATATTAAAAAAAATATACCGCGTACATATGTTCCGGGTAAGAATACCAAGTTTAAGAAGTATAATTTTATGTTGTGAAAAGCTTTATAATTTTTGTTGGCTGGTAAACCAGAGAGAAGCTATTCTGAGAATTTCAGTACCTTGTCAGGACTACTTTACGACTGTATAATGGGGCACTTAACTATATGCATTTTATTCTTAATAACATGGGGAGTGGAATGAAGTGATGTAAATAGTGTTAACAGTGGGTGGGATAAAGTTATTCACCTGATATAAAATAAGCATCACGAACAATACCGAAAAAGTAAGCGAAATGTTAATTGACTGAAATTGGGTAAAATTAGACGCTATTATTGAATTGAATATTTTTTTTTATGTTATTTTTTTCTGTCTCGCAAGAAAGTAATTTTCTTCAAATTCGCTATGTCGCACGCACGTATCTAATTAAAACCGATAATTGTCAATAAAAATTTTTTGACGGTGTATTCGGACCATTAACTTTTCACGTGCCGGTAATTTAAGAAGTGCCATAAATGAAAAATACATTGAATTAATTAAGAAAATGCCATCGCACACTTAAATAGTCGCCTACCGTAAATAAGTTTCTTTTTATTTATAAACAATTTTTTGTTTTATGAAAGAATAATGAAGGATAAAAAACCCTTGAAAAGCTAAAAATATACAATCGTTACTTGGCAAGCGAGTGTCTACGTTATAGCGTTATAGAAATTTAATTCTGTTATAATAACGAAAACGTAACTATAAACTTAACCAAAAACGTAACGAAAACCGAAAAAAATATTTCGTTTTTTCGTTATTTATTTACTTTTGCCCTACTTTATTCTTAAAAATGAACCATTTTGGATCCTTCCAGAACTCCACCAAAAATTTATAGGCTTTCCATTCCAGGACAAAACATCGCTGTAAAATTTCATGGTTCTAGCTCTAGAAGTTTCTGAGAGATCTTGAACGCAGACTGACATCTTGTACGCAGAAGACATTTTTGAAGGGGGCCTCCAATCTCTTAAAAATATTTCTTAGGCAAAATTAAGAGGCCGGAATTTTTCAAAAATTCAATACTTTTTATACTTCGTACAAGAAGTTACAGGCGAACCTCGATATTTGAGATCGGGTTGTGAATGTTTCGGTTTTAGAACAACTTTCTGAAAATTCATTAACAAAATTTCGGTTTGTGGATAAAATTTCAGGTCATGGAATGCCGGTCTGGAACGGATTAAGTTTACGAACCGATGTTACACTACATTTGCAATGTTATTAATGGCGAGTTTCAAAAAATTTTTAACTATCGCTAAATCGAGTTAGCTAAATCCAGCCAAACAAAACAGGACTGCAAACTCGACTTAGCTGAAAGTTTCGTGAAACCCACCATTAACATAATTCTCACACTCATTATAATTCAATCTTGTGAGTCTGCGTGGAAGCTGGTAAAGCATGCTATGATGACGGTGAGCCAGCTTCCATGCTAGGAACAGGCTCTTAATGGGGTTTCATAGCAGGCATACTTAACCTGTTAGGTGAAAATATCGTTATATTTTTGATAAGCCGAGATATTCGAATAGAGGATTATAGTTCAATTGTACTTCTTATTCAACAATTCGTCCTAAAATTTTCCTTTTATGGGTATTGTCGCGGAAGGAGTTTTCTTAAAAGTTCAGCTTGTTTTTGTCATTTGAGTTTTTTATCCGTCCATTTTTTAAATGGTAAAAAACGTCATTTTTCGTTCATAGAATAAATAAAAATGATTTAACTAAATATACTTATTATAAAAAACTTCGTCGATTTAATTCAATTTATTGGCATATGTCCTTAACTTTAAATTCACAAGCGAAGGTATTCCGGGTAGAAAAACGTGAAGGCCCGGTTTTGATATCCCATCACCACCCACATCTGTCTAAAAGGAATTCAAATTAATTCAGCTCTAAACATTCAATAATGCTTTCGGTGTTTTTTTCTAAATTTTTTTTTGAAAAAAGGGGATCCTTTTTCTGACATCACTTGAACGGATAGACAACGAATATTTATTCAGAAAATCCATAATATCTCGGATGTTCTCCAAAAAAAAACCCCCCATTGGAGTTCTGTTGGAGTGAAGTGATGCGAATAATAGAAGAGTTTTAGTGGCACATGACACAATGGGGCGCATAAATTGTGTAGACCTATAAATACGGGGGGTCTTGCCTTTAAACAAATACAAACTGCCATACACACCCACACGATAGATTTACCTGTGCGAATGGAATCCAGTCCAACATCAACGACGAACAAAAAACTGAATTGATTGAATTAAAGTGCCAACCACTAAAGTTCATCCGGTCTGTTATCAAACCCGTGGACGAGCACGTGAGTGCTTTCGAGATTAAAAAAAAATGCTTGTTTGATGTCTATTCAAGTAGACGGCATTGGGTATATTTATGTGTAGGTCACAGTGAACATGTGGGTGGTTATCTATGCCATTAACAGGTAATCGAATGAATGTAGCTGCTATGTCGGAGGCTAAAAGCTCATGAATGTAGGCGTAATGATGAAAATTCCCCACTATGTACAAATTTGAACTTTTTCCTGTGCATATGAAAGTGAGATGGAGATACCAAACCGTAGGCCTAATGTGTAAACTCTGGAGATATTAAAAAGAATGTATTTGACATGAATCAACGACTAATTTCCCATTGTTTGCTGCCGCCTATATAAAAGTTGAAATTATTCCACATACTCGTATGTATATATCCTGGGTACATCACCTTTTTCATCCACGATCCACGATTCACGATACGAGGATATTTGAATTTCGTATACAACTATTATTGCAAGCGAACGGAACGGATAAAGTATGTATTTTTGTTCCTGTCGTCAAGTTTAATGAACTTTTACGACTCAATTATGTTGATGTGCATCTGTATTTGGCAAAAGAATACATGCAAATATCCTAACAAATCATATATGTGGCGTTTTCATCTGCACCAACCACTTCCTGCATCACGTTCATATTCAGCGTGGCTGTGAGGCTCCGAAAGGCTCGCCCATTTGATCCTTTATATTTACATGGTTGTCGTTGTTGCCGTTCATAAAGCATAGGAGACACAATGTTAGCGCGTTCATAAAGCACACCGGATGATGTATGTAGAGTATTGTTTGCTAAGAAAAAACATTCTCTTTCATAGGGTTAAATTGTTCATTCGGTGTATTGAGCTCAGAGCTAAGCAAGCTTAATGTATATTATTGCCCAGCCAACCCCATCCATGCCCGACATATAATGTAAAGAAACAACATCAAACATAAAGATCAAGCAATGTCATCATAAATATTTAATAACGGTTATACAGTAGTGAACCTGTTCCGAAACTTACTACCAGGAATAGTACAGCCAGACAGTTATGTTGCTAAGGATTTGTGCATTTTTTTACATACTGCATACTTAGGGCGACCATATTTTCTAAAGTTTTATTTAGTTTGCTTTTCTGTATGTCAGGGTCAAATCTTGTTGACAAATTTTCACATATCCAATTGAGTTTAAATTGGGCAGACATATAGTATGTAACTCCGGTGAGGGTAAAATATGTACATCAAAAAACAAAATAGTGGCTGTCAGACTGTCAAACAACAAAATGGCGGCTATCAGACGGTCAAACAACAAAATGGCGGCTATCAGACGGTCAAACAACAAAATGGCGGCTGTCAGACGGTATATTGTACAAATTTATTATGTCAGGCACCCATCGGGTGGGGTCTTAAATGAAAAAGCTTGCATAATTATTTTTATAAATTGGTTTTTCAAAAATTAAAAAAAGCATTACCATGCTTTTCTTATGGGCAACTAAGAAATAAAAACGATATTAAAACATCCAAGGTATTCACAGTCGTCTTTTAAATTGCGAGTAATTTTACCGCTCGGTAATTCAGTCAAATTTAACAGATTTTTACCGAGACGGTAACTTGGTTCATGTAAAAATGAATTACCGGATTCGGTAATTGTAGACATGCCTTGAGTCGTGTTTTCCGGCCCGGTTATTCGGTATCAAGAATCAACCGCGAGTGGCGCTAGTAATGTTTTTAGTTGTCAAATTTTCTCGCTGGTTTTTTGTTAATCTCATCAGACTGATGTAAATTTTTTCAATTTTGATAGCCGTTGCCACAATAGAAATTCAAAAGAATACATCAAACATGGATTTAAACGTATGTGACATATTTTACAATCAAATTCGCAGTTCATGATTTGGTCACGTATCAAATAAAAGTGCTGTTCTCAAATCTGTGCTGTGGGATGTTCACAGCAGAATATTTTCAGTCTTTTAATATTACCGAAAACACCGAATACCGAAAATTAAAGGAGGACTGTGAATACCCTGATCATAAAATCAAAAAAAAAATATTTATCACTTTTATTTCTGATACACAAAACCCAAAAAAAAATTAATAAAAGCTTTAAAAAATATCATAAAGGCTTTTTAAAATAAAAAAAAAGAATTTTGAGCCACAGGAAAGAGAGAGGGGGAACGGTAAGAGGGGCGGCGCTTTGATATAAAAAAAACTTGATTTTAACGAAGACACAGGAAAAACAGAGGAGGCAGAGTATTTTTCCATAATCTGTAATGATTTTTAATGAAACGAAAGTTTTGTTTCCAGGACGCCGAGCCAATATGCCTAAATCCGGAACTGCCCCTGCCAAACTGGAACATATGGTCACCCTAGGCATAGTTTGTGTTGTAATTCTAGCGAACATAAAAATGAAGCTATGTATTTTTTCATTGTTTTTCCGGGCTATCTGATGCAGAAGTTTTCGTTTCTTATAATATTTTAGCTGAATGAAAATAATTCCCATTTAAAAAGATTTTTGCAATGTTCACTGAAGTAAAATAGACTTATTACAATGAAAAATCTAAGGCACCTTGTGTTATAGAAGTATTTTTGCTCATTTAAACTGTAACTTAAAGTTCATATTTATGGAAAGAACTTTGAACTACAGTTCAAATTCCACAAACAAAAATACTTTCAAGATTTTGAAATTTTTTCATTTGTGTATCCCTGAAAACTCTTTTTAGTGTTTTTTTTTTCGAAATAGAAAATATTAGAAAAACGAAATGTGTTACCCCCGCCCCCTCAACTTGTCCGGACCGACCCAAAAAAAATGTCCCTCTACAATTTAAAAGCGTGTTTCCTAACTTGATAGAGTGTGCATACCTTTGACATCACATAACTGGAAATTTGCTCCTTATGGCCTGATCGGAAAATTAAAATTCGTCACACATTTTGGTGGTGGAGGGAAGGGGGAGGCTTTTGGTAGTATGACAGTGGTATTAAGTCTCACACAAAACATTGAGACAAGCTTGATAAAGGTCACGGAAAATCGGGAATTATCCTAAAATATTTAGTGAAAATATTGTATTGTCATCGGACTTACGTATGTCAATCGGATGCGTGGAAGTGGGTCAAAATTGGATTGCAATAGTTGACTCCGACAGAAAAACAGACAGAAAAACAGACAGAAAAACAGACAGACAAACAGATGGACAAACAGATGGACAAACAGACGGACAAACAGGCGGACAAACAGACGGACAAACAGACAGACAAACAGATAGACAAACAGACGGACAAACAGACGGACAAACAGACGGACAAACAGACGGACAAACAGATGGACAAACAGACGGACAAACAGACGGACAAACAGATGGACAAACAGACGGACAAACAGATACGAAGGCAGGCGAAATAAAAGCTTTTAAAAACCGCAAAAAAACGGTTCGAAATGTGGAAGCGAGGGTTCGAGAGGCCGCATGGCATATTTTATGGACAGCCCACTACCTGCAACATACGATAGTGACCAAAAAGAAAATTTTATACAATTATAATAAATATTTATTTATAATCGAAAGATGACTGTTATTAAATCAAAAGTCTTCACATGAGACAAACAAAATCTGAAACTTCATCTCCAACACAACACGACTTTGGTAGAATCGCCCAAATATTTTTCATTGGTTTTCAAGGTATTATCCTTAAGCAGATATTTCAATTATCTTTTTTATTCTACCAACGTTAGCGTTACTAGCAAATAAGGGATAAAAGAACAAAAACAAAATTACCCATCGATGGTGATCCGATGGTGAAATGACAAAAATATTCAAAGAAGATGAGATTTTTTCCTTACATTAGTCAAATCCGTAAAGTTATAAGAATAAGGATCTCTAATGCGAAATGATTACATATATTAGAATTATATCCGCTCCATTAATCATACAAAAACCTCTCTCAAAGATCAATATGGGAAAGTAATAAACGGAATAAATCCGAAACTAATGGCTCATAAAGTTTGCCGTATCGATTGGATTAGGTCAATATAAACAGCCAATTTGTAATCTGTATGAAAAATTCCTTTTCACTTTTATTTACCTGTAAATATCTGTAACTATAGATAAGTGTAATTTCGTTGCCAACCTCATATCTCTTAATCTCATCACTTCTATTTGCTATAAAATAAGTGCGTATCGAATCTAACTTCGAACAAACTTTTCATTACATAAAACAAAACTTTTCCACCGCCATTATTTTCTTTTTTGTGGATATTTGTTTTTAATACACCTTGACGTTAGCAAATTAATGACTTATATCAAAAGTTATCTGTAATTAAAGTTCGTTAGAATTTCAAGTAAAATATTTAATTAACGAAAACAATGTTCGTACCCCCTTTTGTTAATTTAACACTTTTACCACTGTAACCGCCGTAGTATGAAAATTAAAGGGTTTTCGCTGCGGCTTTTTCACATCGGATCTCAAGTTGTTAAATAGGATGTGACTGCATCTGAAGTGTGTCAAAAGAAATGTGGTGGTATTTGGAAACGTAAGACTATTAAGCGGAAAGGGGAGACGACTTTCGAACGCCATGAATAAGAACAGGAAAAGTTTTGTATGTAAAGTTTTATCACTTGGACTTTTTTCCTTCTTTCTTCGTTTAAGTCGAGATCTGTTTATAGCCCCGGATACTTTTGAAATGCAACTGCAGAACGCCAAAGGTAAACCTTCCGATTTAAGTTTCTAGATCAAGTTACGAACTTATGCTTTGTTTTCTCTCTCCTTTATTTCCCAAGGGAGGAATTCAAATAAAACATAGCAATTTTCATGTTAGTTTTCTATTGTATTTTAGTGTTGTTTTGGTTGTTGTTAAAATAGTTACATCGTGTTGGAAAACATGTTTTCAATACAAATACTGTTTAAGGAAATCGATCTAAGTTTGAGGAAAATAAAGTTGTTCGTTTTTTTAAGTCTTTCCAAAAAACATTGGAGAACGCCAACCCAGTCATCAAAACATATACTGGATTTTAGCCATAATACAACCTTTTACATATAAAACTAACTATTTTTCATCCAATTAACCATTTAATAACACAACAATATACGATTTAGAGATAGAAATCACTTTATTAACAATTTATGAGAAAATAGAGTTATGTAGAATCATATTCTAAACACTTTTTGTCTAAATAAATTTTTCAGAAAAATGAGTCGTTTACGAGAAAATCCCAAACGTATTTCCCATTTGTCTGGAAAAGAAGCGAATGAGTGGTCTAATTGGATTTTGATGTTTGGAACGGTTATCTAAAATCATATTCTAAATAAACTTTGTCTAAATAAATTTTCAGATACGATGCACCGTTTTCGAGAAAATCCCAGAAAACGTTTATATTTGTATAGGTGAGAGAGGAAGGGGAGGTTCTCCCCGTTTTCGGAAGAGGTTTATCTATTGATAAAAGCCTGTTTCATGCCACATTTCAACTTTCTACTTCTATTGTTGTAGTTCTCGAGTTTCAAATGATTTTGTATAAAAAATCCACTTATATTAATCATATCAGATTTGATTATGTATGAAAGGTATTATAAATCAAAGATAATCGTCAGGTGGATTAAGTTGTGTGTTTTTACTTTCTTCTATTCTACGGAGTATAATAAAGTATTGTATTCATGAAAAATTTCGACCTCTTAATTTTGCCTAAAAAACATTTCCCGGTCACTCCTGTGTCAGTCTGTCAGTCTGTCAGTCTGTGTACAAGATTTCTCAAAAACTAATAGAGCTAGCGCCATGAAATTTTATAGGCATGTTGGGTCCTGAAATGGGACGATCCTATCAACTTTTGGTGGAAATCCGTTAACCGGAAGTATCCAAAATGGCGGTTTTTCAAAAATCGCAATTTCGTTTTTCTCGATTTACTCCCAAACTACTCGTTTTTTAGTGGCCTTAAGTATGACAAAACTTGGAGAAAATAAAATTTCCCACACTTTTGTCTTTAGCTATAACTCGATATCTCAACCTGTTATCGAGATAAATCGTTATTTCCAAAAAAAAACAGTTTTTTGCGATTATCTCGAAAACTAACGGGTTTTTACTGACTGAATGTATGAAGTGAATTAATTAGAATGGCATTCTGCACAATTTTTTCTTTTACCGTTATCCGTTATCTTTTACAGTTATTCAGATATTTAGATAAAAATATAAAAAAAAAATTTTTGCAAATTACTTGCAAACTAACGGTTTTTCGACAAATCAGTTAAAAGAATAATTAAAGATGTTAACATTTTCTACATTTTTGCCATTTACCGTAAATTGATATCTTTTACCGTTCTCAAGTTATCTCAAATTTTGTACGTTTTTGATATTTTTGGATGAACCAACAATTTATTGGGAGGTCGTCTTAGGTTGACAACGCGACAGGGCTCTAGCGTAAATTGCGCAGGGTCGTAGATTTTGTAGAAGAAAGTTTTGTGTTGACCACAACTGATATTTTTATTTACGACTTCAAAATCAGACAATTTGCTGGGAATGCATATTTGATATAAACAGATTATTTTTTTCGAAAGACAAATCATTTAAATTTAAATAAAAAGGAATTTTCCGAGATAAATGGTATTTTTAAGCAAGCAGAACTTTTAATCCATATTTCGGTATTTGCAATTGAGAAAGTTATTTTAAATGAATCTGAAAATTCGAAATAAGTACATAAATTGTCCATTAAAACTTTACAAAATAAACTAGATTTTAGTCTAGCTAAATGTCGAAATGAAAACTTTTGACTGTACAAAAATAACATAAATATGACATGCAGAGATACTAAATTTATATGAATCCTTTGTTATCAAAACCAGTTTAATACTACGAGGGTGAGATAATGACGCATTTTGGGGTCAAGCATTATAGTTTTGTGCAATTTCAGTTTCATCAGGTGGAGTCGCCCATATGATCTTATTTAGGGGTGAAATTCAATTTCCATTTAACCGTGCCATGTACATAAATAAGAAAATAGGTAAACTAATAACCGGAAAAAGGTAATTTTATGCATATAGGACTCCATTCTCTATACTTATTCAGTCACCCTCTTAAAGCTAAACAAAACTTTTCTAGAAGTTAATTTGAGTAGGTTCGTGCCATCAGCAACAGCAGTCTACCTTAATAAAAAAATTAAATCCAGTCTAAATGGTTTATTTTCCAGCAATAAAATACCAACACGTGTATGTTCATGCCAACCGTAACAATATTTTCACCATACATACTGTATTCACAATTTGAATGAAAAATTGTGCTTCTTTTTTTTTCTTTTATTTGTATTGTAGCTTTTCCGGTGACATGGTACAATATATAAGATGCACCAGGTACAATATTTCTTTATAGATGGTGTGTATTCACGTAAATACAAAAATTCACTATTATAATAACTAGAAGAGAATCTCGCTTCTAGTTCGGAGTTAATCCACAGAGAAGTAGAACATACGTGTTTAATTGTGTACCAAATAGAAAATTTTTCCAGCACACAAGAGGAAAATGAAAGCTTGCCACATAAAAGGAAAAAATTGAAGCTCTATAGTTGAGTTCAGTGTTTTAGTGCAATATTCCCAAGTTCCCAGATTTAAAATTATTTCTATTCTTCAATTTAATTTCTCTCTCCTATTAAAGAATTAAGTTTATAATAAAAAAAAATATCTCTGTATTATTTATTTTTTAATTGACTATTCATTTATAAAGTTTTGCATTTATATGAAACAGGTACCATTCTGCAAATATACATTTTACTTAAATCTCTAAACAAAAGCTGTAATACATACAAAATTTAAAATAAAAGTACTTGTTTGAAAGGAGGTAAAATTATACTATTTTAGTTGGCTGCAGAATACTTTATAAGAAATTAATACTTTTAAATATGTGATGATTTTTGCTAAGGCCTATCCATAAAATATGTCACGCTAAATTTGGCTCTTTTTGACCCCTTCCCCACTGTGCTAAACTTTCACAGGCCCATTCCCTTTAAACTTACATTGCCTTTCGCGGGTATCTTTATTTCATCTCGGGATAATCTCATGTGGAAAATTAGACTTTGAAAAATTTCGCCTTGTACGGAATATCGACATCTTGTACCGTTCTCGAGATATCTTAAAATTGGAACATTTTTTTAATTTTTCTACAAATTGACAATTTATTGGATGGTCGTCTCTGGGAAACAACACGAAAGCGTTATAGTGTAAAATAAGGAGCAGTTCAGTTTGTATTTATTAAAAAATCATGTGCTTTTCACATCAGATAGTCTCTTTTTTTTGTCCAAAAATCCCTCAAAAATGGAGAAATTGTGGAAAATTTTTAATCATGGAAAAGTTTCCAGGTTAGTCATTTTTTTGTAAATTTATTCCATTCATCCGTACAGTTTATAATATAAAATATGCAGAATATAAAACAATTATTATACAATGTCGTAGACCGAAATTTCAAGTCCGACAAATGGAAAAAAGATAATTCAACTTACAACAAACCGCTCCAAGATTTGAAATTTACTCTAAGATTTTTTGCAGTGTACGTAGGATATTTCATGATTACCTCATGCCAATTGCAGATTTTATTAGGTTTTTAAATACTCCATTATTATCTCTGCATGATAGTTTTTTTTAACAAAATTGGCAAATGGAACACTTGCAGTTTTATTGACTTTATTTTATTAATATGGCAAACATCAGCAACTTATTGGTTTTGGAATTTTGTCTTGTGTGAGACTCAACTCTTTTTGGGGTCGTTCGACGATAGGTGACTTCTATTTTTCGATGTTCCGTCACATTTGGTGCAGGGTTGAATTATTTTCCGAAAAGGCGAAAATGAGAGAACTGGAGTGATATTCCGTAACTTGTTTCAAGCGTTTGTTTCGAGTTAGAAGAAAAAGTGGTATTCGCTATCTCGGTTTCTCTCTGTCATTTATTTCGGTCAAAACAGAGACAGCGAATACTTCTTGTTCTTCTAACTCGAAACAAACGTTTGAAACAAGTTACGGAATATCACTCCTGTATTTCATGGACTCTCTTACTTGAGAAACACAATTTCGAATCGTTACAGTCAGTTTCCTTAAATTACACATTTTCATTCTCGTCAATACGCAAGCAACCATTTGCAACTTAGGTTACAATGTGACCTTGGTTGCAAAGTAACAATGCAACCAGTTTCTTGTTCGTTGCTTTGTAACCAGTTACAAAATGGCGGTTCAAATCCGTTATTTTATGACCGGTCGCAAAGAGATTAATTACTTTGTGATCGGCTGCAAAAAAAAAACAGGTTGCAAATTAGTTATATTGTGACCGGCTAAAAATTAACCATTGCAAATCAGTTACTTGGTGACAAGTCGGAAAGTTGTTGTTGTTTTTCGTTGTTTTTATCGTGCTCATTTATAGTTCACTTACAAACAGTTGTATCGAAGTATATAGTCAACTTTGGACCAAGGAAATCATAATTACATCGTTTTCTGGTGTACACTTGGAATAGAGGTTTCATTGACGCCATACATGATCTGCCTACCCTCTCCCCTTGTCACATTTCGTCACATAACAGTTTTTCTGTAACGGTTGTGCAACCGTGGCTTTGCAACCTGCGTCAGGAAAGAGTTTCGCGGAAACGGTTGTGCAACTGTTACTTCGTAACTATAGTCACAAAAAAACCTGTGCAAAAACGGTTTCCTAACCATCGCAGCAACGTTGCGGTGACGCTGCAGCAACCCATTTTTAACCCCATAGATTTCGCAACCCAGGTTGCGCGACCGTCGTGTAACATTTTTGGTTATTTGGGTATTAGAGCCTATTAACCTTTATTAACCTTTAATAGCAGTTTTCTATAGATTTTAATGCGATTTAAAACTTTCTAAGCTACGAAAGGAAATTTGAATTTGTATTTCATGTTTAAAATTTGCAAATATCAATTCAATGCGTGAAAAATATTTTACCTGTACTTTGTGCCAGTGTCCATCATGTAAATCCCTACCGACGGTAATAATTTGTGCTCCGCCACCTAAATTATACCGTAATCGGAGTGCACCCTCCACTAATTTCAATTCGAAGAAATCATATGTACCACCATCGTCCGTATACAAAACTAAACCATTTGGCTGTTCAGTTTTAAATTCCAGTTCCAAAGAACCATTTAATCCTGTATACCATTTACGGAACTGAGCGAAAGAGTTTTGTGCTCCATCCAATAGGAACCCATCACATAAATTAATATTAATATTTAATATAAAACTAAACACAATTAAATAGGCTAAGATTGATCGATGACACCAGTTATAGATATGATAGGGCATTATTACTGATTTTCTTATTAATCTACTCTTATTATTATTATTATTATTATTATTATGATCTCTATTCATATTCTTTATTTTACTATCGTTATAATTTTTTTCATTATTGTTATTATTAATAATATTATTATTCAAAACAATCTCATTTTCATTCTCACTATTTTTATAATCATAATGAATTTTCTTGTAATTTTCACTCAATGCAATTTTCCTATTGTGACAACTAAAAATGTTCTCATTCACCACTGTCACCGATTGCATTTTACTTCTTCGGAACGTTGACGCCATCTTGAAGCAATTCTCCTCTTTTATACTAGATATTTTCTTAACAAAATCTATGTATAGATTATATATAGACTAACTTCAGTTTCAATTCAATACAATATATAGCCAAGTTTA
This sequence comes from Chrysopilus asiliformis, assembly GCA_964034945.1. Classification (NCBI taxonomy): domain Eukaryota; kingdom Metazoa; phylum Arthropoda; class Insecta; order Diptera; family Rhagionidae; genus Chrysopilus; species Chrysopilus asiliformis. The sequence goes on from OZ035961.1 coordinate 6,657,922, forward strand.
TTTAGACCAGACACACAGAGAAACAACAACAACCATCATCTAACCAACAATGAAAAACAATGAAATTTACGTTAATTTTTCATTGCACCATAAACACAATTAGTTTCATATGTGAACATACTTTGGCTTTGGCTACGCAGTGTCTCATTGAGTTTACATTTGATATGATTTTCCGAGTACGCTGCAAATCACTTCGAAAACCCTAAATTTAGTATCTGTATGTAGGCTGTGTGTATATGTGTGTGTTTTAAGGAAAAAGGGAAACCAGGGACGAGAATAGCATAGAAAACTCCATGTATACAAATTGAAGTTGAAGAGAAAAGCTTTTACAATGGTTGTTAATTATGTCAGACACTGTAGGAAAAGCTTCTTTAGAATTTTTTTTTTAGTAACACCAACATTCACTGAAATGCATTTTTTACTATACACTTTTTCCCACAATAATACATTTTTAACAAATTTAGTTCATATGAGATTTTCTTCACTCGTTCCCAGGAATAATTCCCCAAAAACTTTTGACATTTCCCCCAAATATCCCGATTTTAATGGCAAAGTATAATAATTTCCTTGTGCGTGGGAATAATATATTTTTAACCTGTTTCGTGTTTTATTAATCAAAATGAGAGAATTTCCTAGTGAAGGCTTTTTCATCAATTCATTTATTATTTACACATCCTTCTAAAAATATTTTTAGGCAAAATTTGCCTAATTGAGAGAATCATGATTTGCCCCCGAACGATTGCAAATCAATTTTCAACGAGGCAAGAATTCACTTTTCACCACGATAAAAAAAAAAACAAGAAACATCAAATCGATTTATGGTTATCCATTTTCCATAAATTTTTTCTCATCTTACATCAAGTAGATGACTTTAACACTAAATGCAGTCCAGTTGAAAGCATTTCGAAAATAAATTCCTCGTAAACACTTGAATTTACATCACATTTCCTTAAATGATATAACTTTATGGTATTTTAACAATTCAATTCAGTTGAATAAATAATGTGTGGATAATTTTATATGTGAATTAACAATAAGCCGATTTAAATAGTGTCTATGGCCTTGGTATAAAGACCCAAATCCGTAGCTACGATAAAAATGTCTTGACTGCAACCGTAACGAATCTCAACTGCACTCTATCCTTAATGCGGGACTCTCGTTATGCTATCGGAAAATTTTCTACGGATCCTCTCTACAACCAGCAAAATCCATCTACAATGACAAAAGTTTTCTATCCTTTTATATTAAATTCGTATTTAGATAGAATTTTCCACAGACAGTGAAGAAATGGAAATGGATAGACATAATCGTGGTGGTGATACTTTTATACATTTTCGGGGGTATATTCACTATGATTACCAAAGTAAAGCATAAAAAGCGCATGGCGAATTTTCCGAGGTTTTCCACCTCGTCGTTTTTTGACGGAGGGATTTTTCTTATTTTTTGAACACAGGATGATCACAAAGGAAAGTTTCCCATGTAAACTTCATGCGTGCACATCATCAATCTACAAATTTTATGTACGAACTTAAACTTGGCCAACTACACCGTCAGCTCTATGATGATGCGGAGGGTTGAATTTGTTCACCCTGTGCCTTCACAAATTTACTCTAGTGTAGTTTACCGAAGGGAAAAGCTGCGAGGCGCATGCACCTATCGATCTGAGTAAAATGTACGAAAACTTTTCGTAAAGATATCAAAACAGTTGTTGGCTCTCAGGGAGGAAGGGGGGTTGGTGAGGCGAAATGATATGGCGAAGGCAGTCAAATAATATTCGTGATATGAACTTTTCATACTCATAACATAACCTATACATAGTATATGTTAATAGAGTACATTTATGCAATACGTATACATTCAGAATGAACTACAACTCTAGGCACGAGCTCCGCTAATAAACCTGAATATAGATTCGAACAATAACAGTAATACAAAACATATATCCTTGTACGTACATATACATATTCACAATGGTAGGTAATGAAAGAGCTTTTAGTACAACATGCTCATGTGCTAAAAATAAAGCGCAATTTCTCCGCTTTTATATTCTAGGGAAATTTACTAAAATATTGCGAACTTCACTTTAAAAGCGTCCTTGTGCCAAGTTAACCCGTAGTACTACTACTACTACTACTAATACTATTAGATAAAATAAAAATCCCTCACATATGCAGAAATATACATGATGCGAAGGTTATATGCATACAAATGCCTTATTTGATACATAAATTGTGGGATGCATTCTGATTTACATTAAACGTCTCTTTATGCTCATACGAAACGATTTATTGCCAAAGATCAAGTCGTACTGATGATTTAATTTAAATATTTCCTAACCCAGTTTCAAGCAAAATTGATAAACTTAATTTTTATTTTTTTGTTTCTAGTTATTCATTTCTTTTTGTATTCAGAGTAAATATGCGGTTTATACAATATATAAAAGTATTTTTTTTTGTGTGGTGAAATTATAAATCCTTGACCTTCTTGGATTAGGGATTTAAAGGCAGTTTTTCCTATCCTTTGTTGTATAGTAAAATTTTCAAAAAGCCGAAAACTATAAAGTGAATCTTTGTAGGCTTTTCGCTTATGTGGCTTTTCTAATCTACTGCTGAGTTGGTGATTAGACATATTTAGAGAAAAGTACGATATTCTCATATTAACCCCCAAAATTCAACTTAAAGTTAATCAGAGCTGGTAAAAATGTACTTAAAATCCAACCAATTTTGCAAAAATGTAAGGGAGATGCCAATACATGTATACGTATGTAGAATGTACGTATGTATGAATGTATGTATGTATGCATGTAGATTGTAGACCCAGCTATCGAAAATGATACCCTTGGCCGCTCATGAATCATAGTGCCAATTTTCACTCACTATCAAAAATGATAGCCATGGCAGTCAATGTGTTAAAGGCATGGTGGTACACGCGATATACCACCTCTTTCGTAACAAATGCTACACTGTGGTACCAAAATTGTACCATCGCCAAAATTGTACCACCGACAAAATTGTACCACCGACAAAATTGTACCACCGACAAAATTGTACCACCATTGCTGCATGAAACTTTGAAATTATACAAGTAAAAAATCAAAAAAAAAAAATTTCGTGTGCCGCATGGGTAAAAATATTTGGTATTTTTCTGTGCCTTTAAGGGTTAAAAGGATTTCGATAAAGTTTATTTCTAAAAAAATGTGTTACAAACTTTCAATATTTAGTTTCGAAAAATTTTCAAAAATACCCGCATTTTTTTTTTTTTTTAAAATCGAAAAAAATCAAGTTGCTAGCTCAACGCGTTCTCAAGTTATTTAAGATACTTAAAAAAGACAGACCGACAGACAGATGCACGGACATCCGCATAATTTTGCCAAACTAATATAGTGGCAGAGAGCCTGTTCACATTGGTTGAAATAGTCCGCCTAATTCTGACAGAAACTTGCAACATTTAGGCAAGGTGAGGTATTGGGACTGAGCCCCACTTCCTCACCTTGCCCTAATGTTGCCAGTTTCTGTCAGAATTAGGCGGACTATTTCAACCAATGTGAACAGGCTCTGAGACCCGTAAAAATCTCTGTAGACTCGACTGGATTTCCGGCGAAATGAGTACCTTAGTGGCAGTTACTGCTTGGTGCTAACAATATCATCTGTCCAGAATGTTATCCTGCTCTATGCTGTTAATGGGTTGCAACCAAAATTACAACTGTTGCTTTAAATCTACTGTTCACAAATTATTAAGGCAACACAAATTGCTACGAAACCTCATAAGTCCCTTCATAACGAATATGAATAAACACTTAAAAATAATTAAATTCCATTTATATATTAGTTTACAAAAAAATCAATATTTAATTAGAACACAAAATCACATTGCAATCACAAACAATACAAAAATATCCATTTATAGTTAAATATTACATAATAATTTTTCTACATTGAAAGTCATTCGATTAAAGCAGCGATTCTCAACCTGTGGGGCGCGAGTACATTTAAGGGGGGGGGGGGGGGGGGGCGCGAGCATATCCAAGACAAAATATTTAAAAAAGTTTATTAATTGACTGAAAGGTAAGTACATACCCACATACAAAACAAAATACATTTCGACATAATATTTAATAATTAACTTATTAACTTACGCTTGGAGCACAATGAACGCGAGACCAGCGCGAAACCAACGCGAAACCAACGCAACTACAACGCTCTGCACTGTCACGCAGTGCAAAATTCTAGCGGCAGAGCACAATGGCAGCTCGTGAAGTAGTACAAGTGACATAATATAAAGTGGTATAAACTTGGAAAAATTACAAAAATGGATAATTTTGAAGCGATAATTTGCTTTGTTGGTCTTTATCTTTGTTATTTGCACTAAGGCTATCAATTTTTCCTCGAACGACATTTTTCCAACCTCACTTTTTGAACTGTCAACGCAGAATTCTGCGGCAAAGTTAGAAGTTTGCAAATTTTTGCGTTGCGGTTACGTTGTAGCTGCGTTCTATACGTTCACTGTGCTCACTTCAAACAATTTGTGGGAACCAAACTTTTAAGTGACGGTTTCTGCGCCAGTTTCGTGTTCATTGTGATTTCAGGGTTAAAACAACTTCTCGCGAAACCGCAAAAATGACGCAAGAGCAATAAAAAGGCACCAGATTCTTGTTTTGTCAAAGCTGAGGATCGGTGTTGCCAAATGTCAATAAATTACTGTTTTCTTGGTCATTTGTGTTTAAAATTAGGGTAGTAGTGTAAGTTTAGCGCCAAAATACTCAAATTACGTTATTATTGTATACATTTTATTGTATGCAGGGGGGCGCGGTGACAATTTTGATTGAAAATTGGGCCGCGAATACTGAAAGGTTGAGAAACGCTGGATTAAAGCAAATAGCCTTCGATACTATGAACACAGAGGAAAGGCAAAAACTTTCCTTAAACTTTTAGCCATGAAATTAAGGACACTTTCAAGGTTCCATAAGCAATCGAAACGTGATGAGAGTTTTTTTTTTCTCTTCACAAAACTTTTTTCTTAAAATTATGAAAAAAATAACATACAGGTGCGATGAACTGTAACCTCAATAAATAAAAGGATTCCACGGCATGCAATTCGTACATGAAAATTCAACTAGCTCTTTCTAGTGAAAAACGGATTTCCGAATTTTTAATAGCTTCATATTAGATTTAGTCGAAGGATATACCATAAAGTCAATTCAAAATGGTGGAGAAAATGAATGTGGCTAAGTGGAAATGAATGCTAGAAGTGAAAAAATTTCATAATCGCATATCGTGGATTCCTGACGTACTAAATGAGAATGTCTTTGAAATTATTTCCCGTCATTTCTATAATGTGCCAGATAAGGTAACGGTCAGTTGTTATTTGGCTAAAAAGAAAACTTCATTGAAAAACGTCTGAATTTGATATTAAAGTATGATAAAATATTACTTGCAATAATTAGTGTGTATGAGGGTTGATTTACTTTACAAAAATATCTACCCTCATCGAAGTCCTTGGCTCAACGAATGCATTTACGAGTGAGAACAAAATCAAAGCTTTTTATAGGAAAATACAATCTGAATGATTGACTAACATAAAACATCATATAGAAACATGATTTTAATTTGAGACTTAACTGAATTGAATGGAATTCATTTTGGGATTGGTAATAAATCCTTATCAATTATCGATTGATATCAATCGATAATTCCCTATGCAGGACCTGGGAAAAGTATTAATATGTTATAGCATAATATTGCCATGTGAAATCATTAGCGTTCTGATTTTTTTTTGTATAAGTTTGCATAAATCATATCCTAAAGTATCGTTAGGGAACATTCTATCAATAATGTTAAATAAAATCAATAAATAATTATAATAAAAAAGCACAGACGATGCATATCAAAATGTTAAATTTCTTATATGAGAGATTGACATACGCCATTATTTTCTAAATCGGTAATTGAATTATGATAAAATCGCTGTAACTAATAATGAATCGGACATCAATGAAACATGAGACGAAATAGAAATGGTTGTACAAAATATAGTTCTGACCAATAAGGCTTATTTATTAAATCGATAACTATTGTAAATTATTTAACACTAGAATTTGGACCCGGCTTCGCCCGCCAAAAAGCGTGAACAGAAAAAAAAACTTAGGAAAACTAAATTCAGTTGGTTAAAAATTAGGAAGCCTGCATGCTGTTCGGAAAATGATTAACAAACTGACAAAAAATTCCAGCACTTGCATTCGGTATTACTTCACCCCCCTCCGCTTATGCCAAATTTCAGGCCAATCGGTTCAGTAGTTTCCCCGCGAAAAAGTAACATAGCGCAAAAACTAAGTTTCGAAATCACTTTACCCCCTCCCCTTACTCCCCCCCACCCCTCGCACTACTTTTCCGTATGCCTATGTTGGAACCAGAACTACCGCAGACACTCATGCCAAATTTCAAGTCAATCGGTTCAGCCCTTTTTGCGTAAAAGAGGAACAGACAGACAGACACCAACTCATTTTTTTTTAAAAAGCTTTTATTTATATAATTAGTATGATTATTCTATTTGAAATACATTTACCGATAGCGTAAAGAATTATTCTAACATTTTCTAAAATTCGGATTTTGGTTAAAGATTTCTTGTTAAAATGTCGCAAAAAAAAATTTCCCGATATTTAAAAATGAACTTTCGGCCTATGGTGTAAGGCCTGATGCGAAAATGTTTAATTTAAAATTTCGAAAAAATATTCATGTTATTCTTACAAGACGTTAATGAATTTTGACACATTTGTAACCTAACATAGCCTAGCCCAATTACATCCCGCAAGTTTTTTTTAAACCCACAAATAAAACTTTTCACATGTATTTTTATATGATTTTTTTCCAATAATAAACACATTCAAATTTTTCTTTTAACGAAATACTTTTGAGTCTATGCGTGGTATTACACACGGCAACTTTCGGGCTTACTTAAGCCAATTTTTGGGAGAAACGACTGAGGAGGGAAAAGTTGCCACTCGAAATCATGGCTTATCGACAATATGAATACATGCAAAGCGTGTGAACCGGTTTGGGAAAAGTAGTAGGCAGAAATCATTTTCGTTTTGACCGTCAGCAGGTAAAGATCTTAGGAAGTATATGAGCAACAGCAATTTCAATGGTTTGACTCGACACACACACATGTAAATTTGTGTAGCATATGCAAACAGGATTGGCTTATTTAAGCCACAAGTGTAAGCACATTGGCTTATTAAGCCCAAAAGTTGCCGGCTTAAATAAGCCCGAAAGTTGCCGTGTGTAATATCGCGCTATCAACTCTTCGGAGTTTATTCACCTTTTTGAATACGAAATTCTTTCTCATTGTTCATTTATATATGGTTTGCTCATATAAAATATAAAAAAGACACAAAAGTCTAAGCTTTTTTTTAACATCACATTAAATTCTGTCGATTTAAATGAAACACAAACATAATAAACCCTATGTGGTTCCACTAGTTCTAGCCGAACATGGTGAATATTTTGGGAATCGATTTCGTTCGATTGAATTCGCTTGTTTTACAACCTCTAAAATGGTTGAAGATTTTATGACCCAATTTTCCCTAAACGCCGTTCAATAACACGATAACATTGTTTTTTTTCTGTATAATAACGTTGGAAGTTGTTTTTTAACACACTAGAAAACAATAAAATGTGGAAGAAACTGTCGGATTTATTGGAGTTTCAGAATTTTAAAAATCACTAACATTTTGCAGTCTATTTTTCATCTGTAGGTGACAAAAATGCTCTCATAAATGTGCAACAAAAAAAAAATATACTGAAACAAGCAAAAATACGAAGGAAAAAAATTAACGAAAAATTTTTGCTATCGAAAAAAAACCCCTATGTACAATTTAACCTCCTTGCTATACAGTGGCGGTAGGCGCCTATAAATTTTGTGTACATTTTATATGTTGGACTGTGTTTTCGCCAACTTTTCAGACGAGGTCCTTGCCTTTTCTTGCTGGGTCAAACTTCCAAATTGAAAAGGTCGAGGGAAAATATCCATAAAAAGGGAGGCGAATTTTTGTGCTGTTGGTGACCAACTTGAAGATTTATTCGGCAACGAGATACTATATGAATATATATGACAATAAAAACATATAGAAAACACAAAATGAAGCCTTCAGACAGTGTTATGTGCAGTATGAAATGTACACATATGAAAAGTTTACACATGGTCTACGTGTCTAGTGTGTAATTGGATTGTAATTGAGGTAGACTGGAACTGGACAAATATTGCAATTTATATAAACGAATATCAATCACGTTCATATAAGGATTACTGAAACTGAAATGAGCACATACTCACTATTTACTCGTTAAAGGACTGTATAAACAACCCCCCGAGCTTCAGGACCGAATTTCATCCTTCCACAGCATTCTATCAAACCTCAAGGGTGCTATTTTTCCAAGAGATTGACGGTTTGTTGGATTGTTGTACTATCATAATATTATGTGGGGTTTCATAGATCAACAGAAAGGATTTCCCACACACATACACTCATACACACATACACACGAGCGAAACATATTAAACGGAAAACAAACGATTATATTAAGAGTAAAATTTTAATCGACTACTCGTACATGTCGTCATACATGTTTGACAACAACAAAATAATGCCTCTCGTTATTGAAAAATGAAATAATACCGAAAAACGAAAAAAAGCTACAATTGCCAGGGGTCCATTTTCAAATACTCTATATGAGAATAGACAAAACACTTATTTTAAAAAAATCCATTTGTGTGGGAGGGGGGAAGGAGTGGCCCGATGGGTTTTGATTTATGGAACGGTTATGTAAAATCATATTCTAAACACATTTCGTCTATATAAACTTTTCGATACGATGCACCGGTTTTGAGAAACTAGGAAAAACTATTCCATTTGTATGGAGGAGGGGCGAAGGGGTGGCTCAACTGGAGTTTTATGTTTGGATAGGATACACTCAGAAAAATGTCCAGGTCAACTTTTTGTCAGGTTAACTCTGACCTTACAGAGGTGTCTGTAAGCCAGCTAGCGGTCAGAGTTAACCTATCTAAGGTCAACTCGTGCAGCTCCCAATGCCCTACGTCACCTGCTGGTGGCTTAATTTCAAAATTTCTCCGACCACAGGTCAACTCAGTTTTACTTGCCCACATGCAGGCGAACGCGCGCCTGCCCGAGGCCAATTACGCCGTATGTAGGTCGTCGAGTTAGCCTCCATTTTTCTGAGTGTATGTAGAATCCTATTCTAAAGCATTTCATCTTTATAAATTTTTCAACACGACTCACGGATTTCGAGAAAATTAGGATAAACTGTTTCGTTGATATGGGGGAGAGTCTGATCTTGTCCGTCCAAGAAGTTAGCCTTGCTATTTACTAGAAACGCATCTATACAAAATTTCAAGCCTCTAGATCAATCCTTTCGAAAGTTATAGAGTTCATAGATAGAAGTGCGGAAATCAAAATATTTTGCTATACCAAACACTCTGGTGTAGTTCATTTTTGTGTCCGATTCTAATAATTGGTTCGATGCGTTACAAACGGTATACTAAATCTAATATATTTCTATATGGTTCTCATATAGAGTATAAACAGACCTTCATGTCGTTGAAAGTGGATGATGAAACAGACAAATTCATAACGATTTGTGACTGTCGCAGCAAACAAATCCAGAATAATGTTCGATGATTTAATTAGTTGTTAAAAGTATTGATTAAGAGATCATCTCGCGTCCGCTCTGTTAGTATATTATCAAGTGGTATTAAATTGGATCCAATATAGTCCCCAATAATCGACTCCTCTTGCCTGTGTCTATTATATAATATATCGTATTCATTCACACAAATCGATTTTAGAGGGAAGCTTTCCCTTTTTACTGATTTCCCGCAGGAATATATTTTATATGTGCTGCTGCGGTCGTGCGATTCATTGTCGTATAAAAGTGCACAGGAAAAAAAAAAACAAGAAAAAATTGACCTGCGAAATATAATGGAGCTTGAAATAAAGTCCCGTCTTCCTGTGGGATTTATTGATTTTTTCGGATGTTTACTTCCTATTTAGTTAGCAGTAGTTGTTTTTGTTGTTGCACGCTGTCTTAATGGTGCTGTTCTTGATATTTCCTTTGCTGTTGCTGGTGTTCCTGTTAATGATATTTTGTTTTTTTTTCTTCTGTTATATACTTAAAATGCTTACTGGGAATTAATGACCAATTGATCAGAGCGAATTTTTCTATAGCACTTTAAGAAATTCAACATCTTACAGAGATTAGTATAAAAAGGATATTTACAATATATTTGGCAAAATGCCCGCCGTACTAAACGCCATACAAAAAATACGCATTATACGGGGATTTACTGTTTTATTTAAAGTTTTTGAATCTTTCTTATACCTACTCTGTGACTTACAATTCGTCATACTTCGTATTCACTTTCTAAAATATAGTGTCCAATATAAAATAAGTTCAAAAATTTTAACCCACTGGCATTCTCTATTATAAATTTTGTGGATAAAAATCTTTAGGTATGTCGCTATATTATGTCGTACATATAGAAAAGAACTACTGCCAAGAAGATGAATTAAGAAAGCCCGATTGCTGAAAAGTCTGAAAAACTTGTTTTGCATGTTCAAATCTGATAACAGCACTATGAGAAATTTATGCAAAGGAAATAGTTTTTAAATAATTACACGCGATCTGAGCAGGTTAGGAAAAACACCATATGGTGTGAAGATGCTAGCTGCACCTTTTTTCTGAGTACCATTCACGCGAAACGAACTGTAGATTGAATATTCACTTGAATATTTTGAAAATTCAATAGGAAAGTGTGGTGATTACCATTTAAAACTTTTTTGTACTTCTTTAACGCCTTATGATGCCTAATATCTTAAACACGATTCTTGCACCCGAAATTAATTAAAAATAGGATGACCATATTTAGATTAGGTAAATCCAAGATAAGATCAACAGAGAGTATGAGTAAGACAAGGATGGCTTAAACGGAACAGCAATGAAACATGCAATTTTATTTAGAATTTTTTATACATTTTATGCATTTTTATCAATAATGGTAATTTTCTCTGGAAATGAGAGACATAATTATGTAACTTTGGTCAATTTCATGTCGATAGGTCTAATAGTTTAGAACAGACATGGGCAAAGTGTGGAATTTTTGGCCCATTTGGCCCAGTTTGAGAGAACCGAAATAATACAATTGCAACTGGGCCAAATACAATTGCAACTGGGCCAAATTTAGTATCATGTTTACACAGTGCTTGTAACTCTCTACTTTCACAGCGATGAGGGAAAACACATCACAGCCATCGGTCGCTCTGAGTTGTTTTCATGTCATTCGCCATCAGGCACTCCACTAAGTAGGTTGTGTTTGTTATTTGCGCATATACACTGAAATAAATATGAAGCGTTTCTATAATAATAGAAACTTCAAAGAACAATGGGAGGAGGATTTTTTTTTGTAGAAATCCCTGGCCGTACAATGCTTATACCAGAGCAGAAAACTAATTCATGTAATTCGAAAGCAATAAAAAAAGCTTCGTTTGTAGTCAGTTTAAAAATCGCACAGCACAATAAATGTTTCAGCGACGGGACTTTATATAAGACATTTTCTCACAGTGTACTCGATTTTCTGAAGTCTATTTTGGCTTGTTGGTATATGTTTAGCCCGTTTTAATTTTCTCTTGTCCACGTCTGGTTTAGAAGTTAAGAGACTTCAAAAATAGCGAAATTGTGTCGAGAGCAAAATTGGCTTGCGAGACCCAAAACCTTAACAAGCCATATCTATGGGAACGAATGATTTTGAAACCTGAAATTTAAATTTTTAGTTTTTATTTTTAGTTTTTATTTTTATTTATCTTTAAAAACAATCGTGATTTCCAAATTTTTATTAGATACGTACTTGCACGTTTTTTCCCCATATTACATTTACATTGAAAATGCGAAGATATATAGTATAGTTAAATTTTTATTTGCAAAAAAAAAAAACTATAGAATTTATGTACACACAGAAAAACTTGGCGGTGTGAACTCGGTTTCATCCGAATTTTTTTTAACTTTAAGTCCATACATGGATTTATTTTTAAATATTTAGCCACACAAAGATGAATAAAAAATTGAACCCTATTGAGACACTTTTGGTGTTAAATTTACACGAAATTTTTCTGTGTGTAGGATGGATATTTACAAATTATCTTTTAAAAATTAGTCCTAATTTAACGTCTTAAAAAATTTCATCGTTTCGTCTTGATTATTTAAAAAAAATCATTTTATATTTTTATTTGTCAATCGCCCTTGTCGTCGGTTCGTTGCCCAATCGTACGTCAGTAAAATAGTTATAGTTAAATAGTCATTCCCAAAGAACGATGCGCGATTTTGCCCCCCTAAACTAACTTTTGAACCCGTGTAGTTTTCACTTTGGTTGAGTACTTTTTGGAAAGGGCACAGTCTCTAGTTTCATCCATATATGCCTTCAAGAGCCACCGAATTGCAGGGGGATGGTGAGGGGTTAACGAACTTTCTTGTGATTTTTCACAGAAATCAAGGCAGAAAGCATGTGAAAAATCACAAGAAAGTTCGTTAACCCCTCACCATCCCCCCGCAATTCGGTGGATCTTGAAGCCATATATGGATGAAACTAAAAGTACTCAACCAAAGTGAAAACTACACGGGTTCAAAAGTTAACCCAGGGGCATAAAAAACGTCGAATCCTGTTTGGTTCTTTATGTCCGCGAATGTGTTAATCTAAATTTTAATACAACAGTACTAGCAATTGGTTTTATAACACGATTTTTTTGTTCAATAAGTAATTTTAGAAAATCAATACAGTTTTATGACACCCAGAACCAGTGATAAAATAATCATTAGATGAGCCCAACAATTTTTCTTTTTTTCATCTTCTAGTTATCATGTGTGTTTTTCGTATATATTCGTTACAGTGCTGTAAAATTAAACATTTATGCAAATATCATAATTTAGGAGCTTTTAAAAGCTCATACCAATTTATCTTTTGTACGTTGCCGCCGATATTTGAAAACGAGTAAAAATGTTATGTAAATTTTTGTCGTCATTTCCATCGGTGGTTATTTTAACGTAGATATCAACAAAATATCAAACACAGATTATATAGTAAAAGGAACCGTTGGTGGGCGGGGGGGGGGGGGGGGGGGGGGGGGGGGTGGTACAAATTTAGAAAAAGTTAAAACACAAAAAAATATAGGGAAATGTTTGACAAAAACTTTTCCCTTCAATACCGCTGTGTCATCAGTTCGTTATGCGATTTCATATTTATGTTTACAAAAGGATTCTCGTGGCAAAGGATGTACGCGATTGAAATAGACACAAATATACATATATGTATGTATACAATTTTGATATAAATACACACATCACTTTGGCTAATGATAATGGGCAAACACATAATATTTATACATATACGACACGGAACTGAATCGCAACGAAAAGGAATCCAGAGATACACTCTTCATATGGGGATATTTATGCAAATAAAAACAATATTTTATATTCAGACACATGTTTCTCATTGTACCAGTATTCCTCGAGAATTCTATACATCGTCGTCCTGATGTATAGAATTTTGGTCCTGTGAACTAATGTCGTTCACATAGGGCGAATGGCAAACTCTATACTCATTTTCAATGGAATTGTTGGATCCTGTCTTTTGTCAGTTTTTGGTGTCTCACATTTACGTCTAATGTCGGAAGTCTGACTTGGGATAACAAAAAAGGTGTTTATTTTTTTTTTGCGAAATTTTAAATGTTGAAAGGGATGCAAAATGAGTTTTCACGAGTGGATGGCGGTTAGGGATGTTAATAAATTTCATATTGTCTACACTGTATCAACCTTTATTCCCTAAGAACAGGCAAAACATGACATCCTTCATTTTGTCTTTTGGGTCTCAAGTTTGTTTCTGGTTGGTGAAAAGTATACAGACACTCAATATATTTTGTGTGCTTTAGTCTCAAATATCCTGCGACAATGATATCGATTCAATGAAATTACGCTTAAATTCATTATGAATAATTGAGTGAATGGCAACGTCCTTTGGCAAGGAACGATGCCGAAAATACGTTGAACGAAAATGAGATAAAATGCTTTCGTTAGTTTCTTTGAATTTGTAAATTTCTACGCAACAAGGACTAGCGGAGGAAACAAAATCGACATTACCTACCTACAGGGAAAACCGAGATAAAATCTAAAATGTTCCTATCTTCATTCTAATTGTTAGATTATTTCCCTTTTGAAAATTTCTCTATTCTATTTTTTCGCTAAATGTGAATTAATTTGATATACAAATGTAATCACATGTACAGTCATTTTGTTAATTAAAAGCACAAACAATCCGAGATCAAAAGGACGTAAAGTCAACAAAATAAATGTTATATTTGGGGCTCTATTATGTACACTTTTAATTACAGAAAATAAGGAGGCGAATTATATATAAAGACACCCAATTATTCTTTTTCTTCTTCTTTTTTTCTACCCACGAAAGCTTATCTTTGCTGAACAAAAAAATCCATCAAAACAATCATATTTCTCAATTTCATCTATAAAAAGAAAAATATTTCTATCAAAATTTATTTCAAAGAAATTCTTACAATCGAATTTGAAATTCCATTCGTATTTAAAAAGCAGGTTTTCTTTTTCACAAATATGTAATTTTCAATTATATTCGACCTACCATAATTCAGGATAGTTTCAATGTTAGCGGTTGCGAATTTTTCTAACTGACATTGAAATTTTTTCACAGAATAAGTGTATACGTAATTTTATTTTATCCACGTGTGATTTTTTGAAATTTTAAAGCTGTCGCTGTTAGAAACAGTCGCTGTTAAAGACATTATTTTTTTCGACTTGTGGCAAATATCACATGAAAACATAAGAATTTGGATAAGAATTTGGATCGTAGCGTTTTTTTTTATGAATAAAAATTTTAAGTATTTCGAATTCTTTAAATAATTAAAGTTGGTATCACCACGAAGCAATTCAAAATAAGCTGATCTGGTTTGTGATTGAAATTAATAACCGGTTACTAACTTATTATTAGCGAGGGCTCACACGTTTCAACTTTCAGTCTTCAGCATGCCTCAGCGTGGTATTACACACGGCAACTTTCGGGCTTACTTAAGCCGGCAACTTTTGGGCTTAATAAGCCAATGTGCTTACACTTGTGGCTTAAATAAGCCAATCCTGTTTGCATATGCTACACAAGTTTACATGGGTGTGTGTGGACTCAAACCATTGAAATTGCTGCTGCTCATATACTTCCCAAGATCTTTACCTGCTGACGGTCAGAACGAAAATGATTTCTGCCTACTACTTTTCCCAAACCGGTTCACACGATTTGCATGTATGCAGATTGTCGATAAGCCATAATTTCGAGTGGCAACTTTTCCCTCCTCAGTCGTTTCTCCCAAAAATCGGCTTAAGTAAGCCCGAAAGTTGCCGTGTGTAATACCACGCTCAGCCTCACCAAATTGTAGGAAAGAAACGAGTGCGACAAGAGGGGAAAAGTCGCCACTCGAAAAGTGTTCTTCAATTCATCTTTTACGCACACAAACGAAGTCGCTCGTGTAGCACGTCAGCATACATGTGTGCGTAATTTCATTAAGTCAGTCGGTGCTTAGCCACCGACTCGTAAACATATCCCAAATAAATAAAAATTGAATGCAAATAATGAAATCCCAATTACAGGTAGTTTTATTTTTCAGGTAGGTAGGTAAATAACAAATTACCAGTCCTTATTCTTCTATTGTTGGCAGTTTCTATTTTGGCAATTGATGTTGCCTCGGTGCTGAACTGAAAATGCAACACATATATCACAACCACACACACATGAGCGATCGCTTGTTGTACACAAGTTTTTCCTACTAAAAAGTGAAGAAGCGTGTACGTCGGAAAGGCATTTTGAAGACTAAAAGTCGCTGCGACGAGAAGAAGCGTGTACGTTCGCACTAGGGGCGTTTTTTAATGTTCTTGAGCTACATAAAGCAACGTTTCCCAAACAAACAGCAGCAGGTTTGGACTCATCACAGACTGGTTAGTGATTTGCATCATTGATCAGTTTCCTTTTAGTTGCTTCGTGTGTACTGGGCCTTACTGTTGGTGGGTTGCGAACCTTAAAAATTTGTAATATATTTCCTATAATTTTTTACCAAGATAATTAATTTGTAAGATTGTTTCCTATGATTTGGTACCAAGATAATTATGTTGTACGAAAAGGACGAAGTTTTGGTGTTAGAGCTATTATTTTTCTATTATTTTAAGAGGGGAAACCGTTAAGCATTTTCCTCCTTTCATTAAAAATTTTCGGTCTACAGCTTCTATTCGGTCTACAAAAGCGACATCTACAAAATAATGATTTTTTGTCTTCAATAAAAAAAAATATAATTTTACCAGCTATAACTAATTTAATATCTGACCCTTTAAAAGTTAAAGTTTTCCTTTCAGGGAAATTTTTCCAAAAGCTTCAAGCTCAAAATACAATATTGACAGCGACATCTACAGAATTATTTGCGACGAAGCTTTCAAAAGTAAGGACAACTTGACTCGCTTTAGAAAAAGTTTTGCTTCTAAAAAAAGGACTTATAAAAGCTCAATGGTTTAATAACATGATATAAAGGTAAATAAAATACACTGTTTCAATTTCTCGCTTGTGTTTATATGACCGATTGGCCTCTATGTTATGCAGGTTTTCTAGTCATAGAGTAGGCTCTCTACTTGTTGTAAAAAAAATGACGTTTAATTGAATCGTCTCGAGTTTTTCGCCAAAATTTTCAAGATAAATAATCATGGCTATTCTGGAATCCGAACTTAAAACATAAAACCAAACTAAAGGTGCCGCTCCACATGAGAGTAAATACGCGAGTAACTCTCAAAAACTCTCGAGAGTTAATCGCAGGAGGATGTCCATTTGAGAGTTAATTACGGCGATTTTTCTCTTTTCAAGACCAATATCTTGATTTTTTTTTGACATCTTGATTTGGCGAGTTCTCGAGAGCCACTAGCGAAATCCAAACGCCGTTCGTATCTGGCGAGCAACTCCCCGAGAGTTCAGTGGATGCGTGTCGACTAGAGAATAGAATACCTTTTGACAGCTCGCAGAAACTAGCTCGCGAGTTTTTGCGAGTTTCTGCGAGCGACTCTCAGAGATGTGTCCATTTGCGAGTAGCTGCTATCGAGAGGTTGTCGCCGGCATTTACTCTCATGTGGAGAGGCACCTTAAGTCAATCCGATTCGCTACTCAATTGGTATTCTGGTAATTTGAAATTTGCAACGAGTAATTCTACCCTTAAAACGTTACTAAATCATACGCATTCAATCATAAGTGAAACGCGCAATGGATCATAACTGAAACACAGCGGATTCAAGAATACAAATTCAGGGGAAATCGAATAAATTGAACGCTACTTCGGATTCCAGAATAGGCATGAATAATAGCCGTTACGAGTTTTAGATTTTTGTCCAAACTCTCGTAGTGGTAGCTTTCTATTAAAGATAGAATCATTTAAATCGGTTCGGCCGAATTTCATAACTAAAGATGTATGGAAATTCTTTTTGTTTTGTATGTACATATATAGATCAAGAAAGAAAATATAAAGTGACGCTTTTTTGTATTTCCCGGCAAAAAAATGTGAAAGAAGCTACATTAGATTCTAACATCATTGCTAAAATCAAGTTTATCATCATTAGAAGGATTTGGTATATTTGTCCCCATTTTTTTTTTTTTTTTTGATTTACCAGAAACTTGTTTACCCTTGATCTAACTTTAAGCAGAAAAAAAAATTCTGAAATTAACTTAATCTTAATATTGCGAAATAAAATACAATTATATTAAAGTGTGATACGTCAAGAATAATGCAGGGAATCTAACAAATATGTAGGTCATGTGAAAAAACGACATGAACGATTTTCCCGCTCTTCCGGAATTCCAAAACTGATCCACTTATCCCCTGCTATGTGAACAATGTTAACAGTTTGTGACCTTAAACACAGTCGACTCAACGATCAAAATAACTCTAAAAGAATCTTTAAGATTTTATTAAACGACATTTGTACGATATTTCCATTGATTGAAGGATTGCTTCGTAAGCACATTCATGTGTTGAGCATAAATTTCGTTAGCCCACCAAAGTTCGTATGTATTCTAGGGCAATCAAGGAAATGGAATGGTCGAAATAAATTGAAATTACTAGCGGCGTCGTATTACTTTCTCCCCAAGTTAGTTGCCACGAATAACGACAAACCATCAGACAAGGATCAAAAGTTCATAATCTCGTTACTAGGTTGAATCGAACAGGAACACACAGTCATGCATAAAAGAGAATAAAAAAACGTCTATAATATGAAACCCAAATCCAGATCGTGATATAGACTTTTGGCCAGGTTCTGAACCCAGGGTCTTCTCCTACCAAAATAATCAGATCCTCAGTACTTCCTCTGCAAAGTCAAGATGTTGGTCGATATCACACTCTCGACAACTTCCGAAACTTCATTGGAAACCTTTTAGTCGTGTTCTTTCAAGCACATATGCTTCACTCTCATTTTGTATCCCGAAAGCTAGTAGCCGATGTATGTTGATAAGGGAAAAAATCTAGAAGGAGTCAAACAGAAAAAAGAGAATCTGTAGCGGAAAAAAGGATGAGTCCTCTTGTGCCAATGGGGTCGGTCTCAGCGACAAGCAGTAGCAGTCTTTGCTCCCAATAGCGATGTGGTGCTAGTTTTATGTTGAGCTGAATGTATGTATGAAGTACGTTTTCATCCTTTTACGGATTGAGGACAGATTTCGTGTCAGAGGGTAGATATGGGAAGTTTTTTGTGCAAAGTGTTTCTTAAGATATACGATTTAAGGACGAAAGGGCCACCACATACCGAATAGACAGGCGGTCGTCTTTATCGAACTCTGTTTTCTTTTGCCACTTCGTTCACAGCCATCGTCGCCTTCGATCTCGTCTTCACGTTCCGTAAAGTAACCTTATCACATCAACGAAATATACACTTTTTTTACAATATAGATAGACATATATTAGGATTGTATTTTCTATACAATTTTCTGAGTTATACATACGTATTTATGTTTACAAACTTTATCATAACAAGCGAAACGAACCCGGCGAAATAATTCACTTCAAATGGCAGAGTTTTGACGCTGGAATTTTTAATTAAGCACAAGAATTGGGTATTGATTTATGAGTGTCTGCGAAAAGCCATTATTTACCCCGGTAAAATCAATTAATCGAAGATAAGCTAAATAACAAAAGTGATTTCCACCTGTTCCATGAATTTTGTTATAGTCTTTTATCTATTGTTTTGAGTATCTCTGATTGAAGAAACAAAAGGGGAATAATGAAAACACTTCCAAGAACTAAATTTATTCAATTTTTAACACAGTAGCTATTTGAAATCAATTGCTCATTCCTTACCTTAGCTGTGTTTATTTGCAGTGAAAACTTTTTCATCCAATTTATTCGAAAAAGTTTCTGTAAGCAATTATAAGAAAAGTTCTTTGAAATTTCTATCTCCGCGCTCGAAAAGGATGAGTATAAGATATTTCATTTCAATTCAATATACAATCATATTTTCTTTCCAATGTAATTTTAAATAAAAATAAACAATTAAATTAGAAGTTCTAGTCTTGAAAGTCGTGTGCATATTGAACAACTTTAACAATTCTTATTTTTTTCAAAAATCATGTATTTATAATGCACCTACTTAAATATTTTTCGGTTCGGAGAGGGGCCGGTAGAGTATAGGTTGATTGAGCAAGAAACGAAGAGTATAGGTTGTTTCAGTGGGGATCTATTATAAAAGACTGATTAACAAATCTTCATCGGTTCCTCAAATAGCAGGAAATTGGGTTAACCTTTACAGGCTTGGTGGCACCCATGTTATGAACAACAAGGCGTCGAGGAAGACCCAACCTCAGATGGCAAGAGGGTGTTGACAAGGACGCGAAGAGAATTGGAATGCAAAACTGGAGGACATCGGCACGCGACCGCGAGCTCTGGCGGGAGACATTGCGGCAGACCAAGATCGGAAACCGGTTGTAGCGCCGAGAAAGATTCCTTCAAACTTAGAAAACCGCATGCCAACAACTAAAAAAACATCCGAATCGAACAGCACATGACTTTCTTATACCACATTTATGCCCCTTTAAAATGTACTCGACGAATAAAAATTAGATAAAATATCAAAATTTAATGCTGAAAAAAAAAATTTGCGCAGAAAGTGTTTTTTTTTTTACTCGAAAGTTTATATTTTGATTTTTGTTTCCTTTTTTTTCCAATGGATTCTCAATGCATTTACCTATCCGAAGAGTGACATCGGTCATACACACTCGTGCGAAATTTTAATACAAAAATTTGAAAACCAAATGTGGCCACAGGTGTGGCTGGTTGTCTGGAAACGAATTAAAAAACTTCATGTCCCTCTACAAATGTTGAGGTAACATTTTATTTATTTATTTTTAATCCAATTTGCTTAAAAGGACTTCATTTAGGAGGGCTATGAGTTACAGACAATGTATTATAAGAATCATAAAAGTGAAGAGCAAAAAAAGTTCAGGTTGCCTCAGGCGTGGCCGGTTGCCTGTTTAAAAGCCAAACGTCGTTTTCACAGACTCAAAAAACTTTAAGAAGAAAATCTTTTCGCTAGAAAATCTCTCTTTTTTCAAATTTATCTTTTTATCTAAATTCAAGCTGTCACATTTAATGTGAAATTATTCTGCCAAGTCAATAAAACAATTTTCAGATTTCATACATTTTCATTTTATAAATTTTCTTTATTATTTGTATATATTCGACTTTGTGAGGTTATTTCAGGAAGCGAAAAGACGATTGGTCCCGAAGATCTACAAAAATGTCCCTAGGCTGCTTTTATCTATTCTTTCGTTGTTCTTAAATAGCTGGGAATAAAGGAAAACTTTACTCAAGGAACTATGATGCAATAAACATAAAGTAAATGTTTCACAAAGGACACTGAACGACAAAGAAAAATTCATTTAACATGCCTGCTATAGACAAAAAAGCTTTTACTGATTTTTTTTTTTTTTTTTATTCGCAGGAGTTTTTTTCAGTGTGTTCTAGTTGGAAATATTTTTAAAACTCTATTAACCTGATATTTTCTTTAAAATATGGTATGTGGATGCAATATGTGTGGAGTATAATTTGATTTACCTATATTTTATTCAATACCATTGAAGAAATATTTATTTTATTTCCTTTGAGATTTTCTATTTGTGTGAAACGGTTGTAGTCAATTTTCAAAACTAATATGAGGTGCTGAGAATAGAAATTGTCTGTTGTCGGCATAGCCGACCGCCTAGAGCGGCACGTTTTAGGGTGGCATTTTGGGTATATTTTTGGAAAAAAGGAAAACTGTCAGACTGCTGCACTGCACAATTGTGTTTTCAGCTCAAAACATTTTTTTTTCTCTTATTAAATAACTTATCTCCACAAGCTAAAGTAAAAGTGAGAAAAATTTGAGTTTTAGAATTCTTTGCTCTAAAACTTAAATTTTTGGCACTTTTACTTTAGCTTGTGGAAATAAGTTATTTAATAAGAGAAAAAAAATATTCCTTCATAATAGTATGCACTCAGAAAAATGGAGGCTAACGGCGTAATTGGCCTCGGGCAGGCGCGCGTTCGCCTGCATGTGGGCAAGTAAAACTGAGTTGACCTGTGGCCGGAGAAATTCTGAAATTAAGCCACCAGCAGGTGAAGTAGGGAATTGGGAGCTGCACGAGTTGACCTTAGATAGGTTAACTCTGACCGCTAGCTGGCTTACAGACACCTCTGTGTGTGACCTGGACATTTTTCTGAGTGTGGTATTATATCCTGTTGTAAATCAACATTACCAATAAGCTTCTCTTATCACATAACTTAGACATATGTGCGGCCCTAGATAAGATCTTTAAGCGTTCCCGCCTGTGTAACGACTCAAAAGGTTTTAGAGCTTGTTTGTTTCTTTTTAGTTGTTTTTTGAATTAATATTTTTCGAATTTAATAAAAATTCCTTCCCATTTCAATCGAGAAATTTGAATTTCACGCTTCAGATACTTCACTTCAAACGAAATCGTCCAAAGACCTCAAACTCGATTTCTATCAAATAAAACTGCTTAGTAACAAAAAAGAATTTTCATGCCAAAAAAAGGTATTTTCGTCATACATGAAACAGAAATTGATTTTTTATATGGAAAAGCCTAATAGAAAAGGTGGAATTAGAAACAGAAAATTATTATAGAAAAACATAAGAAATATTTCAAAATTGAAACTTTTGTGCTATCCACAAAAAAGGTCATTTTTCCACTACTCAGCTGAAGTCTATTTAATTCAGTGACAGACGTTATACCAAACATATTGACATATTCTCTTGTCCTTTTTATTGAAAATATTCCCTTTGAGTTGACCATCAAGCAGTCGGCGATCCTCTGCTGGTATAATTTTCTTGTCGTCGGTCTGCTGTGCTTGCAGAAAAAACCAAATATCACTCCGAGTATTTGGGCTACAATGTGGGGGGGGAACATGACAGCAAAAAAGGGTCAATATAAAAAAAGGTTGCAGAAGACGAATAATAATAAGAAGTTTAAAGGATATGGTAAGGAGCCCTCAGATATCATTTCAATTTCTTTGTAATTTCTGAATGCAGACTAGTAAGCATTTCGATGGTGCCATGTGACAAACCAATATTCATTTGTTGCCAGCTAGAATACGAGAAACCGGGGAAGACAAAGACAAATGGAAATCGTTTAAAGGATTTTTGCAAACGTTTGCATATCCCTAAAAGAAACTATGTGAACTATCCTTACTGGAATCTGAATCTACACAATTGAATTGTATTGGCAGTCACATGGCCATTTGGTTCACTTGTGTCCAAATACCCTTTATAATCAACGACAATCATGATGTGGAATTCCTATGAACTGTAATACTTGAATATACATTCATAGTGTAGGTACGTCGAATTTGAAATGGATAACAGTTGGCCCTATAAGGTAAAAAAAATCCTCTCCAAGTTTCAAAAAGGAATCGGATGATTTTTTTTAGTGCTACGTGCATACCCTTGTGTCAATATTTGAATTTCAAAGAGTTTTTTTCTTCAATTACTTTGCTGTTCATAGGTCATAACCTTTTACAATTTACATATTTGAATATTCTGCGATTTTTTAGTATGAAAATTTATTCAAGCTGTTTATGAACACAAAGAAAAATTTTTGTTTTCTTCCCTACTTCAATTTTAAATAAATTTCTTAAATGGTGTCATACAGTAAGGTCATTTAAGCTTTCTGAATTAGAAGGGAATTTTTCATATAAACATCGTTGATATGCCCTCAATGTTGTTACATTGACCCACTTTCTACACACAGAAAAATTTGACTATGTGAACTAGATTTCATCCGATGTTTTTTTAATCCGTATGGACCCCGTCAAGCTGTATAAAAATTTTCCTATATGCAAAAGGAATAAAACTGGAAAGTTTATCTAAACACGTTTTTATTTTACCCCATATGGATAAAAAATTCATGTCATTGGATAAATAAAATATATAAATCGGTTTGGGGTAGAAAAAAAAACTCCGTATGGTGTTTGGGATAAAACCTATTCATTCCAAATGGATAATTTTTAAACTCAAAATGCTCTAAATTTAAGCACCAAAGTGGAGTTTAAAAGAGCATCTGATGGATTCTTTTATTTATCTTTTAGTCTTCGTTCAAATTTAAAAACATAACAAAAGCTGTAATTGCCAATCTGGCATTTATTGAAAACCCGTATGGTGATATTCGTATCAAAATTCGAACAGTTGTACCAAAAGCCACTTTGAAGTCAAACTTTCCAAAAAGATTTTTTTGAAATTTATTCTAATCGAATTTTGATGTATGGGAGTTTTATGTAGAATCATATCCTAAATAACTTTTGTTCTTGCACTTTTTTGATAAGATGCACCGTTTTTGAGATATTCGCAAAAATCGTTTTCGTTCGTATGGGGGGTGCCCCCTAATGGTCCATTTTTGCCCATTAACGAACTTAGCCTTGCATTTTACGAAAAACGAATCTGCGCAAAATTTCAAGTCTCTAGCTCAATCCGCGCCACAGACGGACAGACAGACGGACCGACGGACAGACGGACGGACAGACATGCTAAATTCAACTTTTTTTTATCATTCTAAACACACTGGTGTAATTCATGTTTTTGTGTGATGACGGGATCTTGGCGTTACAAACGGTAAGGCAAATCTAATATATCCTTTGGTTTCACCATACGGGTATAAAAATCTGAGTTATCCAAACGGCGGTTGGACTCTTTGGAGTTAACTTCACACCGAATTTTTTTGTGTGTAAGTTGGTAATCAAATGTTTGTGAAAGTCATGGAGATTTTCACCAAATCATGGGAGATAAAATCACCTTTATTTTTTTTTACCTTCATCTTTAAAAAAATAATAAACCTAATTGTTGAGATAACTTTACAAAATGTCGCTATAATGCTGTTTTGGGTCAGGTGTGTGCAAAAACCTATGCACATGAGCCAAATCACAATGAAGCAACGAATAGATCTACACTAAAAAATTGAGAAATTAAAAGCAGCTTTACCCACCTAGCGGTAAGATTTTACCCTTCTTACATAATTAAACCTCATATAATGAAAAATTTGATATATTACGTTGTTGCACGAAAAAAAAATTGAAAACCCGACGACTAATTGAGGTACAAAGTTGAAATTTGGCACAGAACAAGCTTTTAATACCGTTCGAAAATTACACAAATTTAACCACCACTTCCTTGTCCCCGTACAAATGAGAAAGACTTTTGCGATTTTCCCGAAAAGAGTTCCATTTCTGATTAGACAAAAAGTATCTAATTCCACATATGATTCCACATTACATCAAAATTCAATCGGAACACTCCTCTTTCCATCCTTTTACAAATTTTTTTTTTAATTATTTGCCGATTATATATTTTCTTGCCCAAAATACCCCCACAAAACTTTCACGCTAAGCTGTCTGTTAAAATGTGAATATATATTACACGCATTTAATTCAAACCTCCAAAATCTCTCTATAGCTTAAATATCTTCATGGTTATGGGGAATCGATGTTTAAAAACACTTCAGATACAGAAGAAAATGAAAATGTTGATGAATGGTAATATTTTGTCGTATCTCCAACGCTTTCGACATTTTTCTATCTAGATTTTTCGTAAATTTTGCATTATTGAAAATTCCCGACTGCCAAATCCCGCCAGTATTTTTATTTTCTTTTTAGATATTTTTTACCTGAGGAATTTTCTTTTCATTCCCCCTCAAGGCACAACAGAAAAAAAGTTTCAACGATATAATTGAAGCTTAAGCTTTTTGGCTCCAAAAATTCCTTTCTTTTTCAAGAAAAAGTTGCCAAGGCTCATGTTTTAGCGAGAAAAACTTTCGCTGAAAGCGAAACCGAATTATGAAAAACAACAAAATCGTGGTTTTTGGTAACTTTTCTGTATGTTTTAAAAAGGTTTTTCGAAAAGTTTTCTGATTTCGATTTTTTATGTGGAATTCCCGTAGATTCAATTTGTTTTTCATTGTGTTTTTATTGCTTTTATTTTCAATAATGATTAATGACTTTCCGAGCAGAACGATCAATTAACACACAGGCGATTGGAGGAAAATGGTCAAAGGTTACTCAATTAAATTGAAAAATTATTTGAATATTTGCCACTATAAGAAAAGGCTTCTAAATTTAGTGTTTTGAGAAGAATATGGACAAGCAAAACAAAGAAAAAAAACATAAGAAAAGCTACAATTGCCAGGGGGCAATCGTGGAATACTCTATATAAGGACAAACAAAATTTTCATGAAAAAAATCCATTGGTATGTCAGAGGAGAAACGATTGGTCCGATTGGATTTTAGTGTACGGAACAATTATATCAAAATATTCTAAACACATTTCATCTTTATGAATTTCTCGATATTGTACACCGTTCTCGAGAAAATAGAAGAAAATTTTTCCATTCTTATGGGAGGTCCAACTGGATTTTGACTTATAGATAAGTAATGTAACATTGTGTCCTAAACCTTTACAAATTTTTCAAAACGACTAATCGTTTCTGAGAAAATGGAAAAAACCTGTTTAATTTGTATGATCGAGAGGGGAAGGCATCCTCCAATTTTGCCCTATCAAAAACTTAGCCTAGCCATTCACGAGAAACCTAATTGTACAAAATTTCAACTCTCTAGCTCAATGCTTTCAAAAGTTATGGTGTTCACGAATAGACGAGCAGACAGACAGACAGACAGGGAGACAGACAGACAGACAGGGAGACAGACAGGGAGACAGACAGACAGACAGGGAGACAGACAGACAGACAGACAGACAGACAGACAGACAGACAGACAGACAGGGAGACAGACAGACGGACGGGCGTGCGGAAATTAAAATCTTTTGTCATACCAAACACCATGATGTAGGTCATTTTTGTGTACGACGATTGGTTCGATGGATTACAAACGCTATACTAATGGCGAATTTGAATAACAGATTAAAAACATACCAAATTCACATTATCTTTACAATGCCTTTCCTGAGTTTTTAAATTTCCAATCCAGAAACTCCATCTGCTAATTTCCTCGAAAAAAAAAAGGAAATTCGGGTCATTCTTACAGGACCTTTCCTTTAATTATTTTTAATTAGCTCTCGTCTAAACTAGTTAAACTAACCCGCGATAACAAAATTTCAAAGAAACCGGTGGGGTTGTTATTGAGTAATCGCTGTCACCGATTTAGGAAACGTTTTTTTTATATTTATTGGAAAAGCGAGATTGAAGTTTCAAATCGCATTAAAAGTCACATAACGTCGACAATTTTCATCCGATCAACTTAATATCTTAAGAGATAAAAGTCGAAATGTTGTACTTTAATAATAAAGAAGTCTAAAGTTTTCAAATAGGCATACCCCCTTAAATTAAGGCACTTGACACACCAAATGCGAATTCGCACCGCATAGAGAAAAAGTTCAAATTTACCAAGCGATTTTATATCGTATGTCATCTACATGAGCTCTAATTTTGCAGAGACCCCAATTTTTCGGAGACCCCATTGTTACGTAAAACAAAATTAGAGCTCATGTAGATGACATACGATGTAAGATCGCGCGGTAAACTTGAACTTTTTCATACTGCGGTGCGAATTCGCATTCGGTGTGCCAAGTGCCTAAGGATCGATTTATTATGATTAGAACTTATGTTATTGTACTAAAATTTTGTTAGAGCTTAACCCTCATACTGTCCTCGGGTCATTTCTGACCCAAATTCGATTTTAATTAAAAGTATCTTCTCAACTACATGAACAATGTTTGTATGGTGTAGGCTCTGTGAACAAATTTCTTTTAAATACCGAAAACAATAATCTATTTGTTCATATTTTAATCCATTGAAGAGCACTGTAGTCTTCATGGGTCATAAATGGGTCATAATGGGTCATTCTTGACCCACGAAGACATCATACGTTATTTTTCTTAAGGACAGTATGAGGGTTAAATCGACATAATGTGCTGTTAATATGTTTTAAGCTTTAATTAATCTAAAAAAAATCTTCAAGAAAAATGTTTGTATATGGTGTGCCTCAAAGTCTACCAGTGAAAGAAATTTCTGAATAAAGCTGTGCCTCTTTGAAAATCTGCAAAAAATAACAATACGAAAATCCTCAGCTGATCGTAGAAAGTTTCTTTTTTTTTTGTTAAAAAAACGGACAAGATGCAACAACATATAGTAAATAAATGTGGGAGTAAAAGTGGATCATGACATGAGTTTATAACTTTAACACCATACCTTAAACTCAACTAATTTTTCACGATAGACCCATATAAGTCCCAGGAGTCATTTATATTGGAAAATAACGGCAAGCTTACATATAAAATGTATACATCTATGTAATGAAAGTATAAAGAAGAATATGACGATCTCTTCTTTCATGCTTCTGGCTTAGATGGTTCCTTATATCAATACGAAATATACAAGCGAGAAACTTTTGACAAAAAAAAAATATGGAAAAAACGAACAAAAATATATACTTATATATGGAAAAAATAAAGAACACAAAGTTACCAGCAAAGTAAAAACGAATGCGAATAACGAACAAGAGGAAAATTTGTAGAAGAGTAAGAAAATGAAACAACAACAAAGAAAGGGAAAATCTTGCCTTGTGTGAATGAAGAAAAACCAAAAAAAGCTCCAAAGCTTCAAAGGGCGTGTACCACAAATTCTGTTCACGCGTCCCACGTGTAGAACCTG
The DNA here is from genome assembly GCA_964034945.1 of Chrysopilus asiliformis. NCBI lineage: Eukaryota > Metazoa > Arthropoda > Insecta > Diptera > Rhagionidae > Chrysopilus > Chrysopilus asiliformis. The sequence continues at coordinate 6,686,218 of OZ035961.1, forward strand.
TGACGTGTATACTAAGTAAAACAAGTGACGATACGAAGTACGAGCAAGTCCTGGTTTCGCTACCTGAGTTTCAAATTAACAACACGCATAGAATGGTATGCTCGTACATACAAATATTTACCACCGCATTTATATATGACTCGCCGTTTTTTTTTCGCAGACACGCGATATTCAAAATCTTTAGCCTAGACAACATATCTTTTAGCTCGTCTCTAGCCTTGCTAATATGAACTTGAGAACCACCATCCGCCGGCAATGAAGTACAAAAACGCAGACCAAGATTTGAGGAAAAGTATAGAAAATATGAGTGTAAAAAGGAAATATTATTTAATAGAATGAAAAAGGATTCACATGTCAGTGTTGTCGATTCACATCCAAAAATCTTAAATGTGAAATCTTCATCCCGTTTCACCTCATTTCACAGCGAATACAGCAAATAAGGACCATTCATCTAATCGAGCAGCATCCATCCGTTTGTCCATGTTCTACACCTCGGTCAACTGAATTTAGGGTTGGGTAAAGCTTTTCGTGAAAAATTCCAATTAACCTACATATACATTGTTATATCTAAGCTCGCCATGTGGCGGCAAATAGGGCGGCTCTCTATATGTACACAAAAAAGGAAAATATTTTACACTTGTGTATAGCATGTGATGAAGGTAATATCCTTATAGGCGAAAATTTCCCTGAAAATCTGACTATGCGTATTGTAGAGTTTTTCCGTTCATTCAGTAGAGCTTCGACCGTCGTCGATTCAAGGTGTGACAGCTATAACAAGGAAATAGAACCGAATTTCAAAAATTTCACATCATTTAATCCTGATTTTTCCTAAGAAATACAAAACAACAGAGTCTAGTGTTTCTGTGATGATTTTCCGCTGCACCCTAAGTTTCACAAAATCATAATATGAGCAACTAGAATAGTATCTCGTATTTATTTGCTCAATAACGGCAAGGATAATCAAACGAGATATTCAAAATTTTTGCTCAACTTTTGAAATTTCAAAATCTTTTTTTTTCTCATCTTAAATTTATCCGCTCAAAGTGTTCGGGAATTTTTTTTTTGAGCAAATTTCATTTTAATGAAAAACGAATCAGTTGAGTGTTAGTGTAAGGAAAATATGTGACGTAGTAAAAGAACTTGTGTGCTTGATTAAGGGAAAATAGAGGAGCTGTCTGAACAGTTCCTTATCGCCGACAACAACAACAACAATAACAACACCGACAACAATAACAAATGCGTGAATAAGTTGAAGAATACAAAAAAAACACAAATAATACGTTGAAAGGATATACGACGAAAAGGACGACAAAAAAAGGAGGAAAAATAAAGAAAACCTACACCTGTCGTCACCTCGTTTTGTGCGATCCTTGTATAACTTTTGCTGTCAGGATATTTCGGTTTATCGCGTCCCTGTGTTATAAATATTGTCGTATTAACATTAAGCTTCTTGATGCCGGCATACATTTGACCCGGCTGGATTTTTGTCCGACATCAAGTAACAAAACGCAATACGATACGATACGATACGCTACATAACCCCTAACAAAATAAATTCAAACAAAGTGTTATTGAAATATTTCAATAAATTTCAAGGATAAAAGAGGAAATTTTCCCAATTGAAAATGAAAATAATTTATTGTTTTTATGGAAAACTAATCGATTCCAGGTGTTTCCAATAAAATTGTATTTTAAAGCTTCACATTTATTAAATTAACATTAATTTAAAACAAATATAATATAAATTTTGTTAAATTTCGAAACAAAGTTTTTATTTGAAATTTTGTTAAATAACTCATTAAGACAAAAAATAATAAAAAATCAGTTCCATATCATAAGTGAAATAAATTGTTAGTTCCTGTTAATTAATCATATTATCAATTAAGTTGTTAAAACTAAATTCCGAAAATGTTCTCAATGTGTTCAAAGGCAACCCCGAGAACTTCCCCAAGCGTACAACAGCATTCAGGTATGTTAAATATAAACAAGTACGAGTAATTATAAAATAGAGACAAGTAGGGTAGAATCACCTACTGTTAAAATGTCACACCATATTACTTTCTGATACGTAGTATAATAAAGTATTGTATTCATGAAAAATTTCGTACTCCTCAAAATTGGTTAAAAAACATTTCTCGAACACTCCTGAGTCGATTCGAGCGTCATTACACAAATGTCTTTCTGTCTGTCAGTATGTTAGTCTGTTAGTCTGTTAGTCTGTTAGTCTGTTAGTTCATTTTAAAACATGTTTGTTTATTCGAAAGCTTGTAATATTAATAAAAAGAAAAACTCACGTATAAAATATTTTAAAAATAATTACAGAGATTTGAGATAGGTAATTGTTTTTCCATTAATTTAAATGAATGAAAATAAAAATCGCGATTTAATTTGAATAAAATCTGATCATATAATTGAAAAAGTATAGAAAAAAATTTCATATCAAAAATTTCATATAAAACACAAAAACAATTCGTAATGATTATAGGAAAAAGATCCTTAAGCGAAAAAAAACCCAATTTAAACCCCACGCAAAGACCAACGAAATTATATTGAGTGCGATTTAGGTAGATTGATCCTTCCCAAACATTACTAATTATATATATCGTATACGAGCTTACGTAGGAGGATTCATTAAGCATAAAAGCCAGCACCGACTATATATGGCAAACACAATTTAAATTGGAAATTTCTCTGAAATTCCTACATTTTTCCGGAAGAAAGTATAAAGTCAAAATGAATAGCATTTAATGACATTAGATTTAAGTCAATTATCAGCAAGTTTTAAGATCAAACATTTTCCCGAAACTATGCGGCAGAAGACTTTCTTGTGTAATCCATTTACCATGCTTTTACATAATTTAGTCATTTAGCTGCAAACTAAATTAAACGACTAAAATGTAATGTTTAATCTTTTTTAAATCAGTTTTATAATTTTATAGTACTTTAATTAAGAAGTTCAATTTTGTGTTTAATTTAGCCAGTAAATATTTGAATATAAAGTTTATTTTTTTTTACTTAGTAGACATAATGACTTCTTAATTTCTTTACAAAGTTATTAAGATTAAATTTTGGGAAACGTTCGTAATATTTTATGTTTTGCACTTCCGTTATTTATAATTTTTAAATAAGCAACGATATTTTAATGTACCGCATTGTGGGACATATTGCCAATTTAAACGGCCGAAATTCAATTTGCGAATTTATGAAATTTTGCTTGTTTCCAAATATTTTGTGAAAAAAAGATAATTATCCTGACAGGATCTTCCAAAATCTTTTGTCACCTAATCTGACATATTCTGAGCACAATAAAAAAAACATGAAAATCGGCTAATAAGTTTCGCAGAGATTTGAAGATAAATACCGATACATATCGATCTGAAAACCTCTTTTTCCTTAGAGCGGAATATTTGAAAATATAACATTTGAAGGTCATGTGAGGAGATGGCGGGAGCCTATAGATATTAACCTGCAAATCCTCCATTCATCATAAAGACCTTACTCAATAGTTGAACGATGTGGACCCCTAAATTGGTGTTCCGTTCAATAGCTGACTGTCTCAAAAAATACTTAATACTAACTTTCGCCTTTTCAAAACTCTTCTCTATCCATCTTCAAGCTTTTACGTGTTTTTTGTATGGGTTTCAATACCGCCACCAAACTATTACACAACACCACCCCCTCCCCATAAATGTGTTACGTAATTTTTGGACACCCGCTCATTAAAAAGAATGTTTTTAAATGTGCTTCCTCGTACTTACTTCGCTTGGCCCAAAATTTTCTTTTTAAAAACTTCAGCTGCTGAAACAACCCTAGAAACCCTATCATCTCATTGACAAAACCCTTAAAAAATATGGCATCTCTTATGCCTAAGTTTTCACAATATATGATGATCTCCATTAATAAAACTCCCCCACTTTATTCCAAAATATATACAAATCAAATGAAAAATAAATAAATGAAAGCCAAAAATACTTTTACGAAATTAGAAAACTTTCCGTCACTCGCCATGGAAAAATGTCAAAATGGATTAGCATAAAAGAAAGGTTTGTATTTCAGTTGAGAAACGAGTTGAAACGAATAACTGGTATCAAGAGCGGTTAAGAATAACTCTGTGGCCCTTATCAAAAATGACGAGTTTTAATGACATTTCAAATGCTCCAAAGTTCAATTAAATCCGATTTGATTTGATTGGATTGTTTGATTTTAATCTCAATCAAAAATTATAAAAAATCATTTCTATTTAGTTAGGATGGCATTTTCAACATTCTCTTCTATTTTATTTCGATATTGATAATTGTCAAGTTCACTTGAAAAAAAAATATGAGGATGCTAAAATTAAGGTTTTAATAAAATTGAATAAATTAATTCATAAATAAAATCCTTTTTCACAAAATTATTTTATATTTTTGTTCCACCTGAAAATGAAAACCATATTTCAGATAAAGTTTTTCTATTTATAATTATTTTCTACCATAAAGTAAATCCTTAGTCAAAATTCACCAGCGTAAATGATTTTCATATTTGTTTTTTTTTTACATTTTAATGGCTATCAAATAAAGTCGTATATTTGGGCCAAAAATTGTAATTTAAAACAAATCTCTGGAAAAGAAATACGGAAAAAAAAGTTTTTTTTTGACAGCAACTCTCAGATACGGAACAGTTGAATCTGAAAAATTGTAAAAATACAAATCTTTCGAAAATCGCATTTTTAAAAGCTTTTATTTAGCTTGCCTTCGTATCTGTTTGTCTAGTCTGTCTGTTTGCCTGTCAGAACCAAATCTTGCAATCCAAATTTAAGCCACTTCCACTCATCCGATTGACTTGAAATTCCGCACAAATACGTAAGTCCGACGAGAATACAATATTTTCACTACTTCGTCCTTCTAAAGGTCAGCGAAGGTCCTTTACGGGTAATGTGATTACCCTTTTCCTCAAATTTCCCGGAAAAAAAATCTGACCTGGGCGTTTTTGGAGTCGCTGAATACGATTCTGGCATTAAGAAGTCTGTAAGGATAACCAAAGGTCCTGTTAGGATAACACGATTTTCCTTTACCTCAAATTTCCCGGAAAAAAAAATCTGACCCGGGTGTTTTTGGGGTCGCTGAATCCGATTCTGGCATTAAGAAGTCTGTAAGGATAACGAAAGGTCCTGTTCCGATAACGCGATTTTCCTTTTCCTTAAATTTCCCGGAAAAAAAATCTGACCCGGGCGTTTTTGGGGTCGCTGAATCCGATTCTGGCATTAAGAAGTCTGTAAGGATAACGAAAGGTCCTGTAAGGATTACTCGATTTCAGTTTCTTGTAATTTTCTTGATGTCAGCTTGGTGATTCTTTTCCAAAGCTCGTTCATTTGAGATCCCACACGATGGGTATTTTGTTAGTTCGATTTTTAAAAAATATCGTCTGTTGGCCGCCATTTAGTTGTTTCTCGCACATGCATACACACGTATTGCGTTGTCATCGGAGTTTCGTATATGTGAAAAACTAAGCGGAAGTAAGAAGTGGACAAATTAATTTACAAGAATTGACCCTGACAGGCACACATACACAAAAAAAAACAATTTTAAACAAAAGCCCTTAAGAAGCGTCATCCATCGCAGACGTAGCGAAGAAATAATACTGTGGTTCTCGGCGGCACATAATTACCCTCTAAATAATTTTCGCTTCAGGAACTATAAGTTTAAAAAAAATTGTTTTTGTGAGAATAGCGCTTTTCAAAAAAAAATTGTGTAGGAACTTTAACAAATAATAAGGACTCCCAAAAAGTTTACAACTAGTTTATAACTTATTCAGTGTTTGAATAAACACAATTGAAAAATTTTAAATACCACCACCATTAAAATTTCATGCCCAACACAGCTGCAAAAGCTTTCGCTAGAGAACTTTTCTGTTTATTAGATTAATGAAACCATTTGATTTGAGATTTCTATCCTTACAAAAAAGCTGATTATTTTCAGAAAATAAAATCCTTGTAAAGATATTTTTGGAACAGTTTAATATGAAATTCTCAAGTTTAATTGGGTAATATTCCCAACCGCAAAACTTTCAAAACTATTAAAAAGTTAACAGCAAGTTTATGAATTATTTGCCAAGCATAATCAGTGAACCAATCCAAACGTTTCAAATCTCTTAAGCGAAATTAATTTTAATTTTAAAGATTTCGGTGTCCCAATCAGAAACTTAAGCACTCACGTAGGCAATTACCAGTGTCTTTATACCCCGACATCCTAAACATTAATGACGTGAAAGATTTTCACATTACTGGCTGCAGAATACCATTCTATTTTCATGGCCTTTTCTCAGGAAAAGGACTTCGGTTCCCACAGTTGTTATAGGAACAACGACAACAACAACAATAGGGAAGTAAGGATGCGGAGTGTAAAATCGTTAAGCCAACTCAATGAACGGGCAAAATCATCATCGATAGCATCATATACAGATAAATATGTATTAATGGAAGAGAAATCAAGAGGGGTAAACGGAAATTTCGGGGAAGAAATTCGTTGAGAGGATACCAAAGTTAACTGGAAGAACTTTTTTCTATGTCGGATCCTTTAATTCTTAATTTTCTTGTTACAAAATATGCAATACAGGAGTAGTGGGGCTTCCAAGAAAGGTAAATGAAAAGAAACAAAATTATATAACATCGTCCTTTCTTGGAACGGAATACATTTTTCTTGAGCTCCTTAATTTCTGTCTACCCATTTGGATATAGGTATGTACATATCTTTAAATGTATTTCGATAACCGATTTCTTCATTCAGTTTTGGAGTACGAAACGGGAAATTTTTCGTGTAAAATAGTGTTAGGTCCTGCCATAGTGTTAATCCCTTTGATCGATGGCTTCGGTATGTGGCAAAAACTTAATTGCAAGGATTATTGGGCTTTAGTTAGTAATAACGTAAGGCTTACTTGTTCGACTTGAAAGGATTCTCTCTGGATAACTAATTATGTCAAAAGGATAAAATATTCATTAAATATGTATAACGACCTTCGGTTCACACACCGAAAAATATTTGACATGCGGAGAACTTTAAAAAGCCAACTGATTGCTTATGTACCGAATGGAACCATTATTAGGGGACAGGTATGAAACACGTGCTCCTATCTTCATTTAACAGCCGAACTGGCTATACAATATACAGTCAAGTACTACATTTACTCTTGGAGGGATTAAGGGTTCGTACACAGATTTTAGTGTCGTATGTCGAGGACCACACATAAAGCGTAAGGTTTATATATTGTAACATTTCATTTTAATGCCTTGATGGGTAAATTTAATCATAAGGCCTGCCCGAAACAGTGACGGGTTAAAATAACGTTCGGGCATACTTTTAAAATTACGTTTTAATCCGGCACTTTAGTCTGCCGTCTAATGGGATGAAAGTCGGCAAGTTCTTTCCACGAGATTCTCCACTCAACCCGTTTTTTTTATATTTTTCAACACTCAAAATTTCGCTAGTTCAAAAAAAAAACGAAAATAACGAAAAAATAATCTTGAAAATTAATGTAGTCTTAAGATCCTTCGTTTAACGAAGACACCAAAAACAAGAAGCTGAAGCCAACACCTAGGCGAAGACGATAATGTTGGTGGAAAAGAATTCTAACGCACAAAATATTAGATGAAAATAAAAGTAAAGCTGCAGATTTATTTACACGCAACAAATAAGATTACACGCTTAACATATTTCTAGCTTTATACGAGTAGTAGATACTATAACAACGAGCACACATTTGTATTGCTGTTGTTCGCCCTTCTATTGTGTGTATTTGTATTTGTTTGAGGGTTTTTTTTTGTGGCTCTCAAATACTAATATTCAGGACTAGAAGTCCTAGTCATATAACACATGGATCAATAAGTCCCGAGACTAACAATGAAAACAACATTTTTTTTGCCAAATTTTTTTTTATTCATCAATATAATCACCTTTTAGGGTGATACAATCGTTCCAACGCTTTTCCAATTTTTCAATACCATGTTTATAAAAAAAATTATCTTTCGCTTCAAAATAAGCTTCAGTTTCAGCGATGACCTCCTCATTTGAGCCAAATCTTTTTCCCTGGAGCATTTTTTTAAGATCAGCAAAGAGCCAGTAGTCACTGGGGGCTAAATCTGGCGAGTATGGGGGGTGGGGAAGCAGATGAAAGCCCAATTCGTTCAATTTTGCCATTGTTTTCATCGACTTGTGGCAGGGTGCATTGTCTTGGTGAAAAAGGATTTTTTTTCTCTGCATGTGCGGTCGTTTTTTTGCGATTTCCTCCTTCAAACGCACCAGCAAGTCAATATAATAATCACTGTTGATCGATTTACCTTTTTCGAGGTAGTCAATGAAAATCACGCCATGCGTATCCCAAAAAACTGACGCCATGACTTTGCCAGCTGACTGCTGCGTTTTCGGACGCTTCGGACGGCTTTCGCCAGCTGTGCGCCACTCAGATGACTGCCGCTTCGACTCTGGAGTGTAGTGATGTATCCATGTTTCGTCCATGGACACGTAACGACGCAAGAAATCTTTTTTATTGCGAGTAAATAGCGATAAACAGCTTTCTGAATCATCGACTCGTTGCTGTTTTTGTTCCATCGAAAGCAATCGCGGCACCCACTTGGAAAAAACCTTTTTCATGCTCAATTTTTCATGAAGGATAGTAAATGCACTTCCATATGATATCTGTGTTATCTCAGCAATCTCACGGAGCTTCACTTTACGATATTTCATTATAATTTTTGTCACTTCACTCACATTTTCCGGTGTAACGGCTTCCACAGGTCTACCCGAGCGTTCCGCGTCATTTGTGTCGGTACGACCACGTTTAAACTCGGCAAAGCACCGACAAATCGTTGCTTTTGATGGACAAGAGTCCGGGTAACATTTTTCAATCCATTGTTTCGCTTGCACGGTGTTTTTACCCATTAAAAAACAATGTTTTATCAGAACACGAAACTCGGTTTTTTCCATTTTTTAAACAAACTACAAAACGACTTTACTCCAACCTCGATAACTCAGCTGTTTCTGGTCCGATCGACTTAAAATTTTGACACGTTTCAAGCAAAGGTTAGTACTCTAGAAAGACGTGGTTACTGGTTTACTACGAGCGTCATCTCTGGGTTAGTCTCGGGACTTATTGATCCATGTGTTATATGCAAGCTTTCATGTTTAATAAATACTTTTCCTCGCTTTTTACTATATTAAGTTACACATTCAACGATCCATAGAGAGTACGAAAAGGCTTAAGGCCGCCAGAGGCTTTAATTTATTTTGCTCCTTTGTTCCCAAAAAAGCTTCTGCCACAAGAATATTAATACATATACAGAGAAATATCATAAATATGGATACATTTTATCATATACTCTCATTAGATTCTAGGGGATGAATGAGTAAATATCAGAAGCTCTAATACTTAATCCTTTAATTCTTTTGGCTGCCACTGCAATATAATTTTTAGAGAAAATAATTAATTTTTTATACGAAATTAAACTAAATCTAATTTTTAGCCAGCGGACCTTTTTCCTGTAGAAGTTAAAATAAAGGCTAATTTCGGTCTTTTTTAATAACATGTCATAGTGAGGAATTTTCCAAAAAAAATCGTTAGGTTGTGGCCTCGTTAGCCTCGTTAAAAAAAATCGTTATCCAAAGAAGGATGTTCCCCTGTAACTTTTGAACCTCAGAACAGAGAAAACTGAACCACATTGTATTGGATTGCCAGACCGTCTCACAAGCTATCTCGTAACCCATTCAACGGATTTTTACGGGTTTTCCTCCATTGAATAAAGGACTCTTTGGAAACCATTTAAACCACAAACAATTACCATCTCCCTTCTTCTGATCCCCTGATCTGCTATATCTGGAACCAGTGTACAAATATTAATTGGCTTTTCGGTACTGGATAGAGTACAGTAAAAGAGATATCTGTACTTAAAAAAGTAGATGATTTTCCTCTCTACTTACCCCTGCGCACTATAAAATTCGTACCACCGTCACATCGCCACAAACTGAGATTGTGAGGATGTGATTTTTTTTTTCAAATCGTTTTAGAAGAAAACTTCTGGAAAACACTACCAAGCAAGGTACAAGTCTTTAAACTAAAACACATCCTCCCCTTCACCTTGAAATTGTTTGTGTCTAGACATCCAGCGGTTGGAAAATAGTGAACTAGAGGAGAAGATGTGGGTAGAATTAAGATTATAAACGCACTTATTCAAAAGTTAACCCGAGCGGGTAATTTTCGTATCGTTCCATTTTACTCGATAGTCCTGTAAATTTTTGTCATTCCTATGCCATCATATACGTGTTGAAAACGCGATCATTTTGTCGAGGTTGTGGAGAATCAGGCAAACAAAAGCGACACCAGAAAACCCCAAAAAAGGAATTCTCCTAAAACATTCAGTCTGAAATATTAATGGACTCCTCGTGCAATTTTCCCGGGTAGGTAAAGTGACAGAATATTCTAATAGCAAAAATATCATATTTGGTATTGTGGTATTGTGTTTGCAGACTAAATACTTCCACCAGTACCCAGGATAAACTGCCGCTGGCACGAACGTAACTCTTAAGTTGAATTTATATAGATTTAAGGTCTTAAATAGATATTATAGAATATTATGTTGGAATCCAGTTATTTTCAAAATATAGAAATACTTGCCCAGAATTATATACATATCTCAAGATTTTGTTTTTGTTTATTGTAAACATAACTTCATCCTAAATACGAATATGTATGTGGATTGTACATATGACTAACTGTGATATATGAAAATATGGCCATAATTAATTCCAGAGATCTGAGCTAAAGGTACAAACTTTAGATAAGCATAAATTGTGGGTTTAGAGGCACTTTAAATTTACGATCTGTGATATCAAAATATGGAATTGTGTTATTAGTTATTAGGGACTTTGTGTCATTATTAGTTCGTATGTATTGTTGTGGTTTTTGTTAAAAAAGTCCAATTTTATTTCATCACTAAAATTATGTGCCATTTTTGCAAAAATTATTTTTGGAGAAATTTGTTAAAGCACAACATTTCAACTTTTATATCTCAAAATGTTAGTCCTACTTTTACGTAATAAAACAAAAATTTAAAGAGGTCCCCTGAATATGAAAAAGGACGAAAAACCCTTTTTTTTGCGGTATTTATTACTCTCTCTCTCTCTCTCTCTCTCTCTCTCTCTCCTTCTCCATTATTTCAATCTCTCTTTTCATCTCTCTACCATACTCCTCTCTCTCTACGACACTCCTCTCTCTCTGCGCTCTGCGACACTCCTCTCTCTCTCTCTGCGACACTCATCTCTCTCTACAACACTCCTCTCTGACCATTACCCTTTCTTTTTTTCTCTCTTTCTTTCTCTGACATCCTCTTTCTCCTTCCCTGATCTTTTCCTCCTTCTCTCTTTTCTTATCTCACTCTTTCCTTATCTCTCTCTTTCTTTCGGTTTCTCTGCCGTTTTGTCCCAGAAGGATCTCCCCCTCCACTCCGAAAAGAAAACATTGACTTGGTTTTTTGATAGCTCTAAATTGTTTTTTCCCCCTTTTGAAATTTACTAGTTGGCTTGGAACTTTGTTTTATCATCATACTAATATATAAAAATGAGTTGGTGTCTGTCTGTTCCTCTTTCACGCAAAAACGGCTGAACCGATTGACTTGAAATTTGGCATGAGTGTCTGTGGTAGTTCTGGTTCCAACATAGGCATACGGAAAAGTAGCGCGAGGGGTGGGGGAGTAAGGGGAGAGGGTAAAGTCACCTCGAAACTTAGTTTTTGGGCTATGTTACTCTTTCGCGGGGAAACTACCGAGCCGATTGGCCTGAAGTTTAGCTCCAACATAGACCATCAAAAAAAAAAAAAAAAATTTGAAAAAACTTAACCCGGCAACGACGGGTATGCAAGCTAGTACTTCTTTAACAAAAGTTGGCGGTTAACAATATTACCTTTCTTCTACGAACACTACCACCAATACTATTCAATAAACTAAATACTAATTTTAAAATGTCTACGAAAAAGTAAACGATTCGGTTATTTGCAATACTTACAGTTATTCTCTCAGCTACTATCAATAAAATTCTCACAATCACTAATATTTCGCTAAAAGGAAAAGATCCTTTACAAACTTCCTTTCGCAAAATCAATTACTGTCTTTAGCGGAAAACTCTAAAAAGAGTACATCCTGTAATCTGTAGTAAGTACGTTTATTGTTTAACAAATCAATAAGCGATCGCATAATTATACAAGTACCGACCATGTCCACATACCCACCCAGCATATACGAGAGTTTTATTAAACATTGCTTTATCATTTGAAGGTGAAGCACGAACATGAACATTGAAAATTAATGGACACAAAAAAGGTTTAAGAGCACCATTAATTATTATGGCGGATGTGAATTCTCTACTTATACAGCAGGTTTTTTTATAACAAAGGATGATTGTTTCAAACACTGATTGTGAAACTTTTACTTAAATTTTATTTAACAAAGCTTTTTAGCTTCTTGACGTCATGTGTGTTAGGAAAAAAAGGTGAGCAATTAAATATTTTGGTAACACTTTAAGATTACCCACAAAAGCTAAAGTCGCTACTGGTAATACTGGCGGACCAGAGTAAAATAAATACCCATGAACGGCTTAACAGTAGTCTGACAACTCGGATCGGTAAGTGACAGATGGTTCGGATGTGTAGTGGTGACACGGACCTGAAGCGGTACTCGATTGTAAACAGGTAAGTGGGTGTTTTGTGTTGTTTTTCTTGTATAAAAGGGACGGACTGGCCCTCGTGTTTGTCACGGCAGAGTTTGGTGTGTTCCAAAACGATCAAGTGTAAGTCACTGATCGGTCTGCAATAAAAGGGCGATCTCTGTGTGTGTCACAGAGAGACGGTAGCGCTGGGTAATTTGGTTGAATGTAGTTGTATACGCATGCACTCGCTTACTGAGTTGTACTCAAGTGTGTTTTCTTTTACAGGAGCCGTGATGAGAGATGTACCCGCTAACACTAACACAAAGCCGGCAAACAAGTTCTAGCCATTCAGTACATTTTCCTCCTGACGTGTCGTCCATTGAATATTGAATAAAAATCATAGTAAATTGAATTAGTTGGTTTTGATTTTACACGTTCGTAACATATCAGAAGTGGGATACATCTCTCATTATTAAGCGGCGTTTTGTAGGTAATTAAACAAAATCAGTGGATTTTGTGGTTTAAATATGATTTGTGCAAATCTTGTAGCGAAACGTTTTAACCTAAGCGATATGAAGAGATCAGCTGTAAGCAAGAGACGGGTTATGGAGTCTCCGGGGGAGACTTCTTCTTCCACTACCTCTGCTTTGAGTGATTTAACTCGTATAATAGGCGAATTGGCAAGGAATGTGTCCGGAACTCGAGGAACTTACAGAGTTGGGGCGGAGGCTATTCCAGAATTCTGTCCAGACGGTACAGAAGACATGCAAAGATGGATACGGCGGGTGGACGAACTACGCGAATTGCATTCATGGGACGAAGTGGCAACAATACATTTTGCGACAAGCCGACTCCGTGGATATGCGCAAACGTGGTATAACAGTTTGCCATCCGTAAATTTTCCATGGCCCGAATGGAAAAACAAACTTTTACGAGCCTTTCCGGTCGAGAGTGATTACGCCAGTAAGCTGAAGGAAATGATAAACCGAACAAGGGACCCCGGGGAAACATTATTGAAATATTACTACGAAAAACTGTCACTATTAAACGGCTGTGAAATTTTCGGAAGAAAGGCAGTCTCTTGCCTGATTGCAGGAATTCCCGATAGAAATATCCAGGCAGCGGCAAAGGTTGGGGATTACAGTGATCCCGATGAACTGTTGAAGTTCTTAAAAACATTCAACGATGCAGGAGATAACACCATAACTTCGAAGAAGCCACGATTTGTTTCAACAAGCCAGGTGAAATTCGTAAAACACAACAACGACAACCGTAAGCAACCGATGGATAGACCCCGTAAATGTTATGATTGTGGAAGTCGCGATCATTTGATGTCAACTTGTCCACGACGACGACAGCGACCAATTAATAACAGCGGAGGACGCCCATTTGGCGGTACGGGTGATCGCAACAGAAGTGCTCCGGCGGGGCAGGTTTTGGCGACAGGAGAGACCAAAAACCAAGGTAGGAAATATTTTAAAGATGTAATTTTGAATGGGATGGAAATGCGAGGCTTTGTTGATTTGGGATCTAGTTGTAACACGATTAGACATGAAAGTTCACGTAAACTTGACTGCGCTATCAACGATAAAAATAGTAGGGTACACGGTTTCGGGGGCGGAAGTTTTAAATCATTAGGCGAAATAAAGGGTATAAGCTGTCGAGTTGATCAGGCTATGGCTATCACAGATTTTATTATTGTTCCCGATCACATACAAGAAATTGATGTCATAATAGGGCAACCTTTTACTGAACAAAATCACATAAAAATCTTCAAAGATATTGAAACTTTACGTATATTTGAAAAATACAATGACGAATTGCCTAAGTTTGTTTCGGATTTACCATCCACAAAAATTCCGCTATGGTTAAAGGAAGCTACGGTTATTCCCGCTAAAAACGCAGTAAATGTTATTTGTCGAGCAGAATGTCATGGTGATCTTTATATCGATGCTAGCCTTCGAACGGGGAAAAATTTTGTATATGGTTTGCCTAGGTGTATGGTACGGGTGACCGAGAATGGAGACTGTGTACTGCCAATAATTAATCCAACAAGCGACGACGTAAAAATTGATTCAAAATATCCTATTGCAAGAGGGAAGGTATGTCACCAACAATTAGGAGAAACTAGCACTTCAAAAATAGCTATTAACGCTCAAGCCCAGAATGCTTTCAATTTTAGGATTGGATCGCATTTAACAGTAAATGAACACTCAAAACTGGTAGCATTTCTAACCGAGTATTCACAAAATTTCTCAACCACTATGAAAGATATCGGCTGTGCGACTTCCTGTAAATTAAATATTGACTTAACTGACGACGTACCCTTTTCCTACCGACCATACAGGATGAGTGTAGAGCAAAGAAGAAAGGTCAAGAGTGTAGTGGGAGATCTTTTAGACGCTGACATAATTAGAGAATCTGAGTCACCATTTGCTTCCCCGGTACTATTAGTGAAAAAGAAGGATGGTACTGAACGCCTATGTGTAGACTATAGAAAATTAAATACTAAAATAAAACTGAATCGATTCCCACTTCCCAGAATCGACGATCAGCTGGACCAACTGCAGGGTTATAAGTATTTCACCACTTTAGATATGGCGCATGGTTATTACCAGGTACCAGTGGAGGAGGCCTCAAAACCTAAGACTGCTTTCATAACAAACGACGGTCAGTTTGAATTTAATAGAATGCCTTTTGGTATTTCATTGGGACCGAGCGTGTTTCAGCGGATGATGAACAAGATTTTGGGACCACTTCGTGAAACAATAGCATTTGTATTTCTCGATGATATTGTGATACCGTCAAAGGATTTTGAGGATGGGCTACAGAGGCTCCAAAAAGTTTTCAAGGTGTTTCAACAGAATAATTTAACCCTTAACCCTAAGAAATGCTCATTTTTCGAAAAACAAATTTTCTACTTGGGATTCGAGGTTTCCGCTGATGGCATTAAACCAGGCCGCGACAAAATAAAAAGTGTCTCAGAGTTCCCTGCACCCAAAAATGTTCACCAGATACGTCAATTTACGGGATTAACCGGATACTTTCGACAATTTGTCAGTGGTTATGCAACAATAATAAAGCCATTAACAGCGTTGACTAAAAAAACTGCTAAATGGGAATGGGGATACGAACAGCAAAAATCTTTTGATCAATTGAAGGAAATTTTAGTACAACGACCACTTTTATGTTTATATAATCCAACGTATGAAACAGAAGTCCACACGGATGCAAGTAAACTAGGACTAGCAGGAATCTTAATGCAGAAACAGGAAAATGGGAAACTGCAACCGGTCGCGTATTATAGTAGACAGACTTCCGATTCTGAACAAAAGTTCCACTCTTATGAGCTGGAATGTCTCGCAATAGTAGAATCACTTAGAAAATTTAGAACATATTTGCTAGGCTTGCAATTTGTCGTAGTTACCGATTGCAATGCAATCAAGGCTTCGGCCACAAAAAAAGATCTTATTCCCCGTATAGCAAGATGGTGGTTAGTCTTGCAAGAATTTACTTTTAAAGTGCAACATCGACCAGGTGATAAAATGCGGCATGTAGATGCACTCAGTCGCAATCCTGTAAGTGATATGCAAGCTCCTGAAGATATCGAGGATAGTCCTCTTTACTTACTCACGATCGAAAACACCGACTGGATACTGGCGGGGCAATTAGAGGATAAAAAGGTTAGGGAGATTTGTGAGATCTTGGACGCTAAACCCACAAATGATTCCGAACGATCAATTCATAAAGCGTATACCAAAGAAAATGGACGGCTGTACAGAACTTCAGACAAAGGTAAACAGTGGGTTGTACCAAAGCAGCTGCGTAATCAAATTGTTCGTTCATGCCATGACGAATTTGGGCATTTTGGTATAGAGAAAACCTTATCTAAGGTCAGCGAAACATACTGGTTCCCTGACATGCGACGTTACATAATTAATTACATAAAGAGTTGCATACCATGTATGTATCACAAGACCCCAAAAGGCAAACCACCCGGATTCCTTCATCCTGTGCCAAAGATAATCGTACCATTCCACACTTTGCACATGGATCATTTAGGCCCTTTCAAACGGAGTTCTAATGGCAAGCAATATGTGATTGCAGCCATAGAGTCATTCACTAAATTCGCCATGTTAAAATCAGCAAAAGACACAAAAACTCAACCAGTTTTAAAATTCCTGGACGAGATCATCGAATACTTTGGAGTGCCAAACCGTATAATTACAGACAGAGGAACTAGTTACACCTCGTACTCATTCAAAAAGTATTGTGAACTGAAAGGAATAAATCACGTTTTAAATGCCGTCGCGACACCAAGAGCAAACGGACAAGTAGAACGTTTGAATTCCACCATTTTATCCAGTTTAGCTACAAGCACTGCGATTGATGTTCAGTGGGACCGCAAAATACCGCAGATACAGTTCGCCATTAATAATGTAGTGCACTCTGTCACACAAAAAACACCTAGCGAATTACTCTTTGGATTCCGACCAAGAGCACCAGCTGATGCCCAATTAACCGTCGAAATTCAGGAGGATAGACCGATTTTGGATGACGTCGAAAGGACCCGCATAGAAACATTGGATCGTATTACTGAAAATCAACGCCGACAAAAAGAAAGGTATGACAAAGGAAGGTCCACTCCGAAGCTGTTTAAGGAGGGAGACTTGGTTCTCATCCGACGAAGCCAAGTTTCAGAAGGCCAAAGCAAGAAATTGAATCCTCATTATAAGGGCCCTTTCCAAATTGACAAAGTTTTACCGAATGATCGTTACGCTGTCGTGGAGCTCACGGGATCAATGAGGAAGAAAAGGGGCGGATTCCAAAGTGTTGAGGCCATAGATCATCTGAAGCCTTTTACTCTTAGGAACGATGATGAAAGCGACGTGGATAGAAGTGAAACGGAGGAAGAGGAACCAACCAACCGTTAATCGAGGACGATTACAATTCAGGAGGGCCGAATGTTAGGAAAAAAAGGTGAGCAATTAAATATTTTGGTAACACTTTAAGATTACCCACAAAAGCTAAAGTCGCTACTGGTAATACTGGCGGACCAGAGTAAAATAAATACCCATGAACGGCTTAACAGTAGTCTGACAACTCGGATCGGTAAGTGACAGATGGTTCGGATGTGTAGTGGTGACACGGACCTGAAGCGGTACTCGATTGTAAACAGGTAAGTGGGTGTTTTGTGTTGTTTTTCTTGTATAAAAGGGACGGACTGGCCCTCGTGTTTGTCACGGCAGAGTTTGGTGTGTTCCAAAACGATCAAGTGTAAGTCACTGATCGGTCTGCAATAAAAGGGCGATCTCTGTGTGTGTCACAGAGAGACGGTAGCGCTGGGTAATTTGGTTGAATGTAGTTGTATACGCATGCACTCGCTTACTGAGTTGTACTCAAGTGTGTTTTCTTTTACAGGAGCCGTGATGAGAGATGTACCCGCTAACACTAACACAAAGCCGGCAAACAAGTTCTAGCCATTCAGTACATTTTCCTCCTGACGTGTCGTCCATTGAATATTGAATAAAAATCATAGTAAATTGAATTAGTTGGTTTTGATTTTACACGTTCGTAACATGTGACTTTTAAAATTTAAAGTTATAATGATTTTGTTGTATAACTAAATTACATAAGATTATATTTAGAATGTTATTCAATAAAACAAAAACCAAAAAGCTTCAGTTGAACGAATATGCGATTTTTTAAAAATTAAAACGGATTTTGTCTGTTCCAGTGAAAAGAATTGAATGTTTTAATTGGTATGTCGTCCTGAATCAGTGTACAAAATTCAGTAATATTTATTGTGAAATTAAATCTTATTGAACTGAATTTAATTGGACTAAATAATTAATCTGGCTGTCATGGCGAGCAAAAAAAGTGAAGATTGAAACAATTACACAATCGTTAAAAATTTAAAAATTTTTATTTTATTTTATTTATTTTACACCATAAAAAGGCAGATTACCTTGTGAGGTTAAAAATTACAAATTATACAAATTTCTGATGATATAAATTTTTTCTATACGTTGGGCCTCTAGTTTTTCAATATTGTACAATTTGCTAGTCATACCTAAAACTATGACTAGCATAACCATAGCATAACTATAACTAGCATTGCTAGTATAACCTGAAACGTTTTCGCAACGTCCTGAAATTAGAATAGAAGACTTTCACAGCAACTCTTCTATTATCTTTTAGTTCTAATTAAATGTCTTCAATTTTAAGTATGGCTAAAGTTTACTTGTGACTACATAACAATATTAATTAAAGTTACATAATAATTTCCTTAGTTTTTATTACGAACATTGAAATAGATGCGAACAGATTCCTATATGGTTCAATAGAAAAATTATATAACCGGGAAATTAAAATTCTCGTAAGCAATTTCGTAATCATTTATGTAACATGTTTATATAATTTCAAACATTAAATCAATAATCTGATAAAAAGTATTTATAAAAACCCCTCTAGTTTGACAAGACTTCATTTGCAGTGTTACACGCGCTTTATCATGTTAAAAACTTTATCAATTCACCTAATTGGCCAAAAATAACTTTAAAAAAAACATTTTGCTCCATCCTAAGAAATTTCATATTATGTAGATATTGATACAAAAAATTTGAAATAATTGATTGCTTTGATAATTTAAATCCAGAATGATCCTTTAAAATACCTTCCTCAATTTATCGAAAATAACGTTATAACCACTCCATTTAGAGCCCTTAGCCTTATGATTTAAGTTCCTTTTTTATGATTTATTACCATCTCAAGCAAAATATATAAGAATGAAATGAAATTTAGAAAAGAGAAAAAAAAACGTTACTAAAATAGGCCAATATCCCGGTTTCCCTACATTGGTATTAAACATTTCACTTATATATACATATAAATTATAAGACTTCATCTATATATTTAGCTGTAATTCTACGAATATCTATGGTTATATTTACGTTTTTAGGCATTTTTTAAATTTATCTTTGCGTAATGTTTTAGCCATTCATCTTATGCTGATTCAGCACGTTTAATCTTTTGCCCAGTGAATCCCGCCGACGAGTGTATATCTAAGAGGCTCTTTTCTAACAGAGATTAACTAAGATCAAATTTAGATAAAATTCTGCCAACCAGAGGGATGATTTTGTTGGTACTGGTACTGTTTTTGTTGTTGTTGCTGCTCTGCGTTAACGCCTCCGTGTTGCTGTTATAATTTTTATTATTATTTTCTCAAAAATTGAAGCAGTTTTACTTTAGCCGACCTTATTTACATAGCACACACCAACGCTTCGTTGGGGAATAAATTAGAATAGGGTGAAATCAAGTGCCTACAGGTGTATATTAAATAGTTAAGCATAAAATTGTTTTTATTGATTGACTGCAAAAATATCATTTTCAACAGTCTTCCCTTTTCCAAGATTTTCTGGGTAATTAGACAAATGACAGCGTCGTTTTTTTACTACAATAAGAAAAATGCTGAAAAGTGATTTTTAATCTGATTCAAATTATCAATCAATAAGATTTTTTTTTCAAGCATTTCGGTGTTCTTTAAATTTTTAAAGAATTTTTTAGTCGGTGGTTTTTAAAAATTTTTCATTTCTTTTTTTTTTTTTTTTTTTTACGTTATTTTAGTGGTTTTCAATTTTTGCACTGTTTTTATTAGGTGGTTTAGAATACGGGGATGATTAATTTTATGCACTGAAGTATTCCGATCACTAGTTCCAACCAAATGGCAAAGGCCGGATCGAATTCGGTTTAGTGGATTAACAGATACAAGTAGATGGGATGTAAGGTTAGGGGGATGAGTTAATTCTTGTACACTGAAACATTCCGTTTTATTTCCAACAAAATGGCAAAAACGATATCGAATTCGGTTCAGTGGATCAAGGAGAGGGCATTTAAAGTTAAGGGGATGGTTGAATACTAAAACATTCCTTTTTATTTCCATCCGAATGACGAAAACAGGACCGAAATCGGTTGAGTGGATCAAAAGATATTAGGGCAGGAAAAACAAACACACAAACTCTCATCCCAAACGCACACACCCTCTCCATTCGGCCGGCCATCAAAAATATATTTGTGGTTAAAAAAAATTGGTACACTATTGCACCATTTAAAGTTCAAAGATAATTGTTTGAAAAAAATCAGGTTGACTACAAAAAATATTGGGCCAACAATTTTTAAATCAAAAATCGAAAATATTTTTGATATGAAAAATTAAATGTTTTAAAAATTTTCTATAAAATTGGCCTTTCAAGTGAGGCGAAACTGTGCAATGTCCGACACTTATAACAATTCTGAAGGTACTAAAGTAATACAGTTATTGTACCTTTTTTGATCCTATTACACGAGTATGTAAGTTATATGACTGCAAAATTTGGCTCTCGCAGCATTGAACCGATCACCGAGCTTTTTTTCTGAAATGGATAAACAATTTCCCTTAAGTGAACGAAATTCTGCTATAAAGCATATACGGCCTCCTCTTCCTTTTAACCCCCTCTTCCGCTATTTCCTTGATCGCTGAAGAAATTCCTTTCCAGTTTTTACCACTAGATAAATCGTGTCTGAAATAAATTCCCTTCCACTAAATCTATCCGTTTCGTGCCCTGTAAACACTCTTTTCTTCTCGGCTGAACCTCTGCAGGGGTTTTTTGATTTCATTTTTACTAACTGAAAGGCTATATTAGCACGGCAAAGGATACAATCCCGGATTTAGTCGTGTTGTTCCAGAATCCCGGAAAATGTAATTTCTCCTCGGATTCATTTATATGTTATAACTTCTCAAACGTTAGAAAAAACTATTACTAAATATGCAAAAGATACCCTACTTCGTTACTTCGATTACGGCCGTATTTTTTTTAAACTATTTTCCACCTATGGCGTATTGCATTTATCGCTAAAGATTTGGCGTGCGGCGCATTTCTCCTTATTGCTTGTTTTTACAATTTCAGTTGCATTTATGTATGAAACTTGAAGTACACGAAAAATTGAGTTGATTTTTGATTGGGACTATCTAGCTCTTGAATTAAATCATTGTGCGGAATTCAAATTAATAAGTGCCTCCTACTTCGCAGAAATTTGTTGTCTCGTTTCAGCTATCCTCACGCCCCCCTCATTTTACCCCGAATTGACTTAAAGTAAATATGGTCACCCTAAATGTGAGGAAGAGTTGCATCGCAAAACGATTGGGGATGCAGTTTCAAATTTTTATGAGAAGTTTAAAACTCTCAAATGGTTTTGGATGTGAGCAATACACTTTAATTTTATAAAAGATATTTATACTCCAAGATAAACTTTTAATTAGATTGTCATTTAACAATGCCAAAATTTATCACTTTCAAAATTATGATGTTTTCCAAACAAGATATAAAATTCAATGAAAATGTAGAAAATTTCTTTAATTTTTAATCACCACTTGAAAAAGTATTTGATTTTCCTTGAAAGTTTAAATGACTTTTCGCAATTTTTATCTCTTTTATGTTGACATTTGATGGTTTTGTACAATTCTTCTTAAAAATCAATAACGCATATAGATTTTAAGATTTTTATCCAACAGGGGTGACTATAAAAATCAAAAAATAGGTCAAACTGTTAGTGTGCAACAAATTGCTTTTTCTTTCGACATTTTGATACGTATATAATATATATATACATATATATATTATATATATTTGCTACGACTACGTTTATTTTGAATGTATGTGGAAAACTTATACGTGTACTGACCTCGTCAGGATTTCGTTTCATATACCCAACTGTAGATAAAAACATCCTTCCGAATGTCATTCTGTGCACATTAAATGTCTAAAAAACATCCAAAGATTACAATATCGTTTGAGAAAGGAACTTTTTTTGGTGTATTTAACAACAATAAAAGTAGTTCAGAACGAACTAAATTTTACTTAAAAGGTAATTTCAGTGAAATTTGATAGCCTTGTTGCGATATTATATTGTAAATAGTTATCAAATATTGTGTACACATTTTATAGAATATAGCACACAAACTCCATATATTTATTACGCATACTAAAAACCATTAAAAAATGTCTCTATTTATAGCTGCTGTTGTTTTATATTTATGACATTTTCACTCACATATTAATCAATTTGTCCAAAGATAGGAGAAAATTCTCAGGAATAAATCATATAAAAAATACTGACATGAAATGTGGCAATTTGAAATTACGGTTCCTAATATGGATCATCAAAATTTCTGGATTTTTGTTGGACAAATTTATGTCCAACTCAATGAGCTTCAAGAAAAATTCACAAGTTTGCAAGAATGTATGAAAAAGTGTGACAACAAAAAGGTGCTTTAGATTTTTCCCTCTTATTCAAAAGAAAAATACTCCTCCCTTATATTTCAGCTACAAAGGTTTTATCTCCGCATTCTTGTATTTTCTGTTCTTTGTATTTTATGATCCTGTATCATGCAACTGAATATTGCATAAAATGTTTATCCGTAGTCCATACAGTCTCGACACATTCCCACTTAATAAGCATCGTTTGCGATAAAAACAATATCGTCATATTTAACATGTGCAATTATTCTAATTTAAGATCATAGATATGTGGTTTATAGTTATATGTGATACTCATGAGGAATAACTTCAGTGATTTACATTTGAAGTCAAACAGAATTTTTAATAGCCGATCCAACGAGAGAATATTCCTAGAATTAATTCAATTTTTCAGGAGACACGTTTCTTTCTTATGTGATTTAAATGGTTAAAAAATCTTGTACAATTTAGAGGACACTTTTTATAAAATACTAGAGGTTTCACTTCTGATCGATACTTACTCGGCTTTCGGCTTCGCTCTAAATTGACCTATCTTACTACTAAAAACTCAATGAAAATCGATTCAAAAGTCAGAATAAAGAAAGGTCACCGGGAATGAGGCAAGTAGAGAAAGGTCACCGGGAACGAGACAAGCAGAGAAAGGTCACCGGGAACGAGACATGTGAATGTGAAGAAAATCTGTTGAAGGTACAATCTATCAAAATCGCTTCAGCGATTTAGAAGATTTAAGGGAAAGAGATTGGCGGGCAGAAGAAGTGATACTTTTTTGATGGTATATGCTTGCCTTCGATTTAAATCCTTTATCCAACACATAAAACTGCATCCCAATCGGTTGAACGGTTGAAAAATTATCCAGAAAGAGGAAGTTCCTCTCCCTTACTACCTTTCTCACGAAAGTCCCCTTCCCTGCTATTTTCTAAACCGTCCAAACACTTTTGATGTACATTTCACCTTCAAATGTATTGCCTTTTCAAGTTAATTTCTTGTTCACTCAGATTTATCATATAATCATGGGCGCCGGAAGAAGGAGGTGGAAGTGGGGTGACATGGGGTGCACCACCCCCTTTCCGGGAGTTGGCAAAAATAATTTAAAAAAAAACTGTTGGGACAATTTGATGATGTATTTGATCCTGTCGTTCAAAAAATTTCGCCTGCGGTGCAATTTTTATTTAATAATTACTGTATACCGGTGAGGAATCTACACTCAGAAAAATGTCCAGGTCAACTTTTTGTCAGGTTAACTCTGACCTTACAGAGGTGTATGTAAGCCAGCTAGGTCAACTCGTGCAGCTCCCAATGCCCTACTTCACCTGCTGGTGGTTTAATTTCAGAATTTCTCCGACCACAGGTCAACTCAGTTTTACTTGCCCACATGCAGGCGAACGCGCGCCTGCCCGAGGCCAATTACGCCGTATGTAGGTCGTCGAGTTAGCCTCCATTTTTCTGAGTGTATATTTCAAAAATAATTCGTTTTTTATTTTGGTTTTGACACATAGTAATAGTATGAAATTACAATCACAAAATATTTTTTAAATTTCGAAATCGTCACCGATAGTATAAATGCAACCCTTGAGACCCTGGCGTCAATTACGGACCTCGAAGCAAATGTCGCAACTCAGAACAAATCTTTAATTTTCGGGATTTTCGGCATATCAAATATGGTTGTAAACATTTTATTTTTTTTTTTTTTTGAGATATTAAATGCCAATTTAACAAAATTTGAAAAAAAAGTCTTGGCATATTTCAGATTTCCGTTATTTAAGCCCCTCACTGGTATACGCATTTTTTTTATAAAAAATTTGCTTGCGGCAAAATTTTTGTTGCATACTGAAGAACATTGCGGTAATGCTCTTCACCCTGTCCGATCTTTCAAAGGTTCCAATTTACCAAAAATCTTAATGAGATCTGCTTTCTTTAAAATAATTCAGTTTAGGGGGAAAAAATCTCTGTATATTTTTAATATTCCTTCATTTACAACATCTGCTGAATAATTGAAATAAATTCGACTAATTGCTATCAATAGGATAACGTAATAACTTTGTAAATTAACAACGATTCCGACCAGTATTTCGGGGGGCGAGGTGCAGATTTCTGAAACAAATAAAGAAAATAAAGAAAACACAAAGCAGCTGTTAGTAATAGTTGTAATTACGGAACTTCATACACACAGCCGCAAAATGTCCAACGCGATAACGAGAAAAAGGAAGTAAATTGACTAAAAGTTCATTCCCAGTTCGTATCGGAAGAGGATACAAATCATCATCGTCCATTCCCTAAAATAGGTCAACAAACAATCAGAGCGGGAGCAATGACAGACGACAAGGACACGAAGGCGAACTAGGATCTGGAATTCCCAGAAAATCGGAATAAACTTAAGAAACTACACTCGACATGTATATAAACATAGTTGCACTTTTCCCAGCTGAAAACGGAGATGTTCAATTCCTTTAGTATTTACGATTATGTAAGATTTCGAGGCCATGTCCTGGCTGTGGTTCGTTGACACAGTTTTCACTCACTGTTTCCATGGATTTTATGCTGTTTTTACCGTTGCTATCAGCAACACGAGTACAGTTCCTCAAAGTAATAAAGATATGGGAAAATATGTTGTAAAATCAACATATGAATTATCCCTTTTTTGCATGCTAAACCACAAACTTTTTGTGCCAGTTTCCCCGATCATAGAAAACCGCGAAAATAAAATGAGAATGAAAAGCTCATCACATGGAATTAACAGCATCCAATACGTGTGGGTGTGTCGGTTTTCCATTTGCTCCATTCTTAATGGATGCGGAGGGTATAACAATTTTCCATTTTATGGTATTTTCGTAATTTAAATTGAAAAGCTTCAATATAGTGCTGGGATGGTTGTTTTTTTGTGCAACCTGGTAAAATAGTTTCAGTTTGATGGTCTCGTCCGACCTGATTTCCGAGCATTCATGACCAATCAACCAAGGCAAATGTACGGCTATCGAAGGATGAATTTTGGTTGGAACTGATAGACACATGAATTGTTATGATTGACCCGTTTTACCCTTACATAAAAGAAGGATAATAAAATCTGTTATTTTCAATGCTCATGATTATTGTTATTATTCTGCCCCTAATAAGAAATCCAAGCAGATCCATAAGAAAGACGAAAATTTACCAGTACATGGGATGCATACTGAATAGTTACCAATTATCAAAAGTTTCTGGTATCCATAGTTTTTTTTTCTGTGTGCGGAAAATCGATCGTTTGTATTGAAGCTACAAGTAAAAGTTTTCCCAACTGAACGAGTGATATTGGGAAAAAGAAAAACATTTTCAATTGGAAAAGTGTGAAAGGTTTCTTTTTTCTTGTTTATGTTGTTGCTCATAATGATTTTTCAAGTGGAGATGAGTACCTGACACCTCACCCTCGTCCTGTTTGGTATAAAAATCGAATCGCACTACTACCCCAGCACATCGTCCTGCCGTGAATTTTAATGAAATTTCATCCCCAAACTCCATTAGTCCGAAATTCAATTTAGACGGAAATTAAGCGCTCGAGTGGTAATTGGAGAAATTTTATTTAAAAAAAAACGCAAAACGAAGATATGAAACAGAACGACTCTGAATACGAATCAGAATGAGAGAAATTCAATTCGGCAGTCTCTGTTTGGCTATTTATAAGTTTTCATAAGATTCAAAATGCCTTTCATGATTTCAATTCAAGTTAATCATGAATACTTATTGCTGGCCATTTAGATTTTTCAAATATCATTAGATATTTAAATAAATTACATTTTATAAGCAGAGCGTTGAAGTGAGTGAGTGGATTTTCAGCCAATGATTATTTATTAACAAATTTCGTGAGGAAAATTCAATTTCAAGCAAAGATATTCGTAGTGGATACTTGATTTTTTTTATTATTGCAACGCATAATTTGACAGTTTACATAAAAATATATATAGATAAAAATATCTGATGTGATTCCTGCGCAATTTACACTAAAACTCGACGAGTAAAATATTAGATTGTATAAAAATGTGATTTTTTTACAAAATCTGAACGATAAAAGATATCGATTCACGGTTTCTCTATAACATGTAGAGAATTTTAATTTTCTTACTTCAATTGTTTTTTTCAAAAAATCGTAAAAAATCCTCTCGCAATCAATTCGCAAAAATCCTCTCAGCACTTTTTGTTTTCAAAACGGCTCTACTGATTTTGATTAAATTGTAAATCTTTAAGTTTTCGGGGACGAGAAAGCGATTGTGCTAGGTTTTAAGTGAATCAAAATTCATTTAGATTTTTTTTCGGAAAAATTTACATTAGAGGGTTAAGCCGCTGATTACGAATTTGATGTTGAAATTTCAATATTTTGGTCCTAAGTACCTGTAAGGATAACACGAAATTTTAACGTTTTTTTTTTCGAAATCATACTAATATATAAAAATGAGTTGCTGTCTGTCTGTCTGTTCCTCTTTCACGCAAAAACGGCTGAACCGATTGGCCTGAAATTTGACATGAGTATATGTGGTAGTTCTGGTTCCAACATAGGCATACGGAAAAGTAGCGCGAGCGGTGGGAGGAGTAAGAGGAGGGGGTCAAGTGATCTCGAAACTTAGTTTTCCCTCTATGTTACCCTTTCGCGGGGAAACTACTGAACCGATTTGGCATAGATGTTCGTCGGGGGTCCAGCCCCAACATAGACCTATTAAAAAGTAGCCCGAGAGGTGGAGGGAGTACGGGGAGGGGGTAAAGTCATTTTGAAACTTAGTTTTTGCGCTATGTTACTCTTTCGCGGGGAAACTACTGAACCGATTGGCCTCAAATTTGACATGAGTGTATGTGGTTCCAACATAGGCATACGGAAAAGTAGCCCGAGAGGTGGGGAGTAAGGGGAGTGGGTAAAGTGATCTCGAAACTTAGCTCTTCCTCTATGTTACCCTTACGCGGGGAAACTACCGAGCCGATTGGCCTAAAATTTAGCTCCCACATAGACAACCAAAAAAAATTTTTTTGGAAAAAACTTAACCCGGCAACGACGGGTATGCAAGCTAGTTTTAAATAAAAATTTCAGGCCTTACATCATGAACCTTAAAAAGGTAGCAAAGATAAGTTTTGCCACAAAATATGAAAAATAAGATATTTACAGGTCCTTGTGATCCAATTTCAACATTGCCTTCGAAAATACTAACTCCCAGGACCCACGAAACTGATATTAAATAAATGCAAAAATTCTATTGGAATTTCTCGGCTTACAGGCCTTTAAATAAGATTAAATTCCATGAAATTAAAGATTAAATTTCATAAAAATCGGTCGAGACCTTTTCAATATAAAAAAGAGTGTACCTGAGAGGCACACGCTGTGCTTTTACGTGATAAAAATAACTCCTGCCCTTTTAGGGTTAAAGTAAAAGTAGGTATATAGAAATAAATAAAAATAATATCAAAAAAAAAATGTGGTAAATTATATCGGTCAAAATTACTCACACCTCGTGAAAAAGTTCCATAAAAATTCCGTGGTTCTGAGAGAATGTTGGGAAAACCGTATAACAGGTATTTTAATTAATTCTTTGGGGATAAAAAAGCTTCTTTATGTTCAACATTACGATATCCAGGTAAGTAACTTTTGGCGTTAAACGACGGTACCCTATAACTTAAATCCAGCCCAGGAGACCAATTTTCTAATAGAAGCATAAAATATATCTAAAAGCCCACGATTATCGATTAAATCAACAGCAGGAGTGAGCTATACAGACAATCCAAGCTAGGATAATACAACGATAACGTAAGGGAGAAAAACATAATAATATAAAATACTCTACTCTACTATATAGAGCTATCAAATATTTACATTTGCTGTGCTCTTCATGTGCTATTAAATTGTCTCCATATTTAACAACGCATCTCAAACCACGATAAAAATTTCTGTATTCCGTAATGCGACCATAATGACTTTTCACAACATAAAATCCCACAGAAACCACTTGTCAGCTTTTGCCCAGAAGACTTTGCCCAAAATGGGAAACATATTCATTCATCAATGTCATAAAATATCGCGGTTGTTTGGCTACATATTCGTAGGTATAAAATCACTACCACTATGACTTCAACAAACATATTTTTATTGCTCGTCTGTCTCGTTATAACATATTTTCATATTATATCGGATCCTTAAAACACAAAACATATAAACAAAATACGCTATAAGGATCTACTTTTCCAAGCCAACACATATACATATGCAAGCAAGTCTAGTCAATCAATCACAATTGTTTGGTTGCTCTACAAGCAAGAAAGTATGTATCTTATATCTGCAATAATTCCCTCAGTAAATCATCATCATCATCATCAGATTTTGACTCAATAATAGTAATGAAAAATTTCCCAGCTACTCTGACATAACAGTCTACAGAGGTTACAATCTTGTAAACAATTTTCCAATTTTCAATTCCATTTCATTGATTAGATATGATCGATTTAGGCATTTCAGGGACAATTTCCAACACAGGATCAAAGCAATATTTTTATATTTTCCCCAAAATAATCTCAGCAAAACACGTTTATTATAAATCATAAGATGTAAATCGTTTCGTATATTATGATAAATACATTTTATAGTCCTCCTATACAGGTTTCTGCTCAGCTCAAAAAATAATAACAACCATATGAGGATTTTTCATAAAAAAAAAATTTGAAAATAATTTTACATTACCACGGGGACTTTCAACTTTTTTATTACAACATTAATGCGAATATCTGTACAAGCATTAAATTGAAAATATTTCTCCTTTGGGTTTAACATTGTCTTTGCAATCTCAGTCCACAGGATTAATAAAAACTTTTACAAGTCACTGAATCAATCTTTTAAAAAATTTAACCAAGTTTACGGTCCTTTGTTCCTAATTCCGGCAGGAAAATTTTATATTTAAGCGTAGAAATTGTTTTCCTTTCGCTGTTATAAATTAAATTACTGTCTTTAAAATGAAAAAAAAAATACATTGCTTGCGAAAATATAATTTTAACTGTTGTGTTTTTTTTCAGGTTCGGGTAAACAAATCAAGGGTGGATATTTGCTACGCTACAAAAGTGAGTATCTAAAAATTTATAATTGGCATATGTGTCACGTCTATTTCACATACAGAGAGAAATCATTAGGTGAAAACACCCAAAATCATCGTGTAGCTTAACCAACTTCTTGGTAACCAACTAAGAAATTTGATAATTTATCCAAGATTCTTAGTAAAGTCAAATTTCGGAAGAAAATCGATTTGGTTAGCTTTTTTTCAATTTTACCGAATTCAAAGATGCTTCTTATATGAAATGCATATAATCATTTATTATCATCATACTAATATATAAAAATGAG
This sequence comes from Chrysopilus asiliformis, assembly GCA_964034945.1. Lineage (NCBI taxonomy): Eukaryota > Metazoa > Arthropoda > Insecta > Diptera > Rhagionidae > Chrysopilus > Chrysopilus asiliformis. The sequence continues at coordinate 6,716,517 of OZ035961.1, forward strand.
TTGGTGTCTGTTCGTCTGTCTGTCTGTTCCTCTTTCACGCAAAAACGGCTGAACCGATTGACTTGAAATTTGGCATGGGTGTCTGTGGTAGTTCGGGATCCAACATAGGCATACGGAAAGTATCGCGAGGGGTGGGGGAGTAAGGAGAGGGGGTAAAGTGATCTCGAAACTTAGCTCTTCCTCTATGTTACCCTTTCGCGGGGAAACTATCGAGCCGATTGGCCTGAAATTTAGCTCCAACATAGACCATAAAAAAAATTGAAAAAACTTAACCCGTCAACTACGGGTATGCAAGCTACACTCAAAGGAATTTGTGCATAAATTTTACTAAATGTACGTTAATTTTATGATTTTTGTGCATCAAAAATCAACCGATGCCATAAGTTCATTTATTTGATTACAAAATGTCATTAAGCAGTTTTTATAATTTTGCATAGAATCAACAATCAATGTCATAGCATGTATCCACATTACCTGGATTTTATGCAAAAACAAATCTCTCTTGTTGATATGGAATCTCTTTCTGTTTCTTGCTTAGTGTGTGTTCATAGAATTTAATATATGCAACTAATAAGCGGAAATTGTTTTAGTGTGATGACTTTAAAAATTAAGAGATGCGTGTTTGTTTCTGATAGTTTCTTTATTGAATATTTGTATATGGAGGAAATGTTTTATGACGGCCAATATGATGCGAAATGAAAATAATTTATTTTGAATGATTTTTCTTACAAAAACTTCGAACCAATGAATTCTCTCGGCGAATGTTGTTGTGTTACCTCGAAAAAATACTATTCCCGTTTAGTATTTTTCGAAAATGGGAAAAAATTATCGAAATCTGAAAAAAATGGGCATAAAAAATATTTCAAAAAAGCATTTCAACTAATGTCTAAACTAAGAAATGCTTTCCCAAAACTGATTTTTTGCATCAGTTCTATGAAAAATTATTGGAATCGCTTTAAAATCGAGTTTTTAGAACTGACGAATCGACTAACAAAATCGTCGCCATTTTTTCGTCATGCACAAGTGTGGCGCAGTTCTACTAGTAGTCTAATTACCTGCTGCAGGCATCCAAACATTAACAGCAGGGAATTGGATGCACAACGGTAATTGATTTTAATATCATTTGTTCAAACATTTTCGATTTTGGCTTTGACTGTTAAATTGATGTCATTGATCATTAATTCGATGTACAAATTTTTACCCCATTTGGTATCTGCATTTAATACCCAAAAAAATAATCATGGTACTGATTTCTATACACAATGTCATAAAATTTCAGAACAAGTGCGTACATTTTATGCAATTTTGCTGTATGACCTTTTGTATCTAAAAATTCTGAACATCATTTTCTCTGTGTAGTTTTCAATAAAAAAAATTAGTGAAAATATAAAAAAAGAAACGCCAAATCAAGTGTTTGGCCTCTGATATCTCACAAAACTCTTTATTATCGCCTAAATTACTCGAAAAACAAACTTTGGTGGTTAAAATGTTCACTTTTTGAGAATCGATGCGCAACTGGATATTGAGTTTAGCAGACTTTGAAGTTGAAACAGTGAAAAATGACGTTTCCGGGAATCAACTGGCCTCACCTGTAAAATTGTTTTACTGTTTGTACCTTTCCCCTACTAGTAATACCGCCAAATTTCAATTGAAGAAAAAAGCAGACTAGTTTTTACGATGCTTAAAACGATAGTGGCCGCTTTTATCGTAAAAGAGGTTTTTAAAAATATCATTGTCAGAGATTTTTTTGTTGTTGTAATTCAGATTTTTTTTTTCATTATATTCATTGTATGAGCAAAATAATGGTATAATGAAAAGTGTTCTTCTGTACAATAGAAAATTTGCGACAAATTCCAAGTTGTTGCTTACCGCCAGCTATTTTCTGCTATTGTATCATAATGGCAATGCATGCCTCGGAGTGTATCTCAAGAGGGAAATTTTCCCGGAAACAAGGCAAGACAAGAAAACTCTCGGATCTAACTCCTAATTGAAGGAATTAAGTGAAACTGGCAGACATGCTCCATTCTATCTATGTATGTATATAAAAACCAACAAAAATTCCTATCCGTAGGTATTTTAAATATATTGAAGCTAAATTGTGGAGAAGAAAAGGAATATTCTCCTCCAGCAAATCAAATTACCAGAATGATGGTTAATTAACAAAAGCTTTTCACGATGCCTCCTCTACCCACTAATTTCTTAGTGATGAAAGAAGAGAAAAAAAAAACAGGATTCGAACAGATTTTACGTAAATCTGTTTAGAAAAGAAAACGCGAGGGTCGGAAAATCTGAAGATTTCATACCCCAACGCCAATCTTATATAATCTCCTAATTTTGAAAATTAAATTATAAAAAAAATATGCATATATGTATGTAAATTAGCATTTAAATAGATCCGCGTATATTCCGTTCAAGTTTAACTTAACTAACACCAAAGACTAATTAGAAGCGATTTGTCAAAAAGTATGACATTTAAAATTTTCTTGGAAATGTTCTTCCCTATCTTGACGAGGGGAACCTGTAGTAAAAATGAGTAACCACTCATCCTATTATGAAAATCTACATTACCATCATATAACAAAGATATATCATAACAAACATTATTGCGCGAAGTTACCATAAATGCTGTATATGCAAATGAATCACACCAGATTGCCAGATGTTTTCTAAAAAAAATATTTACATTTATTTCACAAAAAAAAAACATTATTATGATCATCAGAGAATTTTAACATTGTGGGTTTTTTTAATTAGCCAAATAAGAAGGCATTTAAGTAGAAACATTTTTTTACGCATAATATGAGAGTTACTTGTATTTTAATTGTCTTTTCCATACTTGTTGATAACCTCAAATACGCCACACTAATTTTCCAAACCTCCCTTTCTCACACTACCGCAAACTGCACCTTCCCACTAACCAAGTAGGCAATTCCAATGAAATTTTTTTGGAGTTGTATGAATATGAAAAATCCGTAATGATTTTCCCACGGACAGCTATGAAATAATTCATATTATAAAATTTGCAAAAATAGGACAGTCCATTAAAATTAAAGCCAAAAATTTGAAAAAAAAAACCTGAGAAGTCCTGTCTTCTAGCAAAAAATAATATTGCGTGTTTTTTCGAACATAGCCGAATTTGTTAAAATTAATTTTAATTCAAATTCACAAAAAAACCTGCTTTAGCTATCAAAAAAGGATGTTCCCCCGTAACTTTTAACTCCCTTAACGGAGAACATTCAACCAATTTGCGTTGGATTGCTTCAGATGTCGCGGATGTTTCTAGCAATGTTTGCAATAGGATTTTCAATTTTAATTTATTTAAAAAAATAGCCCCGGGGGAATTACAAGACACTCCAGCAGCGGTGTTGTGATTTCAATCTTAAGCGAGGTGGGAAAACTCACGCGTGAACAATTAGGTATTGTGATTTACCTTGTGAAATCTAGTACATACTTAATACAAATCTATTAGAGAATATGAAAAATTTAAATGTAAACGTTGTTTATGGTTGCCGTTTTGCAAATTTTAACTAAATTCAAGCAATGTAGTTACATTTTTTTCTATCATACTAATCGAATCAAACTAATACCGTATGCGTCATAAAAATCTGAAAAATTCATATTAAATTGTAAACCGTTTAATAAAACACAGAAGTTGAACGAAAAAAAATGTGTTTTGCTCTAAACTAAATCTTACATACTAGTAAAAAAATTATTCAAAATGTCCACCTCCAGCATTTACGAACTCCTCCAAACGGGGCCTGTACTTCTTGCAGGTAAATAAGACTCCGACTTGTCGTTCCATGCGATGGTAATGTTGGACTTCAGGGCTTGCACATTACTGTGAGCCTTAGCTCCAGTCTTAGCCTGAACATATGTCTATATTAAAAAATCCAGGGGATTAAGCTCTGGAGTGCTCGGTGACCACATGTCCTTAGACCAGCAGTTTTTTAAAAGATTGGTTTTTTAAATTATCCAAATTTGGGTACTTCTGGCAGTGTGGCACGGTGCCCCGTCTTGTTGAAACACGTAAAATACATCATTACCGTAGGTTGACTCTATTGATGGTTTTACATGGCTCTGTAAGATATCCTTATCGGATTCCTTCTGATCCTTCCTTTGATTGCCCTAATCAACACTGGAGTCCTTACTGAAATGGGTCCACCGCTTCCAGATTGCGGCCCAACTATTCCTCTGGCCAAAAAAGTCGCTCTTACAGCATAAACAGTGGACAACATTACGTTCAATTCATTGGAAATCGCCTTATTGGACTTCCGCGCGTGGACCAACTTCATGATTTTCACTTTTCGAGCCTCCCCCATGTTGCTATATTTATAAACATTTAAATTTTTGGCTCAATTATGTACGAAGTTGTATTTACAAACCCTTTCAAACGTAGTACAAATTAATAAGCAACCGTTATCTCCTTGAAAATACTTGCAGTACTAGATTCCAGATTTTTATGACGCATACGGTATATAAAAATCAGTTGGTGTCTGTCTGTCTGTCTGTCTGTTCCTCTTTCACGCAAAAACGGCTTAACCGATTGACTTGAAATTTGCCATGAGTGTCTGTGGTAGTTCTGGTTCCAACATAGGCATACGGAAAAGTAGCGCGAGGGGTGGGGGAGTAAGGGGAGGGGGTAACCGCGAAGCGGTTCGGGGCGCAGCCCCTAGTTATAAATAATACAAACGATTCTATAGATCTTTGTGTGATGTTTTTTGTGCACTTTTTGATTATTTTTTCTAAAAAAAACACTGAAAAAAAATTTTATCTTTATATATCTTGGCGTTCAATTAAAATTTTCCAATACCTACAATTCCTTCCTAAAAATGCTACGCAATAGACTAATAAACATCAAATCAAGCAAGAGATATTCCATTATTTTTATACATACTCGTACTTATATCAAAAAGAAGATAATAAATTTTTTTGCATTGTCAAAGAATTTGTCTTATCTTATTAGCTTCCATTATGTCACAATTTTTTGTCAAGGAAACTTTATAAGATTTAATGATATTCCTTCGAGCATCCATTTTCATTAAATAAAGTAAACAGAAATGAACAATTTAGCAAAATGACTTTTTTATTTATCAGCTCCAAAATTTGCAAAATAAAAAAGTCTGATCAGTTAATTTTTGCAACTCAGCGCACCCTAATTTTATAAATTTACATACGGGATAATTCAAGACAGGTAAAATTGCAAAATTTCACTTTTTTAAAACTTAAAATCGATAAAAAAAATTAGGTACCTACTTAAAAAAATCAAAAAATTATTGGGTTAGACGTTTTTTCAATTACTTTGTTCCATTACTGAAATCATAACAGCTTAATTAAATCAAGGGTCGGTTATGTAAACAGAAATTGGAAAAAAGGGTTGCGGATTTGTCAACAAAAATCGCCAACAATCACACAACAAAAAATGTTTACATTTCCAATGAACATTGAGTTACGAAAACAAAATTGCGAAAGAAATTAAACTTTTAACTTCGAGCTATAAACAATTTGATTTAATTTTTGTATTCCGGGAAAATACGTAGAAAAGACATTTTATCATTTTCTTGAGTTTGAAAATTCTTAGGAGAAATTGCCAATTTTATCAATGTACCGTGAATGTTGACATATCATATGTCTATTATGGGATAAAAAAGATTGAAGTTGTAAAAGCCTTTAAAAGTCGTAAACAGTAGCCAGAGTTGTGAACGAAGTAAGGGTAGGGGATAATGTAACTCCAAAGATTAGTTTTTACTCCACGTTACTTTTTCGCGGGAAACTACCGAGCCGATTGGCCTGAAATTGGGTATAGATATTCGTCGATGGTCCAGTTCTAGCATAGATCTATTAAAAAGCAGCTCAGTTGGGGGTCGTAAGGGAAGGCGATAGCTTAAGCATTGAGACCACTTGACTAATCAGAAATTGTATTGCAGTAGATTGCTAAGCTCACTAGGTACATTTTTGCTTATTTCAAATATTTACCCATCATATCATACTCATACTAATATAAAAAAATGAGTTGGTGTCTATCTGTCTGTCTGTCTGTCTGTTCCTCTTTCACGCAAAAACGGCTGAACCGATTGACTTGAAATTTGGCATGAGTGTCTATGGTAGTTCTGGTTCCAACATAGGCATACGGAAAAGTAGCGCGAGGGGTGGGGGGAGTAAGGGGAGGGGGTAAAGTGATCTCGAAACTTAGTTTTTGCGCTATGTTACTCTTTCGCGGGGAAACTACCGAGCCGATTGGCCTGAAGTTTAGCTCCCACATAGACCATAAAAAAAATTTTTTTTAAAAACTTAACCCGGCAACGACGGGTATGCAAGCTAGTATTTCATATTTTAGATCTAGCGGTTAATACCATAAAGGGTATTCACAGAAGCTATTAAAGTAACTTTTATCGTCGTAAATAGTAAAGTTTTGTAAACAAAAATAAACGGTAGTATTTTAGCTACTTTACCATAATTAATTATAGGGGTGTTCACATTCGCTATTAAAAAAAGAGCTATTTTAATACCTTTTGAGAATACCCTTGTTTATTTCTGAAAAATAGTCAGTTTCGAAACGGTTTCTTCGATACATCGAATTTTTCAATAAAAAAAATTATTGATTTAAAAAAAATCTTAAATATATACAAACAAAATAAAATGTTAATACCTTTTTTGATGGAATTATATTTTTTGTTCGTAATATTGGAGAAGCTTATAGAAACCGAAAACCTCCATTATTCAGAAATTTTGATTTAAAATTTTGTTTGTTATTTTTATTCGTAAATTTCCCAAAATTACATGTTTTCATGTTTTATCGAATCCGAATTGAATGACTATTAGTCACATTATTCCTTGAATTTTTTCAAACCATTTCATTCTTTGAATTTTTCGGAATTCTATGCCTGTTTTTCCCTCACTGTAGAAAAAGCATAAACTTAATAAGAAAATGTTTGACAGAACGATGAATAAATTTCATTAAACATTAAAAATGTCTAGCATTATCCAACTCATATATGAAATAAAGATATATGACATCAATGTCATAAAAAAATTTAAAATATACTTGTTCATAATACGAGTAGGTACCTAGCAAATACAAGAGTTTTATGCTAAATATATTTCTATTCATAATCACATTCATACATCTATGAAGTAACACATCTACATCGCCACGCCACTCGTACATTAGACTGACTTATCATAACATACCAGCATCTTAAGAAATTCGCGGCTTTCCCGGCATATTTTATCACATCCTTGATCTAAGTGTGATAAAATATGAAAAAATAAATAAAATGAGAAAATTTCACAGCAATGAAAAAATTGGAATACACCTTTTTACTGATATTGCTTGCTACTTACGTGTATGGTTGTACAAAAATCTGTATATCTACATGTGTTAAAAATACCCACATTTGAAATAACATAGCGTATCTCATATCTTCTTATGAGAAGTATTATCTAAAAATTTCCATATTCCATCTTCCAGTGGCATACACACTTATAATATCCTTCACAACTGGATTTCCTTTGAGAATCGAATTAACACGAAGCTAAAATTTAATGGTGCTCACGTATGTTGGCTGCAAATTATTTCAAATCCTACATTTTTTTTTACAAAGAAGTAAATTTTTCAATGAAATTAACATAATTTTCATTATAAATACCTACAATTCAGCAAATGAATTCAAGATTCCCAGACCTTAGCAGAAAAGTAATAAAATGAGATCGAGTAGATTTTTTGAATCAAATAAATATGATGAAATTATATCATATATCGCAGTTAATTTTGTACCGAATTGACTTTCTCGAATTTGATGCGATGTCGTGTTTTTTTAATCTTAACCGATTTTGAGGTGGGGGAAAACTTTTGGTGGGGTGTGATTTTTTTTAGGATCGAGTTCTATCACCAATTCTTACGTCCTTGTAAAATTTCCGATCGAAACGTAATCTATTTCTATGTTTTTTTGCTAAAAATCGAAAAAATAACCTAATTTTAACGTCCATATTACCCCCTAAATATCAGAATTAACAGCTATAAAAAAAATACGGATCCCTTATTTTTCGAACCCCTACAATATATCCAAAAAATCTTTCAAATTGGAGTTGGACACCTGAGAACCTTTGCTAGGAAATACTTAAGTTTTCGGGGTGTGTGGTGATCCTATAAAAATATATTCTTAATAAAAATTATTCAAGATTGTGAAATGCTTTAAAGCGTTTGTAGGCATATATTGTAGTAAAAACTTATATGAATAATCTTTTCGTAAATTTACTATAAAATACCAATTTCGTGATCGCTACTATAGCCTCGATGTCTTCAGTCAATCATTTCATAAAGCCACAAAAAAATCCCAAATATTCTTCTAACATTCATTTTTCATTCCATTTCCCGTTTAAAATTTTTCTGCTTCAGAATCAAACAGTTTTTCGCATGAATTCCCAGCACCTTATTTACTCTTGCTACCACACATAGTCCCGCCGCCGTCCGGGTTTCCTTAACCGATAAGGAAAAAAAAGCAAAACATAAAACACCTGTCAACCCTATAACGAATTACTTTTCTCCCTTTCATCTCATTCGGGGTAGCACCAAGAAAATGTTTTTATGGGGCTTAAACAGTATGCCATGCCACAGCCGTTCCCGAAAATCCCAATTTTCGCATCGTCCTGGATATATACGAAAAGATATTATAATGACGTAACGGTTACGGTAGTAAAACATCAATAAGTTTCGCACCATATATCCCAAAGTTACAGCCCACATTGAAAAAGCCAAAGTTAAAGCTAAAGACCATAAAGTACCATTCACAATTTATATGTAGTACCTTTTGCTAAAAGCTTTACGACACAAAGTTAAAATTTAATATCACCGGTTGTAATGAACGAAAACCATATCCATATTCAGCGAAATTCAGGATTACGTTTTGCTTTATTCATTCACGGAAGTTGGAATTTTTAAATATGTCGCTTTTGACTTAAAAATTTGATGAATTTTTTCCGCAAACTTTTACTTGTCTAATATTAGTTCCTTATAACCCCCTATACAAGCATTTTTGGTGTACGGCACGTATCTGCCGCTAGAAGTGTATCTTATTTGTATCAAACATTAAAAACCCTAGGATAGCTTGGCCTTCAATATATTTATTTCGATTCGAAAGTTCATGCTCGGGAATCATTTCTATGAGCATGTCTACACCAGGATTCACTTTGAGGCGGCACGCCATTCGTGAGGGTGAGGGACGCAGTGTGGAGGGAAACCAAAAAGAGCGAACGAAGTTTAGATTCACTTAAAATTATCGGTTGCAAACCGGTTTGTGTCTCGTTTTGCTTTTATTGATCATTTCGTTGTTTGCTGTGGAGTCGTGCGCATCTGAAAATTCGGAGTTTTCTTCTTCAGATTGGCACAAAAATAGAGCCGTTGCTGATGAAGCATATAATAAACTTGTTACTGCACTTATTATATGATCCATATTTTCATTAAATTTAACAAATTTCACTGCAATCATTTTACAACTGAGTTAAATTTTGAGGTTATTTTCATCCCAATGTCTTAATGTCAAAAAGGCGTAAGATTTTAGCGAATGAAAGAGGCGAACCGTGTGCACACGGCAACAAAATGAGGAAAGACGTGCCGCCTCAAAGTGAATCCTCGTGTAATCACACGCTATATCTTCTAGTCGGCCAAATTCCGTCAATCTATCCTATATTTGCAGATCCCATTGCCAAAATACTTGTGAAATATGAAACAATATATAGGAAATAAAAAAATTGGAATGATTCCTTAATTTTCTGGGAAGCTTTCCTATCTAATGTTCCCACCTCTTAGTGAAGGCGTGCGAAATTTTTTGGGAACCTTCCCAACCCATAATTGAAGATTTCCAATTTTTTCCGAATCAGTCCAAATATTTGAAGAACTGTTCCGTTTTTTGAAAAAAATTGAATCATTGCCATCGTAGAATTGGAATAATTTCCATTTTTTCCACTGAATGGTGGGAACAATTCCAAGTTTTTTTTGTCTGCATTCCAGCAGGTGATGGGGATAATTATATTTTTTCGGCGACATTCGTACCTGGGTTGAAATAATTACCGAATTTGATTGAAACTATTACCAATTTTTTGGGCTTGTTCTCATCAAAAATAGGAAAAATTTCTTCAAAAAGGAACCTTTGCTAAAAATATTTGGACTGATTCCAAAAAATGTTTGGAATTGTTCAATAATGGGTTCGAGTGATCCACACAAATTTTATTGTATTTCCATTCAACAGTAGAAGGTTTCCCATTCATAATTGGAAAATTTCCCTAAGTTATTGAAGGAACCAAAAACTCGCACTGTTTCATATATTGCCATCCGTGTGGGAAAGCTTCAACCGAAATTTCGGTAATGACTCCAATTTTCACTGTCCGTGCGTTTTATATGGGCCATGAAAAATTTTCTAAGCCTAAATATAAGAAACATTTTTAGAATTTTTGATCATCGATTCATCATTGGCAAACTGAAAATCGTATTTGATTCCAAGTTCAATTACATCGATCAAAAATTACGTTAAAAAACTTTTTCCTCGTTCAATTTGGGATTGAAATGAAATCGAATTTTTCCACTGGCTGGAAAAACAAAAGAGAAGTAGAACAATTTCACCGCCTCCGCAAAACAATAAAAGCTGAACTGAAAATTCATTAAAAACCTTTCACGATTTGTCTAGGCCATAAAATATAAATTTCACTTTGTTAAATGAAAAGATACAAAAAAAACTGAAATCTCAATACGATGAAAAAGATTGTCTTGTTTTGTGAAAATTCACAACACAAAGGCAATCTCTATATATACATATTTATACCCGTACATACAAAAATATTCCACAATTATTATAATCATAAAAAATACAAATAGTGTGGTAAACCTGAATTTTAATTTCTCTTGTTTTTAAAAAATATATAAAAAATATATAGTTTTTATTCTTGTTTAGTCTTTTGACATGTTATTTTTTCATGTTTTTGTTTTTCGTTTCTATTTTCATGACTTAACGTTCAACGTGGAAAATTTCCCGTGGGAACAGAGCAACTTTTATGGAATCGATGGTCCGAGGAATGGGTTGTGCTCTACGATGATTCTACAATGGCTTGGTTTACGGTAGGTTTTCTTTAATAATTTTCTTGTCTTTTATTGCCACACAAGATTTGTCTGCAATAAAAAATAAATTAAAAAATCCTTTCTTTCCATAATTATGATTTGTTTGTCTTTTTTATTATGTGTTGTTCCCAATCGGAAAATATAAAAAATATATCAGTTTTAATCAACACAAAACTTTCCTCTGCAATATTTAGTCTCGGGAAAAACATGTAAAAAATTATAATTTGTTCAAACATATCAAAAATCGTTAAAGATAGGGTAAAGGTAAAGTATCCAGATCTGAGCAGATCTGAGCCCCGGCATAATTTCCACATTTACACATAATTCTTTTTTTTATCCAAATTGTTGAGGAATATTTATATGTTAATTTAATTTAAACATTCCATACTTTCGACCAGTAAGTATAAGTTTCTCAGAAAGTATACGGAAGACAAAGAAAATATGGTATGAAGTGAAAAAGGCTTAAGGGGGCTCAGATCTGGGTATTTTAACCTACGTCGAATCCGTTCGAGGAAAAAATTCAGCAAATTTCCACAGAGTTATGACGTATTCAAACGGCCTGCACCTGCTCGAAAATTGCTCGATCTAGATTTTAAATCGAATGTTTAATTTTGACAAATTTTTTAGAGCAAAATTGTGTAGGCGGTCTCCGATTCTAAAGTAGAGTATGCTTTAAATCTGTGATTCGGTTTCGCCATGTATAAAATATCACGTAAAAAATATCCTCTAAATTTTGTTATTTTTCATTTTCTTCCCGAAAAAAGCGTTTCGAGTAATTGTCAAAAAATAATATACAAGGAACCCGTTATAGTTATCGTTACTTTTCCAAAAGAGGACAAAAAGCTACGATTTTCGTAAATTTACAAAAAATTTCAAGTCTCTAGCTCAACGCGTTCTTAAGTTATTTAAGATACGTTAAACGGGCAGACCGACAGACGGATAATTTTGCCTGAATTTCGTAATGATCAGAAAGTTTCTATCTGCCCCACTTCGTGAGTTGGTCTCCGTCAAGTAATATAGATACGCGATGTCCCGTTATTTCAAATATTTTAAAAACACTCAATTTTAAACGAGAAAGTTAATTTGGCAGTTAATCTCAAAGGAAAAACGCATGTGAGTTTTTTTTTATTTTCAAAATGTTTGTCATACTTTTTTATAAGCCTAATTTTTTTACTATCTTACCAAATTTCTAATTCCTCTAGTCAAATTAAGAAATCAAATTAAAAACTACCAAAAATTTAAAAAGCACTCAATCAATTTTTTTTTGTTGATTAAATTTCATTCTTAATATTAGGAACCAGGACGAGCCTCTCCAGCAGGGAAAATTTTAGTGAAAGAAGCTCCGGAAATGTTGGCGATTGCGCATTGGACGGGACAAATACCCCGGAGACCCCCGCTCCCAGATGGTTGTACAGTTTCACAATTAATCGCCTTAGGATCAAGAAGAAAACGATCGAAAGTTTATTGGATGATAGCGAAATCCGAACGAGAAGTTAGGTAAGAAAACAATTGAAATTAAAGATCAAGTAGGTGGCTGTTCATAAATCGCATAACACAAGGGGCAAGGGGAATGAAGGAGCCTGCGGTAGTGTTATTGCAATATAACGTAATGAGAGGGGAAGAGGGTTACAAAAACTTGAAAATGATCATGGCTTCAAAAAGGCCTAATAGTTAAAACTAAGGCGTATCTTTCCCAAAATTTAAGGAAAAATAATGAAAAATGCTAATTAACAAAATTAATGTAATATTCTACAATCTTTCCATCCTTTCTCAAATCCTTTCCTTATATTAGCTATAATAAAAATCGAATTGGTTCAGGTGCTATTATAGTTAATTAAATTTTCGCAAGGTCGAAGAGGAATTTTCATTCGCTTTTCCTTAGGTTATATACGAAAAAAAAATCGAATAAAGAACAATAAATCAAACTGATTGAGTTTTAATCGGATAAGGAACTCTATTGTCTTTCATAATAGCCGACATTCAATAGAGAGAAATTGATACTTTGATTGAGTAAAATCGTTTAGCTCCTCTCACTTAATCCCTCATTCTTATCACATAGCTCTGAGATATGTTTCGTATGATTGTCCCTAAGAAGATTAATTTTCTCCAAGATCGAAAATATATTCCCTGTCTTTTAAATTCGAAAAATAATACGTTAAGGAATTGTTTTACTCTTTTTTTTTTAATTTGGTAAAAATTAAGGGGTATTGAAATGTCTTTCGATTTAAGAAAACATTTGGATGGCAAAAAAAACATTTGCTATAAGATGCTATCCAAAAAATACGAGAAGGGGAGTGGGGTCTGCGGTAACGCGTCAGCATAGGTCACACAAAAAACATCAGATTATCGTAGAGCTTTAATCACTCTTTTTTCAGCGACAAAATCTGAAATCAACCACAATCTATAAATTCGGTTACCACTTAAAATATGTTTACATATGCAAAAAAAATCCGCGAACCACATTTTCAATAAAAAAATTATCCCCAATACTTGACATAAAAAAAATGTGACAGGATTTAATTAAATGAAATTTCAGGAAAATATTTTTCGTTGAAATCACGATTTTTTGAAAATCATTTTTCATAACAGGAAATTTTTATAAGCTTGATACACTTGTTTAAACAGGGAGAACATATCGAACAGACACATTCACTTACAAAATGTACACCAGATATGAACATCGATCCACATTAATTTATTTTACCCATGAATACCTGAATATATCCTCCTTTAGCAGGCCTGCCATCTGCCTAAATGTTTCTACCAGGCAGCAGCGAACCCGTCTAATGGGCTTAGCCTGATGATTAAATACAGGGAATGGAAATTAACAGCCCCACCACTCTAAGTAATTAATATTTGAAATTATGTCCTCGTATTTGAGAAACAGGTATGGCAGCACCTGTGCACAACCTCGCATGGTTACAAGTTTTATACATCGATTCTATATAAAATGTGCTTGGAAAATTTAATATAAAATTTAAAAAATCATTAATGCAGGAAATTTATTGACCGCCAGTTTATTTTTTAATTCAATGAAGACTTATAAGATAAGTATGATGACCATTAGTCCCGGAATGGCCGGGACAGTCCCGAATTCAGGCATGTTAACCCGGCGTACCGGAAACTAAACTTTTGTCGCGGTTTTCACAATTTGTTGTTATAACTTTTCGAACGCTATAAACACGATCACCAAATATACGAAAAAATACTCTACTTCAGCTGATGTTGCTTAACATGTTGACTGCCATCATGGAAGTGAAAAAGTCGTGTCCCAGAACCCAGTAGACGTTTCTTGAGGCCAGTGGATGGTTTCATATTTCCCAAGTAATCCTTTGTGGTTCAACATTGGACTCAGACAATTCATAGGCCAAACATCAAAAAGGAGTTTCCCATTATTTTTCCCATAAGTTTCATACAGTTCTGTGCATACAATGCTTTATTACCACGCAGCATATACTAAAGTAAAGTGCTGTGAGACCACATGTCTCACACACGGCTAGAGAAGGCCATTTTAATGGCAGACCACATTGGTCTGGCAGGCAACGTGTTCAAATGTTTTACCCTGCGGCGCATTTTTAAAATTTTCCACAAGTGGTGCATGTGTTCCAAAATATGTAGCCTGTCGGGCTTTAGTAAACATTATAAGTAGGTACTAAAATTACTACAATGCCTAAGTATTGTTTTACGTATGTAACTGTTTTTTCGATTTTTGACCCCTAAATTCATATTTTCTAGAAATTTAGGTAAAAAACGCAAATCAAATGGATATATTTTAGATATATTTTAGAGTGACATCTTTAACCCTAACCTAAAACACGCGGCCACAAATGTGGCCATAGGTGAAAATTTACGAATATCTTAGTTGTGTGTAAAGATAGACTGCTATTTTTTCTAACATCTGTTTTTGTGTTATTTTATGGTCTTTTTTGGCTTTTCAGAAAGATTCCATTGATTTTGAATGAGAAGCGTTGGTTTAAAGTTACCTACTCGCAATTTACAATACGCGGCCACAGATGCGGACACTTATAGTCAATGGAATCTTTCTGTCGGATTTTGATGTATGGGAGTTTTATATAGAATCATATTCTAAATAACTTTTGTTCTTGGACTTTTTTGATAGAATGCACCGTTTTTGAGATATTCACGTTTTCGTTCGTATGGTGGGTACCCCCCCCCCCCCCCCCCCCCCCCCCTAATAGTCTATTTTTGCCCATTAACGAACTTAGCCTTGCGCTGTACGAAAAATGAATCTGCGTAAAATTTCAAGTCTCTAGCTCAATCCGTGCGCTCGCAATCCGCGCCACAGACGGACGGACGGACGGACGGACAGACGGTCGGACAGACGGACGGGCGGACGGACAGACGGACAGACGGACAGACGGACAGACGGACATGCAAAAATAAATTATTTTTATCATTCTAAACACACTGGTGTAATTAATTTTTGTGTGTGATGACGGGATTTGGCGTTACAAACGGTAAGGCAAAGTTAGTATACCCTTTGGTTTCACCATACGGATATAAAAAAGTGTTTTTTTGTTCTTCGTTACGTAATTTATTACATTTATACTGAGTGTATGCTAAGTGATCAGCACAAATCAGTTTATTGCAGACACGACGAACATTTCTTCTAGCATGTGGACCATGTAAGGCACCCACCCACTTGTGCTCCATAAAAAATCTATAGAAATATGGTGGCCACAAGTGTGGCCTTTCCTTACAACCACGATGCAAATTAATGCCTGACAGGTTAGGTTGACAGGCAATAACTTTTATATCGCGTTAAGGAATTTCATTTTAATTTCAAAATAAATTGAAAATCTATTAGAAAATGTGTAGAAATCATATAGATACATATTAAAAAAAACTCGAATTTTTGCCGTATGTGATGCAAATTCGGTATATATGGGAAACAATCACTATTAACCCATATACGTTGTTGAAAGTGGATTTCAGCATTCGATAGAGCTCCTCAAAACCATAAACCAACAAAAAATTCAAAAAATCGATTTTGGCTGATACGCCAAAACAATACTCAAGCGACAATAGTTAAATCCAGGATTCCCCCGGCCAATCCGATACATATGGTAACCCTGAGCGTGCATAAAAGAATTTTCAAATTCATTTAAAAAAAACCTTTTTGAAACCTATAACAAAGAAAAATTTGTCAAATCTTTTTTTCTCCTCCGATATAAGATAGATTTTATATTGTTCTACTCATATTTCGATTTTTGCATTTATTGAAAGAACGATAAGGAAAAACTATTTGTTCAGCCCTCTTATGGCGAAATTTCTAAAACTTTCAAAGGTTTTTTTTTCTTTTTCTTTTTTCAATTGAAAAGCATCCTATTTTAAGCCAGCTTTCAGTTCGGATTACACAATAGTTTGGAAAGCCAATAGAAAAGGAATATTTTATGGGAAATTCGTCAAGGTCAATAAAGAAAATTCTATGTAGTGCAATATAGTAAAGCGTTCAAGAATGTTATCTAGAGGACTTGAATTTAGATAAAATGAATTATCTTATACAGTGTGTTATACTTTAACATGCTATGAAATCTCTAGAAGCTTCTCAAATAACAAGCAAAGTACTTGACTCCTTTTTCTATCGTATTTATAACCATAGAATACAAGATATCGAAGTTGAATTTAAATTCAACTTCACTACTACTAAGATTCAAATATATAAGATTCAAATATCTTACGGATAGAACAGGAGCTCCTTTATCTTCGAACTGAGATTTGATTTCAATTTGGAGAAATGCAAAGAGTTTCAACTCCATGGGATAAGAGATTTTCCGGCATTATGCTTTTGTTTACCAATTCAATGATTTCAATCCTGAACGTACTTAAATATGATATTTTTTTCCATTTGCCAAATACTTTTTCTACCGTGGATTTTTTTTTCTACGAATAAATCTGATTTATTTGAATTCGTTTTAAATTCATTCCGCGTTACCAACATCCAATAATCGGATTTAAGATTATTAAATATTACCTTGATTAAACAGATAATTAATTTATAAATATTGGAAACCAGTGAATATTGATTTTTTGAGAGAATAAACCAATAAATTTTTGTTTTCATAAATATTAAATTATATTTGATCAATCAGCCAATAAATTAATAATAAAAAAAAGATATTAAAATCATTTACAAACATTGTCAAAATTAAACCTAATTTATGATTTTTTCTTTGTGATGTCTTGCTGGAGGCAACATTTGGGACCTAAAATTAAGACAAGTAGCAGGAAGACCGAGCCATGCTCGGTGACCTCAAAATCCTACTTTTGCTGATTTTTGGGGAAAAACTAAATTCACATTATCTTTACAGAGCTTTTCCAGAGTTTTTAAATTCCCGACCTAGAAAGCTAGAACTAAAACTAACGCGCGATAACAAAATTTCATAGAAATCGGTTGAGTGGTTATAGAGTAATCGATGTCACCGATTTTTGAAACGTTGTTTTGAGACATCAGGTGAAGGTTATCGAGGGGAGGCAAAAGCCAGGTTTGTGGTGGAAAAATCGAAAGCCCTTAGCCCCCTTAGTAATACTGTAAAGTTTCATTAAGATCGGACCACCCAATTCGAAGATACCAGGCGAGGGGTATCGAGGGGAGGGAAGAGTCAGGTTTGTAGTGGAAAAATCGAAAGCCCTCAGCCCCCTCAGTAATACTGTAAAGTTTCATTAAAATCGGACCACCCAATTCGAAGATAACAGGCGAGGGGTATCGAAGGGGAATTTTCTCAGGGGTGAGACCTATCTAGATCGATTTCTTGTCCCCGAAAATCCCTAACCCCCAAGTTTCGTGAAAATCGTTAGGCGGGTTTTCGAGATCGTTTGTGCAGACAGACAGACAGACAGACAGACGTTCCTCGTATTATATTATAGGATGAAGTTTTCCGGTCGGAGTTTTTCAATATCAGCACTAAAATTTCACATTTTTTAAATCTAGTCCGGATGCGAAAATTTTTGAAAAATCTAGTCTGGACGCGAAAATATTTGACTGTGAATTACAGGAGAAACAGATTGTGTACGCGACAATTTTACTCTGCAGCAATGTTTATTAACACGTATAATACACACTAGAGAACTTTCACCTACAGCACATCAGCACATTTGTTTTCAAAAAAGTGTTGCCTGCGGCGCATTTCTTTTCCTTTTTAAAACGTAATTGCTTCCTTATTGCTTCTGCAATGATGAAAATTTGAGAAATTTTCGTGCTGATTGTTGGAAAAAAAAGTTTGACTACCTCTCATATAATGAGCAACACCATTGACTCTTAAACGGATGAATTTAGAAAAAAGTCGTCTGCGTTCCGCATTCTGACTTTAAAATTCAGGTCACTTTACTGTTCCAAGTTTCCAGGGCCCTGAACCCCCTTCCCCTTGAATGAAAGTCTGGATGCGTGCCTGCCTGCCTTTGCTTCGTTTCTTTTTTTTTAGAAATTTTGATTCTCAGTGAAAGGAGTTTGAACGCTGAACCCGTTTCCCCTCCTCCGTTTCCCCTCCTGGTCCCCTCTTTTGCTTTAACACGTTCGTGGCATTTGCTCTTTCAACTTATTTTACATGTGGACATCGCGTACCACGGGTGGGTGGGTGGGTGGATTTGGACTTCGCACTGATATACTTCTTGATAATTTAGAAATAAAAATTTACGTCCACAAAAAAAACTACCGCACTATTTACTCGAGCGGTTTTAAAAAACTGTACATGTACACAGAAAATAAAATGTATGTAAATATTACGAAAACGTTTGTTAATATAACGAAACCATTTGCCCCCCATGGGCCGACAAATATTTTGTTAATGGTACGATGTCAATTTTGTTAAGTTTTTGTATTTTTGTCTTTCGTTTTCATAAAAATTTTGTTAATATTACAAATATTTTGTAAATATTACAAATATTTTGTAAATATTACAAAAACAAATCTCTCTTGTTGATATGGAATCTCTTTCTGTTTCTTGCTTAGTGTGTGTTCATAGAATTTAATATATGCAACTAATGAGCGGAAATTGTTTTAGTGTGATGACTTCAAAAATTAAGAGATGCTTGTTTGTTTCTGATAGTTTCTATATTGAATATTCGTATGGAGGAAATGTTTTATGACGGCCAATATGATGCGAAATGAAAATAATTTATTTTGAATTATTTTTCTTACAAAAACTTCAAACGAATGAATTCTCTCGACGAATGTTGTTGTGTTACCTCGAAAAAATACTATTCGCGTTTAGTATTTTTCGAAAATGGGAAAAAATTATCGAAATCTGAAAAAAATGGGCATAAAAAATATTTCAAAAAAGCATTCCAACTAATGTCTAAACTAAGAAATGCTTTCCCAAAACTGATTTTTTGCATCAGTTTTATGAAAAATTATTGGAATCGCTTTAAAATTGAGTTTTTAGAATTGGCGAATCGACTAACAAAATCGTCGCCATTTTTTCGTCATGCACAAGTGTGGCGCAGTTCTACTAGTAGTCTAATTACCTGCTGCAGGCATCCAAACATGGTAATGACGCCATGATGCAAATCAGATTTGACAAAATGTACTTCGTAATATTAACAAATTTTAGTAACTATACGAAAAAATATTCGTTAATTTTTTCGTAGTATATACAAAACTTCAGTAATATTTACGAATTTTTTTTTGTTAGGCTTAACAAAACCCATTTTGTAAATAATACAACATCATTTTTTTCTGTGTACCACCAGTGGTACACGATGTCACGGACGTGTTAAATTTAAAAGATAGTAATTTTCTGAAAATAAGTTTCTGTGAATCAGAACAAATAATAATTCCTGAAGAATGTTTTGTTTTCGTCCCATTAACTTTGATTGAGAAATTGGCAGAAAGATTTCACTAATTTTCTTTTCTTTCGAAAAAAACGAGTAAACTCTGATCGCACAAAGTTGAGTTTTAAAAGTTTTCAACTTTTCCTGTCCATCGATATTATAAAAATACATAAAATTTTATTCTATCTTGTTCAAATCCCAATAGACATCTTGAAATATTAAAGAAATTATTGTATTTCTCTTTCAGTGAATGGATGACCGCAATAACAAAAACGGTAAGTTAAATAAATAGAATTCCCAAGAATCCAATTTATTTTTAATAATGTCGTTGGTAAACTGAATTTCTTCTCTTATTCTTTAAAGCTGCCGCCACCACCACAAATTGAACTAGTCATGGATAAACCACATCTAATGAATGTTCTAAGAAGGCCATTGGTCCGAATAAGACGTGAGTATGTCCTTATTACATCCAATATTTGCTCAGCCATCTCGCAATTCGGTCATAGACAAACATCCTGGTGTTGAAAAAAATAATTATGAGTTACAAAAACAAGGGCGAAGAGTTGAATATTCCCAACCGCAGAAAAATAAATAACCAAGAGAAAAAGTTAAATACCCTAAAATACTTGAATAGCGCTTGAGTTGACTATAGAGCGTTTCCATAACGTTTGGCAGGGCAGAATAATGTTTTATCAAGAATCTCTTCTAGGATAATAATTCGTTTACTTCTCCTTAAATTGTGATGCTTCATTTTTATTCGAGTGCACGCCCAAATATTTACTTTATCATATTATAATGTTGTACGATAGCATAAATACATATAACGATAGCATAAGCATGGAAATAACTGTCATACATCCACTTGTATTATTGACGATAGACGGCAAACAACCGATGTAATAAAAACATCCTTTCGAGAGAAATTCATCCTTAATACGTTGGTCGTCGTCAAAAGTCCTAGCAATCACGAGTAAAGAAAATATAATTTCGTGGCCTTTCATAACCAGAGCCCTTTGAAAAAACAACCATCAAGAAATATTTATACATCGTACAATATATCAACCAACATAAATATATTTGTATGAAAATTTTACACATTTTCACAAAACTTTATTCATTTATAATGGGTGTTCTTCAATGGCTTTCAAAAGGATCTTCTTTTTTATTGAAAATTATGTTAGAAAATTTTGTCATTCCTTTGTTGCTCGCCAAAGTTTTGTGAAACTCTATGGTCTAAAGACTACGCGACCTATTATCGGACGAGAGGTCCAATTCACGCCCTATTTAGATCCTTCAAAGACGTATTTTCTTATGAGACATATCTGCGGGACGAGAAGAAGACCGAATGACTTCAGTTTTGGCCTTCTTCGAAGTATCGCCCTATGAGGCCTGAAAAGCTCGTTAATTCTTAGAAACGCACAAACTGATAGATTGACGTCTTATAGGGCGTAATTTCCGCTAAAACTAACTATTGGGCATTCGCCTATTAAAACGAAACAGAAAACAAAACGTGAAACTTGGCATTTCCTTCGAAAATAAGCCACATGCAAACATATTGGAAATTGGAAATTTAACACGTTGGCTACCATGTGAGTCACCGGTGTACACACACTATTGTCATTACCGTCAGTTTCTCAAGTGCCATGGTTGAGTGCAGTCGCTCGTGCGGTACAAAGGGTTTTTTTTTGTCCGTTATATTTTATTCGATTCGTTCGTTTTTGTCTGTATTGATCTTGTGTTCACTGGTGACTCACAAAGTACAGAAATGATTTTTGCGTTTTTTCCCTGTGTATACTAGCGGAGTAAGCGTGTTAAAAAGAATTATATTATTTTCCAATCAAGTTTCTTTTAAATTTCAAAAAGTATAAAAAAACGTTTGTCAATAATGCTATTTCATAATTTTTGTAATTATAAAGTGACTAAATGCAACTAAAATTTCTAAAAATACCAATAAAGAAAAATGCGCCGCAGGCGAAAAAAAGGCAGAGCAATCCCAATGGAAGCTGATTATGATTTACATATTAAGTGATAGTTTTTTCTAGTATTTAATAAATTGAACAAAAAATTACGAAATTGAATAATCCGGGACAAAAATGTAATTTGAGGGACAAATTTTATGAATTTTTTCTCCAATCCTTTTTTATTTCATTGAAATTTTCTTAAAAATTAGACAAAGGTAGAAGCCATACGACTTACTATGATATTTTCTTTCCTTTTCACAGCAAACATGTGTCAAAATTTTAGCTCAATCGGTTGAGCGGTTTTTGAGCTAGTGGTTTTGATATTATTTTTTGAAGTCATTGTTTTAGCAATGTTTCATGATTTTTCTTTATTTTGAATTTAACCATGATTTTTCTTTATTTTGTATTTAATCATTTTCTTTATATTTTGTCAAAAACTAATAATTTTCTGACAACGAAAAGTATTGAATGGATTATAGATCGTAGAACTTTTCGAGGGATTTAAGAAAAACACAAAATTTCTGGTTAAAAAACCAGCCCAATAAAAACTCAGTCGACCGATGGTGCTAAAATTTGAGGTCATATTTTCTGGAACTAGAAAGAAAATATGTAGTACTAGCTTGCATACCCGTCGTTGCCGGGTTAAGTTTTTTCAAATTTTTTTTTTTATGGTCTATGTTGGAGCTAAACTTTAGGCCAATCGGCTTGGGAGTTTCCCCGCGAAAGGGTTACATAGCCGAAGAGCTAAGTTTCGAGATCACTTTACCCCCTCCTCTTACTCCCCCACCTCTCGGGCTACTTTTTAATGGGTCTATGTTGTGGCTGGACCCGCGACGAACATCTATGCCAAATTTGATTTCAATCGGTTCATTAGTTTCCCCGCGAAAAAGTAACATAGCGCAAAAACTAAATTTCGAGATCACTTTACCCCCTCCCCTTACTGCCCCCACCCCTCGCGCTACTTTTCCGTATGCCTATGTTGGAACCAGAACTACCACAGACACTCATGCCAAATTGCAAGTCAATCGGTTCAGCCGTTTTTGCGTGAAAGAGGAACAGACAGACAGACAGACACCAACTCATTTTTATATATTAGTATGATTTCACAAATCACATATTTTCCTTGCCAGATTGAATAGTTTCCTTATTCGCCACATAATTTCTGATTTTCAAAGTTTCTCCAAAAAAAAAAAACTCCTCAATGAATTTTAAAATCGAATAAAATTGCTGAGAAACACCATAAACAATGGAAATCCACAGGAATATAAAATGTTCTTGTTGTCGAATATACAGCCAAATAAATCGAGTCGTTCGTTCGATGAACCCTCATCAATGTCAAGAACGTCGTTGGGAAATTGGAATGGCGGCGGCGACCTTCATCGAATCGGTTTTTCTTTATTATTATGGGCTTCAAACGAATAAAACGGAAATAAAAACGAAGATATGTACAATTTCAGGGCTTTAGTGAAATCAAGAAAATTCTCCCACAATATCTCTTTTCAGGGAAATTTATTTCATCTCATTCCACGCACATTGACTCAAATGATGTTTTTCATCTGATTTAAACCGTTATTTTTGATAAATTTTCTTGAAATATGTACTTTAATTTGGTGAAACATTCTTCTAACGATATAAATATGCTTTACAAAGATATTATGCTGAGCAGTGATGTGAAAAAATATGTTTACGTATAGGTAATCAAGATACGACTAGATGTACTTCAATCATTGATAAAATTGGACTAAAGATTGGTCAAAAGATATTCAAAGAAATCAATCAAACAAATTAAATGTCATGGCGATGAACGAAAGTTGCTAGGATATTAAAAATGAATGAATTTCATTATTTTTGTACCGACAACATCCCTTGTCATCGAGTCTTATTTCAGTTGTCAATTAAACATATATTCCTCAATATTCCAAATTTACAAAATGTTTATTACCGAAACAATTTTATTTTTGTTTCATTTGTTTTTAGCTTGAATGGACAAAACCTTGTTGAGTGAAAATAAAAAAAGAATAGTTATGCTTTTACTTTATAGGAATTTTATAAAAATTGTTATGTAAAAAAATATATTCAGTACTAAACATAACAAAAGCTATAATTGCCAATCTGGCAATTATTGAAAACCCGTATGGTGATTTAATTGAACGGCGTATCAAAATTTCATTTGAATTCAAATTTTCCAATAAGATTTTTTTAAAACTTGTTCCAATCGGATTTTGATGTATGGGAGTTTTATGTAGAATCATATTCTAAATAACTTTTGTTCTTGCACTTTTTTGATAGGATATACAGTTTTTGAGATATTCGCGAAAAACATTTTCGTTCCTATGGGGGGTACCCCCCCCTAATGGTCCATTTTTGCCCATTAACGAACTTAGCCCCGCATTTTACGAAAAACGGATCTGCGCAAAATTTCAAGTCTCTAGCTCAATCCATGCGCCCGCAATCCGCGCCACAGACGGACAGACGGACGGACGGACATGCGAAAATTAATTAATTTTATCATTCTAAACACACTGGTGTAATTCATTTTTGTGTGTGATGACGGGATCTTGGCGTTACAAACGGTAAGGCAAAGTTAATATACCCTTTGGTTTCACCATACGGGTATAAAAATACCAATTTTTGTGACGACACTTTCGAGATTATTTGCTCCAAGGTGTTCTCACACTTTTTGATGTCTTTCTTTGAAATCTACTCTTCGAGACCTTTCATTTAAGATATCATACGCCCTCGTACCACCTCCTCTAAAAAAAAGTGCTATACAAACTTTGAGCAGGAGTGGTATTCCGTAACTTGTTTCAAGCGTTTGTTTTGAGTTAGAAGAAAAAGCTATATTCGCTGTCTTTGTTCCGATCAAGATAAATGACAGGGCGAAACAGAGATCGCGAATACTACTTTTTCTTCTAACTCGAAACAAACGCTTGAAACAAGTTACGGAATACCACTCCAGCACCGAGACGGGAAGAGCAGAGGGACTAAAATGTCCATTTAGGATACTTTGACATGTTTTTCATGTTTTTCAACATAAAAACATATTTCAATTAAATACTGTTTGTGCTAGTGGCTTGATATTTGTTTTAACAGATTCTGCATGCCAAAAAAAACGAGAAAAATTACACCTTAATTGGAACATTTGAATAGAAAATTTCTGGAACACTCACCTCCCATCCTCGACCTCCACCACTTCAATTTTCATGGACTCCTAGATCCTTAACCTCTAGGCCAAATGTGACCTATAACCAAAATTTCGTGTGGGGATTTTTTTTTTTCAGAAAAAGCTGTTTTTACCATTTTGGTCCATTTTGGTCCATTTTGGTCCAAAAATTTTTTTTTGGAATTTTTTTTTGTTTTATGCGCATTGTGAAAAGGACGAATATAGAGCGGTATAGTATTTTTTTGGGGGGAATTAAAGTTTCTCAAAACAACACCTACACAATGACAAAATGTGTCGGCGTTGTTTTGAAAAACTTTAATTCCCCAAAAAAAAAATTACTCCACCGATCTATATTCGTCCTTTTAACGATGCGCATACAACAAAATTGATTATCTTTTGAACAAATTATTTGATGTTTTGACGATCATTACTTTGCCGGAGATGTGATGCCATCAGAAAGAATTCGTTTAATATAAAAAGTAAATATTATCAGCATAAGTTTTCCCTCCATTTTTATTTGTAAAACAATATCAGTGGGCGAAATCTAAAACGAAACTCTAGGGTCATCATTCATGGTGTATAGCCCTTTATATGACAAAAAAGCATAGCATAAGTAAGAAAAAAGTTTAGAACATATGTATTTCCTTCCGTCTACGTAATATCTTCTTCATGATTTTTTCCCCCGTTTTTTTTCTTTCCAAAAATCCTTGTACCAAATTTCGCCCTTCATGAGAAGAACATAAGAAACTAGCGATTGTCTTTATTTCTCCCCTATCTCATCGTTATTGCTACCATAACCATTAATTATTGTCAAGTCGCCATAGTAGTAGTGCTATCAGACCTTTTCTGTCAGAATGTTGATAATCATCAGGAAAATACAGAAAATACGAGACAGGGAGCAAAGTGTATAAACAAGGATGCGATTAAGTATGCCGTTAATTGAAACGAAGCTCCATTTTAGCTAAAGCTCAACTGAGTCGATTTGAACGAGAATAGGAAAAACGACTGTACATTCCAAAGGTGTCAAACGAGTGGGTCGAGAGGAAGGGGGGGGGGGGGGGGGGTGTGAATATATCAAATGGTTTATAGCTCGTATTCAAATGACGAGAACGTTCTACGTTTGTGTGATGGTTGGATACTCCCAAAGAGGACCGAAAAACAGTGAAATTAACATTCATGGAATCGTAATTAAGACAAACTTTCCCAGAATCTTGAAAAAGGACAATTAAAGTCATTCCAGGATTTTGGCGTTATCCATTGAATATGATATTTCCGTATTTAAGAATGAAACCATCAGAACCACAGCCAGTGTCACCTAACAGCAATAAAGTCAGCCATCGTCAATGTCGGAGAACTTATTGTGCACACATTAAACAGTAGTATGAAATGAGTCCATAATCAGATTTGAAATTAACGTGACCCATTGTATCACAAATAGAAAAGTGTTGTGTCGGACCACTAACTAGAAAGGTGAGATGAACATTTCATCATAACTTATATGGATACAATCACAGGTAGACAACATTCAATCTAATCCACTTCGGATGGATGATTCTACCTTTTCATACCCGCTTTTCACTTTTCAACTTTTACCCAGGATCACTTCCTAAAACAAATGTCAGAACTCAGTCAGAAATTCAAATTCGTGTGCGACGAAAAAGGATATCATTTGACTCTGGTGGGAGTCTAATGTACTGTACGGCCAACATATACCCACATTTATGGTGAATATCGTATAGGTACGAAAACGTAAAATTTCTCGTGTTTTTTTATATGTTTGATAAAGGGTTGGTTGGTTTTGTGTTGCTCATTTAGTTGGTTCATTAAGCTTTTTGCAATTACTTTCGACAGAATACATGGAGCCCATTTCAATTATATTACAAATTTAAGCAAAATCTCCAAATGCTTTAATGAAATATTTATGAGTATGCCTGAAAGTACATATATCGGGACTACAGGGTAGAACTATCCTAAGTCCAAATCTGTCAAAGCTCTTTTTATTTAACATCTGTATTGCCAATTGCACGTTCTATGCGGGGATGATAAGATCGCCATTCTACTGCTCTAATTCATGATTCAAAACTGGTTTTAAAACTGAATAACCCTATATCCAAAAAATTATTTTTTTAAAACACAAGCTTTTTTTTAAAAAAAATACACTAAAATGAAAAAAATAATTTTTTGAACACTGTCACAAACTAATCATAAGCAGACTAACATTTTCATTCAATCCATTCTAGAACAAAATTGAATTTCCAATTCCAAAAAATTAATACCCATAGCAGCCACTTCAGCCGTAGCAGCCATGAGCTTTTCCGCCAGCAGAACAAGACTTCATGATGCAAGCTTTTCAGCAGTAAAAGTCCGATAAATCTGTTCGTTTTGTTGATCGCGATTTGTCTTTCTTTTGCTATTTTCACTTAATTGTGCTGCTGGCGGAAAAGCTCATGGCTGCTACGGCTGGAGTGGCTGCTATGGGTATTTATTTTTTGGAATTGGAAATTCAATTTTGTTCTAGAATGAATTGAATGAAAATTCTAGTCTGCTTATGATTAGTTTGTGGCACTGTGTATCAAAAATAAAAGCGAGATAAATATTTATTTTATTTTTTATGTCCCTATCTCGCTTTTATTTCTGATACACAGCGCCCAAAACATTATTTTTTTCCTTTTTAATGCATTTTTTTAAATAAAAGCTTTTCTTATCTTTTTTTAATTTTATTTTTTTAGTTATTTTGTATTTGATAAGTATGACTAAAAATCCAAAATGAAAAGAATAATCACATTATTATAACAGGGCCTTCCGCTATCCTTACAGACTTCTTAATGTCAGAATCGGATTCAGCGACTTCAAAAACCCCAAAAACCCCAAGATGAGAGATTTTCCCAGAAAATTTTAGGAAAACGATAATCACGTTATCCTTACAGGACCTTCTGTAATCCTTATACCCCCAGAATAGGTTTTTTTCTTTGGAAAAAAAGGATAGTCATGTTATCATTTCAGGACCTTCCGCTATCCTTACAGATTTCTTAATGTCGGAATCAGATTCAGGGACCCCAAAAACAAAAGTTTGTGGTTTAGGCTTTGGCTTCTAAAATTATAAAAATTTGGTTTTGGTTCACTGATTTTTTTAATGATTTAGTGCTTTTTGTTTTTAGAAAAATAACAATAAAAATTTTAGGCTCTATTTTATCAAACAAGAATTTCAACTTTAAACTGGATCTCCTGAAAAATTTGCGAAATGCGACTTACGATAATTCTGCCCTGTAGTCACGATATTGGCGATTAATACATTAATAACACTTATTAAGATTTATTTTTCTGATCGGAATATCGATTTTTTTTTGACTACCTACCTAAACGAATTTGTTTAATTACCATAAAATGTTTATTGATTTATTTCCATTTTTTTTTATAATATTGAACAGCTGCCACAACAACAGAAGTCACATCCCGTAAGACGCTAACATCGCAGACACTGCCGAATCCTTTGGTAAAAAGTGATGCTGCTGTCGCAATTTTAAGTAAAAAATCAGGATCGAAGGGATCACTGGGGTGCGTATTACCCTGGGGACATGGCTGGGGATGGGCAACGCTACCGAATGGTGTTTGGAGTGGGGGTAAGTATTCAATAAACAAAAAACTCATAAGCTGGCCTTAAGGGATTATTAAATTTTAAATAGTGTTTACCGCATTGAATGAAAAGTCAAGAAAATTCATAATTGATGCCAATGAATTTTGAATACAGAATTTCTACCTGCATAAAAACTGATGAATTTTTTGTGTTGGTCATTGATTCATCCGTTGGCAACAAAATCCTGTTGTCTGACTTGTGAGATTTAACATTTGAAAGCTTTTGCTGACATTTTTCCGAAAATTTTCCGAGAAAATATTCACTAATTTCTGCGAAGCAATTTATTAGAATTTTATTAATATTGGTTGCAATCAAATATACTAAAACTCGGTTAGTTTTTACTAAGAACAATCTATTTGCTCGAAATATATGTATCGCCAAATAATGGAATTTTCAAAAACGACCTTGACTCCATTCCAGTAAAATTTACTCCAATATAATCCAGTTTAATTTGTGCGAATACTGCTCTTAAAAAAGCTGAATTTTACTAAATTGATGGTAATTTGTTTTTTCTTTCACTATACGCCCTAAAAAAAGTTTTTTTTTCACGTGAAAAAAAATCTGAGTATCTACTGAAAAATAGATCGTAAGGTCGCGGTGACAAGGGAGCGAGAAAGCACCACCCTATACACATATTATTATTATATCTACTGAAAAAAAAACTAAATAAATTCACAAAAAAAAACTTTTAAAATGTACCTACTTTAAGTAAAACAATATTGACGTAGGGATTTGACCTGAAAAAAAGCAAGATAAAACCGCCGGGAGTTTTTGCTTTCAGATTTTCCGGGAAAATTGCATATGAATTTTCCGATCTGCCCAAGTACCTTTAACGGTTCTCGCGATATTTGAAAAAAATATTGATTTTCACATTTTTTTTCCAAAACTAAATATTGCAGAGGATAGTTTTGTATTGATCATAACTGATATTTTAGATAAATTTGATGCGCATAATTTTCCACCTTGGGATACACATTTTTTACGACTTTTCCGCAAATTCAAAAAAATCTTAAAAAATCCTCACCCCATTCAAAAATACTAAAAGTGCATTTTTAAGCATCGCTTAAGAGAAAGGATTATATCTTATGATGTAATCATTTTTAATTAGCCATTAGCTTTGTATCCTTTTTAATAGAAAACTTGAAAAAAAGGTAAAACTGGTAAATAACTTTTTCCTCTCTACTTATTTCTTGAGAAATTTCAAACCCACAGAAATAGAATCGAACTAAGTGGTGGCTGACTGGAAATCGACCTTTGCCACTTGCTTCGAGATCAAATTGCCGATAAGAAATGCGCCATTGTAAGTTCCTATGAGTCGGGTTCATTTTAAAACGCATAATTTTTGATTGGATTTAAAAATTGGGTCATTCGAGTTGCTTAATTAGGGACCAAAGTTAATTAACAGAACCTCATCACGATAGACAAAGCTGAAAGTTATGTGACACCCATTAAGCTTTAAGTCTGTTACATTCAAACAGAACTATGTGGTCCATGATAATGATGCTGATTATGGTGGTGAAAATGAAGCTATGCTAATTTATCTTGAATTTTGAAGAGAAAGATCAACTTTAAGTATTATTTAACTAAGCTAGTACCGTAGTTTATATAAAAAAAAGCTGTTGATTTTTAATTTACATTTACCATCGTAGTGACGTTATCACAATATAAATAATCTTGATGGTGTCCTTTTCAATTTTCTATCCACTCTATGGAAATGTGAATCCATTACGGCAAAGTTGAGAGTTAAACCAACAATGAAAATAAACTTCAACATAAGACAGATAGTTTAATAATTCATTAATTACACATCGACCTCGTTAACTAACTTTCTTTAAATAAAATTTATTGCCTGCTCCGACTATCAGGATACTGGTGTAATTGGAGCAGATCTCTCTTCAATTATTTTCTTTTCTAGATGGTTTTCTCTTGTTTTCTTGCTGGTTTTTTTGAAAACCACATAATCACCATAACTCCACCACAATGTCGTCCATTGTTCCATAACGCTTGGCTCGTAAAATGTCCTTTCCAGATACATACACAGTTTATGGGTTTCATGAATTCCATCGAACCCATTTCTGGATCCCCTGATGTACGCGCGGGTCGAACTATGTTGAGTTTAACCGGGTCTGAAACTGATGGGTTTTATCAATTTGCATAAGTTACAAAATTGCACAGTCGCCGAGTCGTCGTATTTCAATTTTTTTGGGTGTGGTGTGGGGTTGCAGTTTGTTGTTGACATGAATTATGAAAATATTTCCACAATTTAAAAATTTCCATCCATTTATTTATGTGTTTTCACATGTTTGAATTGAATACTAGAAAATGGAGATCATAAAAATCGACCTGTTAAGTGAACTGGAAACGTATATCATTTACCCTGTTGTACGATTTTCTCGTTTCAACTTTTTTTTTCTTTTTTGTTATTTCCATACAAGAAAATATAAGAAAGTACCTACTCGTATATATTGCTTTTCTTGCAATTCTATTCGGTTTGAGTTCAATATTCGCCTATCAAAATAAATGTAGAGTTCCTTTACCGTCGATAAAATGCCGTACATTCGTTGTGTGTCGAACATGTCGACCTCTCTCATCCCAACCAAACTCGACGACGACTTTTCCATCATGCAAAATGAATTTTTATTTTGTAAAAAAAAACTGTAGATATACATTTTTTTCACCTATGCAAAAAATATACTCGTATATACGATAGACTTTATTGAAGGAAATAAGCAAGGGTTGGGTTGGCAATTGAGAGGAAAAAGAAAAGTAAAGAGAAAAAATTTAAGGCTCGATTGATGTGGCACCTAGAATGA
The DNA here is from genome assembly GCA_964034945.1 of Chrysopilus asiliformis. NCBI lineage: Eukaryota > Metazoa > Arthropoda > Insecta > Diptera > Rhagionidae > Chrysopilus > Chrysopilus asiliformis. The sequence continues at coordinate 6,747,985 of OZ035961.1, forward strand.
AGTAAATTGAATTTGATGTTATACCTATCATTCGTCAAAGGAACCCTTTTTCCGTATACGAAAATTATGGTAACGTGAACCGGAACATGATTTTGTTTTTTTTTTCTCTCTTTCTGTATCTTATTTTGGTGATAATGAGAATAGTAGATAAGGTCATTGAAATGAAGGTGAATATTTTATGAATGGCAATTTTGTTTTCGCAAATACATTTTTGATGTGACTTATATTACACATAGGCCACAAAAGGTGCAGCTTATTATAATAAAAAGGACTTGAATGAGTTTAGGTAAAGTTGTAGTCATTTTACGATAAGGTTTTTCTTAAAAAGTGTTTCAAACTGAGAAACATAAATAGTTTTTTTTTTGTAAAAAGTGTCCAAAAACTATTTTATGAAGGAAATAATTTGAGTATGATAATTACGTTATTAAATATCGCTTTAATATTTTCCAATTAAAATGAATTTATAAACAACACTAGCTATTAGTACCCGGCATCAGCGATGTCCCCCTACTACAATTGTAGTAAATCTACTACTATCTTCGCCTTCAAAAGCCTTAGTGCGTAGTAAATCAAATCTACTACTATTTTTTGTAAAATACATGAATCAACCAAAAAAATGTATTATACATGTTAAATGTAAAAGCTTCTAACGAAATTAAATATGAGGCAGCCAATACAAAAGAAGTTTTTAAATGTCATTTTCTGAACTACAGCAAGTTTTTTGTTGATAGAATTTTGGTATTATGAATGATAAAGCTATTTAGCTTTAGTTATACAAATTGGTATATCGGCATAGATAGAAAATGTTTTTTTTTTGAAAATCTGCTACTATTTTTGGTCCAATCTACTTCCCTCCTAAGGCAAATTGGGGCCATCCCTGCCCGGCATGCCTCAGGTAAAGCCCAATAATTTCATGATCAGTAACCGAAAAATTAGGCTTTTATTAACCGATTTTAAAAAATAAGGAGGTTATGTATTCGATGTGAATGTATGTATAAATATTTAAATGTATATATGTATGCGATTTTCTCGTAAACGAGTTGAAACTTGTGTTGTGTTCTGTACGACAATCTCCTCAAACCCCTCCCCTGCTAGATTCTACATCGTTTTAGATATCAAGTTATAACTTTTTGTATTGTGTTCATTGCGACACCAGGGAGGACATTTCACATATCCTTTCTCTGTGGCGCTGTCCTTTAAGGAGTTTAAAGCCCCGCCCCTTGCTAAATTTGCATAATGAGAGATATTAAGTTCAATCTTTTTGTGTAGTGTTCAGCTTAATTGCAAATAAGACTTTTTAAATAAATGCCCCTTTCGCGCTATCCACTTAAGCTCCTCCGATACTACACGGTAGAATACTTTTGGTCAAAATTTTTGATATTTTTAACTTTACATATTTATCCTAAATAAATTGAGTTTAAATTTTTAACCAAAAAGTTTAAAATTTGTAAATAACAAAGCCATTGTCAACCAAATACAGTCAAAGTCCTCTAACTCGAAATCCCTGTAATTCGAATTTTCCTCCAACTCGAATTTTTTAACCCGTTTTTTGCGCTCCCTTCAATTTTTTTGCGCTCCCTTCAGTTTGTTTTAAAAACTTCTAAAAACGAATAAATATACATATATGTACATTGTACATGTATTTAAAAAAAAATTTCAATTTCTCTAACTCGAAACGATTTTGATAGCAGCAGACAATTCGAGTTCGAGGACTTTGCCTGTAGTTTAAATTTTCATCTTTCTGGTTGAATTTATAACCAAAAATGTTGAAGCGAGGTCCTGTTGGAGGAGACCTTTGTAAAGTTTTTTTTTTCGCAAAGGAGAAATTGTCACATTTGTAAAGGTTTTTGTTGAAGCATTTTCTTCCGTCTAACATTTTTTTAAAGCGTGTGGCCATCGAAAAACTATCGAAAAACCATCGTAAAACCATCGAAAAACCATCGAAAAACCATCGAAAAATTATCGAAAGAAATTCAGTTTTTTTGTATTTGCTGAAAATTTTTTATTTTGGGCTTTTTGAAATTTGCAATCCGGCAATAATTTTGTATGAGAAATGCTGAAAAATCTTTGGGACATAAATATCATGTGCAATTTAAGGTGTTTTGCATTTAAGTGCCTTGCATTTAAGCATACTCTACTGTACCTAATATAAACACAATCAAATGATTTTCTAAGTAAATAATCTATTTTAATGGTGTATATTATCTGTTTCATTCCACAGGTTTGACTTGGTCACAATGCGAGGATTCATTTACATTACACGCTCTTCCCACAACTCACTGCACAAATCTGGTGGAGACGGCCACCGATGGAATCTACCATACGGACATTGGAGGATTTGACTTCCACTCGACAGGCGTTGAGGATATAGGTGGTGAGGACTTTGACTACGCTATGGATTGTGGGGATTTTATATTTTAAGGACAATTCAAACGCGATAAACAAAAAATAAAACAGACATTATATCGACACAGACAGAAAATCACACTTTCGAACACACGCCAGGACAAAAAGCATCTAAAGAACCGAACGAATGAACAAAAATTGCGAGAAAATGAAGGGAGGGGAAAGCGGAAGGATTCAGAAAGATTGAGAGCATTTGATCTTAACGTAAAAAGGACGAGTGGCACACACCTAATCTTCCAATCAATTTGAAGTCAGTTTCGGGCAACAATTTGTATCTTTCCTCTCCATTTGACCGGATCATGTTTTTAGGGACTAGCTTTCCAGCCAAATGCCCCACAGCCACCACCACCAGATAGCAAGCAAGTAAATATCGAAGAGCAAAGCATGTGCCAATAAATTTCCTATTTTCGGGAGTTTTAAATATTTTTTTCCACATCTCCAACCAACCCTCCGATAGCCAATTTTTGTATTTTTTTCCCCACAATTTTTCGTCCTTTTTCAAAAAGGTCTATTTTTTGGTTAATGATGAAATTCAAAATATCCATTCTTAACATCTATTTGCCCGGAACCGATCTTTGGTCTTCCCAACCCTTCTTGCTATGCACTGAATTTTCTATCTTTTGAACAAAGACTTATTTACTTCGAAAATGGAGTAACAGCGCGCTTATCGAATCGTTCAAATAAAGGAGTAACTTTTTAAAAAACCAAAAGAAAAAACAAACAACTCCTAGAGGTATTTTATCGAATAAAAGCACCGATTTTTTATGAAATTATATTTATAAAAACTGAAGATCTACCAAGTATTTATAAAGTATAAAGTATTAGGAAAATTATTTTATTATAATAACTACATAGAAACATTCGTTCGCTCGGATATTAGGTAAAACATAGTGAAATATTATAAAAAAAGAATAATAGATACTTTTTTTGTATGTATATTTCGTAAATTAAAATCGATCAATTAGTCGTATTCAGCTCGTAAATTATATAAAAAAAAACAAGTTTTTTTTCTGTTTCCCGATAGCCCTGGAGGCTAAGGGGATTAATAATGTTAATAATAATTTCTGTAAAATTATTTTTCCAATGGGATTCCATTAAATTAAAATTATATACCTAAGCAGAACATAAAAATAATGTAATAAAAAAATATATTTAAAGTTATTATCATTTATTATGAAAACAGTATTTATTATGTACAGAAAAGAATTTAATGTTACTTATGTACGTTTAGACAAGTATAAGTTATAAAAAATAAAAGAAATAAATATTCGTAACCTTAGATTATAAGTTTTCTATGTGATGTTAGTTTTAGAAATCCCCTCCTCATAAATGTGCTAAAGATGCCTTCTTTCCACTAATAAGAGAAATATATATATTGCTACTATCCTTACAATCTAAGTTATAATAATTTTCATTTATTGTCATTTTCGTTTAATTGCTTGTTGTTATATTTATACCTACCCCTACCACCCCCAAAATGTGCCAAAAAAATCGTTTATAATAAATTTTCAGACTCCATTTAAGTCGCTTATGTTATAAAAGTCGTAATTTTAGATTTTTTTTTTGTGAAATTAAAATTTCTCTGTGTTAATAAATTTGAATTAAAAAAACTGGCCCATATTTTCAGTCTGTGTTTAGGAAAAAAAATATGCGAAACATTTTTGATTTTGAAAAAGTACAGCCGCTGGTTAATATTGAAGAAATTGAAGAAACTTTTTCAGAAATATTTAATATAGATGAACAAAAAATATACTTTTTTGAAATCTTCTGTGAAATTACACAACATCGTTTCCCTACTAGTATTTTTACTATAAATGCCAGTAAAGTATTACCTTCAATAGCTGCCAAAAAATTCACCCCGTCAGTGTTCAAAACCAAAAAAGAAACCAAAACCGTTAACAATTTTTTAGTTTTGTTTAATTTATCTACAAATATATATATTAAAAAGTTTTTGAAATGGATTATTGTTGTGATATCTCAATGATACCTAAATAAAAGAGCTTCAAGATCGTTCCACCTTTAAACCTTGTAGGAGAAGATACAATCAAATTGAGTTGATTTAAAAAGTAATCTTACTACCTATGATACATACATTGATCTAAAAAAAAATCCCATGCCTCTAAAAATAGCTACAAAACCTTATTATTCTTATTTTAAATATAAATTTTCCATTTCCCCGATTATAATCTCTTGCAATAAAAATTTACTCGTTAAACAAATGGAAAGAAAATTGAAATGAAATTGAATTTATTAAACGAAAATGGCAAGAACGAAACAACAATACAACAAAGAAAATATATATATATATAAAAATATATAATGCTATAATATTTTTTAATGTACATTTCCTATTCAACACAGTGTAAGAATAAAACACCAAATACAATCAGATATTGTTTATTACTCTTAACAATTTGAAAAAGAAGAGATTTTTATATAATATGTCAATTTCACATGGTAATTTCATTATTTTATTCATTAAATTTTAATTAGTAGTGACTTTTATAGTTGAATTTACATTTTTATAGAGGTTTATATATTTAATTTGATGCATTTGACTTTATTTGAGGCAAATTATTTAGTTTCGGTAGTTTTTAACTCTAAACTTTTATGTCTATTGTATTATAAAAAGTTTAAAATTAATTTTATTTGAAATTTGTCAAAATTTTAAGTCATTATTTAGGCGAACGTGGGACGAAATGGGCAGCTTTAGAGGAATCTCATATAAAAGCCATAATAGACATAACAACACTGACAAACGCTTCAAAATTCAAAACGCTTCATAATCAACCATTTGTCTTTGTTTATGAAAAAACACGTTATCAAAAATAATAAGTCCCTCAAAGTAATATTTTGGTGAATGGAGTCAAGCTGGCAGGGTACCAGCTTTTCCCCGTCCATTTTCTCGCGTTCCCGTATTTAAATTTTCACCCAGTTATAAATAAAGTCTCGTGCATTTTTACTTTCCTCCGATATGGAGGGAAAGTATTGTTTCATGACCGAGACCGACTGAAGAACGGAGGTAGATAAAAACTTTGTGATCAGTAATGGTTCAACCACAATAAAGGCGGCAAGCGTCAGCGACAGCGGCGACGGCGGGCGGCATGGCGCCGCCACACATACCGCCGAGCCAGCTGCAATGATAGCGGCACCGTCGGCATATGCTTCTGTCAAAATTGAAACGTCAAAACTTATTTAATTCGTCCGCTACTTTGCTCGATTTATTTTCCATTATGTCTGTCCTTTTATATTGAGAATGAGCCAAATCGTAGAGCATTGGATTTACTTTTACGACCTCTTTTAATTTTTCCTCCGTTGTCGGCATCTTGCGAAATCAAAACTTCAAAAATCTGCATAGAATGTGGCGCCGAATGTGGTGGTTGTCACAAAACAACGAAGAAAAATCGTCATAGAATGTGGCGCCGAATATGGTGATTTTCATAAAACATTTTGGGCGGCAAGTTTGACTTTGTTCCAAACTCGGCGGCGACGGAAAAAGTGCGTTGCCGTTGCCGCTGTATTGTAGCAGCTCTCGTTGCGCTACGTTAGTGCAAAAAAATGCAGCCTGCCGCTGCCGCTTGCCGCCTTCACTGTGGTTGAACCATAAGACATCCGTTTCAGGAAAGATTATAAGAAAGTCCGTGCATTTCTCTGTCAGTCTGTCCGTTTTACGTATCTCAAATAACTCGAGAACGCGTTGAGCTAGCGACTTGAAATTTTTTGTAAATGACTTTACGAAAATCGTAGTGTTGTATCAACTTTTGGAAAATTTCATTTTTTTTTGTGACGATCTTGTTTCAGTACGAATATATACCGAATTCGATTGGAACAATCGCCCTTATCCATTTGTTTATTGAAACTAACGACCCTGGAGGATATGACGGAGACTGAAGAATATTTTGGTCACAAGAGAGATCAAATTGGTATTTTACAAAAGTAGACCGATCTTACCCAAGATATTCCTGCTTCAAAATTGGTTAGTTGATCTCTAACACCTTAATTTGAATAGCAAAAAAATATTTTTGAGCTTTCTAAGGTTAGGCGCGCACTGCGATGGTAAACATATGGAATGGTGCCTGAGTGGGAGATCAATTGATTAACAGACAGAAGTAATGTAAAAATATCTTAACAAACAGCAAACTCAATAGCAATCAACCAAAATTCCAATTGAAACTAAATAATTTGCCAAAAAATAAACTTGCTTAAACTAAACTTAATACCATTAACGTTACAATATTATAGTAAAACTATTTTTATTTTCTTTAAGGCAAAATCATTCAATAAAACTGAACGTAAATACCGGATAAAGCTTAAACTGTGCTGCACGTTTGACACTTTTCAATTTTTTGGAATTGACCATAAACGTAAACAGAATGTCGAACATAAAAAAAAAGATAAACTATTTTTGAAATTAATATTTCTGAAACGCAAAAGCCATTCATGGAAATAGAAGACCAAAATTTTCGAGTGTAAAGTTTACCCTTTTCCATAAAACAAACTAGAATGCCTTTCAAATAATAAAAATAAAACTTAATAAAATATCTAACCTATAAATTAGGATTTAAAAAAAAAACGTAAATATTTGAAATATATTTGTAAATTCGTAATTCGTATCTAGAATATGAAAGCTAATAACCAATAAAGAGACAAAATAATTGAACAAAAAAATGTGTAAAAAAAACTGTTTTCTCGAAAATGAGATTTACATAGAAAATATATGTATTTTGAAAATATTCATTAGACCAAATCTAAACAAATGAAAATGAAAATAATATTTTATTGTGATGAGTCCGTTTTGTATAACTACCTGAATTTATTTAATTGCCGTTGAAGTCAAAACAGTGAATTTAAACGAAACTTTTGTAAACATACACAAATACAGGACTCATTGTTTTTGAAAAAATAAAAAAAAAGAGAATAAATTAAAAATGAAATATATAAAGTTTAAAAATGGTAAAGCTTATTCTACATACAGGTAAGCATATTTTATATATGAGAATTATTAAAAGTGAAACATAAATAAAATTGTGTCATTGTATGGGGATAAAATGATATGGAAAATTTAATTATTATAAAATATACTGTATTTATGTATACTTACACTTTAATACCATTAAAGTTTATGTAACATTTTGTAAAACTATCACTGATAATCGATCACACTTAAATGAGTTTATTTGATTGTAAAACATTAACGATACTAACTAAAATCTAACATAAATGTGTCAAATACATTTTTAAATAATTGAAATGAACCCGCATCGATGTTAATCTATTAATTAACGGAGATAAATTTAATAATCATAATACGAGTACGGGCATAGCTTATAATATTAGTATTCATATTTAAGAGGTTTAAATAATTGTGGTTTTGAGTGTCTTACTGTCAATTAGAATCATCACACATTCATGAAATTCCATTGAGCGTAAACCAACGTCGCGTCGAAGCGTTTAAAAAAAAATAGTGTAACGAATTAATCGATTGACTACACGAACCGATTTAATTTTAATGTCATTTACGCTTCCATGGGTTTATGAATTTTCATCAGATATTTTCAAGAATTAAAACACGGCATTAATTTTGTGGTTTCAATTTTGGCAATTAAACAGAAACGTTTTAAAGGAGGCATTTTCTCTGGGAATTTAAATTCCGGAAAATTGAAAATCTCTTTTATTGTAGTTTTTTTTTATTTATTAAAAATATAAAAATATATTCGCCAACTTAAATGAATTTCCATTTAAACTTTTAAAAGTCGATCCTAACAAGGCCCAGGCATCAAGATAAGTTCTATTTTACCCAAAACTTTGTGTTTTTTTCGCCAATAGAACATGTACTTCCCCTTACCCTACTTTGGTTGTGCAAAAAATCATTACAAATGTTTATTTTTAGGGGATTTTAGACACTTTTCAAACACCGTGGTATTTTTGAGCTTAAAGGTGCCGCTCCTCATGAGAGTAAATACGCGAGTAACTCTCAAAAACTCTCGAGAGTTACTCCCAGGAGGTTGTCCATTTGAGAGTTAATTTCGGCGATTTTTCTCTTTTCAAGACCAATATCTTGATTTTTTTGCCACCTTGCTTTGGTGAGTTCTCGAGAGCTACTAGCGAAATTCAAACGCCGTTCATATCTGGCGAGCAATTCCCTGAGATTTCAATAGAATCACTTTTGACAGCTCGCAGAAACTAGCTCGCGAGTTTTTGCGAGTTTCTGCGAGCGACTCTCAGAGACGTGTCCATTTGCGAGTAGCTGCTATCGAGAGGTTCTCGCCGGCATTTACTCTCATGTGGAGCAAAACCGAGAAACAAGTGTGCTCTCTATGATCCGTAAAAAAAAATTGTGTTTTGTTTTTGTGGGGGGTCAATGGGAAGTCAAAGGATTGTCGTGGAGGTGATGTCCAAAAATATTCGCATAGCCTGATTTAGTAAACCTTCAATGTTAAAGTAAACAAAAAACCGACCCCCCATATTTTAGCTTAGATGCTTTTTTACTTCAATGTTAAAGTAAAAAAGCATCTATGCCAAAATATGGGGGGTCGGTTTTTTTCATAAATTTAGTACAAATCACTGGTTCTCGACCTTTTTCAGTTAACGACTAAGATGACGTTTTAAATTCAACTTGACCGTCTCTCGAGCATCGTCGCTCTGTTGGGGTACTCAGCATATTCAATAGATATTTCCATGGGAAATGTTCCACCGAAATTTCCCAACTTATTCCTCCACGGTATGTTTTCCCTAGACCCTCTCGTGTAGCTGCACGTGCGCACGATTCTTCCTTGAGCCTCCCCGTTTTCGTACAGTAAAGTTTAAGGGCTCCTTCATTCCGCGAACAACAAAACTTTGGAAGGATTTACCATCTGATGTATTCCCCCCGGGCTATAACCCGCAACAGTTCAAGGAGAACATAAATCGACATCTCCTTTTGTTCTTGCGACCATCCTGAGCTGTGCTTCGGCATTAAAGGGTGTTCCCCTAAACTCTGACTAGAACTATTTATAAAATAAAATAAAACTTGTTCCACGCTAGCTTGCGCCTTCCGCTCCTTCCAGGAATAGCCGTGGACCACCCAAGGATTGGTTAGAATTCCAGAAGTAGTTTTTTTTGCGCCTCAAGAATCGTTCTAATGGCTGCCATATCTTTCATCCACATATAAATGTGCCAAAAATTGCGCGTTTCAACTACTTAATTTATCTGTAATACAAAATTTGATTATTTCTTCTTCTCTTCATTTTAAATGTTAACACTAAAATTAAATTGGATTCCACTTGACTTCCAAAGACTCAATCGCTTAATAAGTTAACTTAACAATTTTACCTGCTCGCTCAAGAATTTCAAAAAAGTAAGTCACGAAAATTAAAGAAATTAAAAAAAAAACATGAATAAATACGGGTAGGGCCCGATAAAATAACCAAAAAAAAATATTTTTGAAAAGTAAAAAACTCGGTGTTAAAACATTGATATAATTGTAAAAAAAAAAATTATTGAATTCACATACATAAATCATAATGTGGCCCATTTAGCTTAGAAACCATAAATTAAACCTATTTTAATTATATAGAATCGTCAATGAAAAACGGAATTATAGTGCATGAGCTGCACATTATCTTTAGTAAAAAACCAAACGTAGATTTAATATTAACGAAGACCAGAAGGTATGCGGCGAACAAATCAACAGACGTTGTAATTTTTTTAAATATCTTTAAGAAAATGAATCCCGAGGTAAAAACAGAATATTTGAAATATTTTTTTAACAAAAAAAAACATAATTATTTTTAAAATGGATGAAGTAATATATAAGCATATACACACAAATACATGTGCGTATATTGAGAAGAAGACAAGAAATTTTATTTAAAAAAAATATATTTATTCGCATAAACTTGTTGTAGGATATTGTACCCCTAATTTCCAACACAATTAGGTGTCCGATAGTAAACAGGTTAATGAAAAAAGACCTAAAAAAAATTTAAGAGAAATTTAATAGACTTGACTGTATTAGGAAAATATATAATTAATGATTATTACAATAATTTAAAAAAAGAAATTAGAAGTAAACATTTAAAAAAAAAAAAAGAAAAATTATAAGAAAATTTTTGTAGATAAAAGGAAATCAGGAGAAAAGTGGAATGTGGTAAGGGAAAAGTATTAAAACATTGAAAATATCATTAGCTAAGCATAAGTCGCTGGTCGACTAGTTTATTTAACCAAAAAAAAAATATTTTTTCAACTTATTTTTAGTATGAAATGTTGTCGTAAAACATGTATGTTGTTTTTTTTACATTCACTTAATTGATTTTCCTCTGTCGTCGTTTATAAAAATTTCATTACATTCGGTTATCATCACCTTAAAACGGCTTCTTTCCTTATATGAAAGTTATGATTTTCGGCAATCTTCCCCAAATTCACTCAAATGTTGTAAAACGTTAACCAAAATGAAAAACAATTTTATGAGCAAAATTATTAAAAATGAAACCAATCCAACCCAATGTGTTCATTTCATAAGAAATATTTAAGAAACAAAACACTTTAACCGCAAAAAGCAAACGCAAAAAAAGCTGAATATTAAATATTAACAATATAGATTTATGAAAAAAAATACCACTTAATAAAATTCTTATAAACGGATTATTAATATAAAAGAAAATTACATTAAATACTTTTATTAGAAATAGGTGACATACAAAACAATCGATTTATAACAAAGACATCAACAGAGATGACACAAAATATATGGTAATTTCGTAAAGTGGACATTTATTACGACATTTTTAATATTTCTGTGGAATTACAGCCCCAAAAAAAAAACATAGCCGTTACTCACAAATTCGTGTATTAAACGTAAAACAACAGCAACATTTTGAAAAACAAGCTACCAAAATAAATTAACATGCATTTAAATAATAAAAATATTTAAAAAAAAAATAAATCTGAACAACCCGATAAACAAATAAATACACTGCACAAATTTTATGAAAACGTTTACAGGTTATAAAGAAACGTTAAAAAAAATTTAATAGCATTGATTAATATAATATTATTGTATTTTTACCTTATAGAATCTTTTTTATATGGATTCTTTTCCCGAATTTCAAACTATATAGTTTCATTTTGAACATAAAGAAAATTTAACTAACATTTAGAATTTAAATTAATAACAACCGTAAAAAGGTAAAGTAATAGCAAATTTAAAGTGAAAAAAAAAAATAATAAATTAAAACAGAATATTTACAAGTCAAAAATATATCTAATGTAATGTTGATTGTAAAAATTGAATTAACATCGTGTATTGTATGAGTGTTTAGAGACAAAAATACAAAAAAAAATCCATGTTAGAATGTTTCAAGGAAAAAAATATTATAAACATGATTAAACTTATGTTTGTTTTTTTTAGAAATGAAAAGCGTTAATTTACATATATTTTTTTATTCTAAAAAAACGTCCAAGAAGGAAATATTGGTTAATGTTATTATTTGGCAAAAGTTGTGAGTTTATGGATTTTGAAAAATCCTTGTGGAATTTTTTGGTTAACAGAATATTTTTATATGTATAATTTTTCTTTTTTCAATAATAAAATAATGTTTGTTCGATGCAAATGGTTTCATTTAGTTTAATTTGTATAAAAATAGTGAAACTTATTTTCACCTGTTACTTTAAAAATTTTCAGATCAAAATACAGGTCACAATTTTTATTTAGACCAAAATGTAGACCCAATTCTAATCATACTAATCATACTAATATATAAAAAGCTTTTAAAAAAATGAGTTGGTGTCTGTCTGTCTGTCTGTCTGTCTGTCTGTATGTTCCTCTTTCACGCAAAAACGGCTGAACCGATTGACTTGAAATTTGGCATGAGTGTCTGTGGTAGTTCTGGTTCCAACATAGGCATACGGAAAAGTAGCGCGAGGGGGGGGGGGGGGGAAAGGGGAGCGGGTAAAGTGATTTCGAAACTTAGTTTTTGCGCTATGTTACTCTTTCGCGGGGAAACTACTGAACCGATTGGCCTGGAATTTGGCATAGATGTTCGTCGGGGGTCCAGCCCCAACATAGACCCATTAAAAAGTAGTCCGAGAGGTGGGGGAGTAAGGGGAGGGGTTAAAGTGATCTCGAAACTTAGCTCTTCCTCTATGTTACCCTTTCGCGGGGAAACTACCGAGCCGATTAGCCTGAAGTTTAGCTCCAACATAGACCATAAAAAAATTGAAAAAACTTAACCCGGCAACGACAGGTATGCAAGCTAGTATATCTTCTATAATTTAACCTTCTTCTGATCAGTTGAAAATGTAGCTCATTTTTCATTTTTACACCGGTCTAGATGAGTAATAATCGAAATTTTATATCGTTTAAATTTTGTTATATTCATTTATTCCAAAAAGCGCATAGGTTTCCAGAAATGCTCAAAAAACCGTATTTTTTCAACAAAAAATGTATGGGAGGTACCCGTTATAGCTACCGTTACTTTTCCAAAAGTTGATAGAAAACTAATACGATTTTCGTAGAACTTATTTACAAAAAAAATTCAAGTCGCTAGGTCAATCCGTTCTCGAGTTATTTAAGATACGTACAACGGACATAGCGACAATCAAGGGCACGGACATCCTCAGAATTTTGCCTGAAACGGATTTCCTACTGATCGGAAAGTTTCTATCTGCCTGCGTTCTCGAGTCGGTCTCCGTCAGGAATACAATACTTTCCCTCTATAGCAGAGAAAAGTAAAAGCTGTTTGGAATATAATTTTGCACAACTTTTCCATACACCGTATTCCAATCTGAGTTACTGTTGAAGGGTTATCGCTTTTCAAGCTATTTTCGAGAAAACGGGTTGGGTTGGGAAAACAAGGGTCGGATTTGCTTAGACTTGAAATTCACCCGTCCAAGAGTTAAAAAAAATTTCACGTGAAATCGTGAAGAAAATATTGATTAATTTCCGTTTGCCGCTTTTCAAATGTCATGCACAATCAATTTACTTATCACAATTGTTAGGGGATAAAAAAAACTAGTAAATTTGGCACGTGTTCAGAACAATCATTGACTGCATTAAATATTCAAACATTTAAAAGGATTCCAATGTTAAAATTTGCAACTGTCACAATGATTTAATAAAACAAATCAACGAAAAATTGTTTTGATTTACTTTTCCATGAAACGAATTGCAGTTTTGATAAAAAAAAGAAGTGGAAATCAGGTGAAATGAAATTAAATTAGTGTAAATTGTATGTTTTCCAAAAGATAAGCTCACATTTGTTGGAAATTTTTTGAAAGATTTGTTTGATATATTCATGGGAAATTTTAGATATGTAATTGATAAATTGATATATTCATGGGAATGGGTGTTCTCTAGAGTCGTGTTGTGATTCTTACGAAAAGTGATCATTTTTCGTTATTTTAAAAATCAAAAAATGTTTTACTCCTAATGAAAATCGACGTGTGATGAATTGTGCCAAGGTAGAATTATGAGGAATCATTATAGACACACACTATTAATTTTCCGAGTCCTTCCGATTTATAAAGTCTTCAATTTAACCCTTTAAGACACGCATTTTCCAGAAAATCTGAATAAAATGAAAATTTATATACTGGAGTTTCTGGGGTCGCTGATGACGAATTTGAGGTCCAAATTCAGGGCTGCGGAGTCGGTAGTTCAACCTTCGACTCCGGAAATTTTAGAATGTCCGAAGCAGACTCCTGAAAGTCTAGAAGGTCTAACAACAACTTCGACTCCTTTGTTTAAAAAAAATCATCAAATCACCTCAAAACGCCAAATCAAACATAGTTTTTGGACCTATGTGAACTTGGCTGGCGAAGTGCGGAAACTCGAAATAAAATTTACATGAAAAAATTGTACTAAATTGTACTGCAAAGAAAAAAAAGTGTACTAGTACAGTTTTCTCAAAAATCAAAAAAAAATATATTTTTTGGTTTCGGAAGAAATTTTTTTTCGTAGAATAATTGTACTAAAATTGTACTAAATTGTACCACAAAGGAAAAAAATTGTACTCGTTCAGGTTCCTCGGAAATTGATAAAAATCGAAAAAAAACGATTTTTCGCGAGAAATCGGCAGTCTTGTTTCGGAAGGAAAAAATGCTTTTTTCGATTTTTTTCAATTTCCGAGGAACCTGAACGAGTACAATTTTTTCCTTTGTGGTACAATTTAGTACAATTTTAGTACAATTATTCTACGAAAAAAAATTTCTTCCGAAACCAAAAAATATTTTTTTTTTTTCGATTTTGGAGAAAACTGTACTAGTACACTTTTTTTCTTTGCGGTACAATTTAGTACAATTTTAGTACAATTATTCTGCAGAAACATTTTTTCCTTCCGAAACAAGACTGCCGATTTCTCGCGAAAAATCGTTTTTTTTCGATTTTTATCAATTTCCGAGGAACCTGAACGAGTACAATTTTTTTCCTTTGTGGTACAATTTAGTACAATTTTAGTACAATTATTCTACGAAAAAAAATTTCTTCCGAAACCAAAAAATATTTTTTTTTTCGATTTTGGAGAAAACTGTACTAGTAGGGGAAACTGGGGTATTCTGGACCACGGGGAATTGCGGACCAGCGTCATTTTGTTTCCCCTAGTAGTGGTTGGTAGCTGCAAATAACTGTAATCAGTTTGCCTCATGTTAAGCTAATTTTCCTAACAGTACTCGACTTGTGTATACGCACTATCACCTCGCTTCGATAGCAAATAGAAAAGTGATACTTCGAAATTTTTTTTTTCACTTTGTGTTTCGCTTAAATTTAACCACATTTTTCGAGAATCAACTCAAGTAAATATATTGATAATATTCGCGGAGCCTTAAGCATTCGACACTGACAAGAAATTTTGCATGAAGTTTGCATTGTGTTACTAATAGCTGCCATATTGTAAAAAAGAGCATTCGGGGAATTGTGGACCACTTTTGTCGGGGAATTATGGACCACTCAATTCTTGACATTTGACAAGCAAACTTCGTGTATTTGATGCATATAAGTGTTTTTTCATGCAAAAACACAGCATTAGATTTTCGGCAATCATACTAATATATAAAAATGAGTTGGTGTATGTCTGCCTGTCTGTCTGTTCCTCTTTCACGCGAAAACGGCTGAACCGATTGACTTGAAATTTGTCATGAGTGTCTGTGGTAGTTCTGGTTCCAACATAGGCATACGGAAAAGTAGCGCGAGGGGTGGGGGGAGTAAGGGGAGGGGGTAAAATGATTTCGAAACTTAGTTTTCCCTCTATGTTACTCTTTCGCGGGGAAACTACTGAACCGATTGGCCTGAAATTTGGCATAGATGTTCGTCGTGGGTCCAGCCCCAACATAGACCCATTAAAAAGTTTTTAAGTTCTTTCCGGTTTTTTTCGTATTCTAAAATTTAGACAAAAAGCTTAACCCGGCAACGACGGGTATACAAGCTAGTTTCTAAATCGGCCGTTTTGACATCGCCAGAGGATGTAAATGACCTTCGTGAGAAGGCTGATATGAAGCGAAAGAGATTGGAGAGAAAAGGTGATAAACCATAATCGAAAAAGCAAAAAGATCGTGTCAAATCGAAGACATCACAGAAGAAACAACCCTCTTCAACCTATTGTGAGGTGGAAGAATACATCGATTTCTGCATAATTTGTAAGAAAAATATGCCAAAAAAAATGAACCGCCGAAATACCATCCATTGCAACGTGTGCGATCGAGCTGTTCACTTGGGATGCTCCGGAATGACTGCAAGTTACTGGACTTGCGAACATTGCGTTTCGGACTGATTTTCATTGCAATTTTTCACTTCATTTCACTTTGTCTGTTATATAATAAATATATGAATCAAAAAAAAAAGTTTGTCTATCACATTTTTCCATTTTTAATCGATTTACAAAGTGGTCCACAATACCCCGAGATTTTTCAAAATCGCAAAAACGCCATTTTTGCGCCAACTGATAAAACTTGTATAATTTAATACAATTTGACCGAACTGCTGTGACCCAAAGAGAGGTTATTTATCGTACTACAAATTCAAGCTCTGAAATTTTCAGAAAAAGTTATTTTTTTACGATTTTTTAGCCAAAATGAAAAAGCGGTCCAGAATACCCCACCTTCCCCTACACTTTTTTTCTTTGCGGTACAATTTAGTACAATTTTAGTATAATTTTTTCATGTAAATTTTATTTCCAGTTTCCGCACTTCGCAAGCCAAGTTCACGTAGGTAGTTTTTGGTTGCAAAACAATGAGGTTTGACCTAAAGTAGAAGGACAATCAATTTTAAAATAATCGATTCGGAGTTGGAGTAAACAAATTTTCTCCGACTCTTAAACTCTTTTTTTTGGAAATTATCGCAATTTTTGTTTTTGCGTTTGCAATCTTGGATCCACCATCTTGGATTTCGAAAATCTGATAATGTATTCCAAATCAGCGAACCCAAAAATTCAAATCTTGATTTTCAGGCAAAAATTCACTTATAGTTCGTGCTGGAGAATGATTCTGTTTCTGTAGAAATGTGTAGTTTTTACACTTTGTTAATTTATAATAAATGTGCGACTTATGCAAAACACTTTTCAACCTTTCATATATATGTTCCGGTAAAAGAAGTTAAAAAACTTAAAAAACCTAAAAAACAAACAAATATTTTATGTATATGTAAAAATAAATAGGTGGTAACCCAGCAAGATTTTAGTAACGTGTTCAACTACAAATGCAACACTTCGCATCTGTAGAAGTATGTAAATGTTAATGTAGTGGTGAATATTCTTAAGGCGGAAACAGAATTGCGGCTTTTTGGGCTTTGGGCTTCGGCTTCAGCTTTGGACTTTGTTGGCTTCGTCGGCTTCAACTTTCATTCGAACACAATTGCAACTTTGACAAATAATTCATAATTCTTCATATTTATTTGATAATTCTTCTTTTTCGCATTTCTGTATTCCTTGTTTTTTTTATTATAAATAATTTCATTTTCTTGCACTATATTTATCAACTTTTCTTCAAACATTTTCAATGACAATCATTTACTCACAAAAAAAGTTAGGTTAAAGTTGTCAAAGCCGACCAAGAGTAGAGAGTAGAGCTACTACGACTTCGACTTCGGCTTCACCGGCTTTGCAACTTTGCTATTGTGTTCCATTACGTTGAAAAGCATTGAGTCTACAGAACTGTCAAAGCTGAAGCCGAAGCTGAAGTCCACAAAGCCGCAATTCTGTTACTTTCGCATCGCCATTGCACGAAAAGAGACAAACTAATGTCATTCCATCCAGTCATTCTGTTCTTGCATCAACTTTTGTTATTCCCAGTGACATTTCTGCGGAAGCAACATCGAATGATTCGGAAATTCCACAATTTGAACTCGGATCTTCAAATTGTGGAATTTCCACTCGATGTTGCTTCCGCAGAAATTTCACTGGGAATAGCAAACGCTCCTGCTTCGCCAAATGAGAATCCGGAAAACACATGAAATGAGGATCCGGAAAACAGTTTAATAAAAATAAAATTATCGGAGTATTTTGTTACCAGTAACGCTAAAAGTAACACATGTTACTTTTAGCGTTACTGGTAACAAAATATTCACATATTTCGTCTCATTTCATCTCACACCTAATAAGCATAAGGCTGTCTCGTTTCTACATTGCTAGAGCAAGACAGACTTATGTACGTTTGGTGTTGGAGTAAGTGCGATAGACATTCACACGGATTGTCAATTGCACGATGTATATAGTGAGTTTTTTCCCAACGCTCTAAGAAGATTCACGCAGAGGGTAACAGTGAATTATCACGTTACTCCACTAGTTACGTAACTAGTTCCGAATCTTGCTGGGAAGTACATACTATGCCTCACTACATATGCCTCAGAGAGTTAATAAAAGAATTTAATTCTAAGGAGAAAATGACATTTTTAAGTTGGTCATATTATAAATGATTGTAAAAAATGTATCTTTACAAATGTAAACAGAGTACAATAAATTTATCAGATCTCATTGTACTTTAATAGTAGCTCTAATAGCGACAGTGAAATGAAACTAGTTCATCTGGATTTTAAGCAATTTATCATTCTTAATTAGATTTTATGCTTGAATAGTTTGTTATTTTACAGTACACCTACTTTTATAAAATGTGCACTTTAATTGAATTTATGAAGGAATTTAAATGCTTCTACATCTAGTAGATAATTTTCTACAATTGAATTATTTTTATTGAATGCAATTAATTTCAATTGAAATATTTGCTGTTTCAATTGATGTTTTATCTCATGGTATATTGATTTCAAGTGGATTTAGAAAACTTCTTTTCATAGAATTTAAAAAAAAAAGTATAAGAAAACCCCGTCATATTTTGTAACACGAGAAACGTAACTATACAAAATTTCAAGTCTCTAGCTCGATCCTTTCAATTTATAGTATGCACGGACAGACAGACAGACAGACAGACAGACAGATATATTGAAAAATTTATAGAGGTAAAATGTGTTTAAAATAGGATTCTATATAACTCATCCATACATCAAAATCCAATCTGACCATTGCTTCCCCCTTCTCCCATACAGACGGAATACTTTTGTCCTGTGTTCTCAAAAACTGTGTACCGAATCGGAAAATGTATTAAGATGTAATGTGTTTAGAATATGATTTTACATAACTTATCTATACATTAAAATCCAGTTGGACCACTTCTTTACCGATCTCCTATAGAAATGGATTTTTTTTAAATAATCATTTTGTGTGTCATCATATGGAGTATGTGACGATTGGTCCCCTGTCAATTATAGCTTTTCTTATATTTAAAGTGTATTTTTTTTTTCAAGATTGCTAAAACGAGATTTATTCGGTTCAGTGGATCAAAAGATATAAGATATGATTTTAAGTGGGGGAAGTGTGAATTTTTTACACGAAAACATTCCTTTCATTATTTTTAACAGAGTGACAAAAACAAGATCGAAATCAGTTCAGTGGATCAAAAGATACGAGGAGAGGGGTTTTAAAGTTAAAGGAAAAGGTGATTTTTTTGGCACTAAAACCTTCCTCCCGTAATCTCTACCAAAAACAGGACCAAAAGTGGATCAAAAGTTATGAGGGAAGGACAAACACACATACAAACTCTCATCCCAAACTCATATAGCCCCTCCGCTAAGTCAAGGGTAAGAAAATCATAATTATAGATGAAACGTTTTGCAAATGAAAGAAAAATTTTTATGTTCCGACCTCAGATAAAACTTGAATTAACTTTTAATGGCACAAAGTATTTTATAATCTTATATAATGGAAGATTTTCATAATTATAACCCCAACAAAAATTATATTTTCAATCATCTATCCACTAACACTACATGCACCCCTTTTTACATATTTAATATCACATACATGTTAATGGTTTATATTATTTTCCTACTGTAATTTCCTTATACGGAAGAGTAAAGTTCCATTCCGCTTTCAATGATGAAAAGCAATTTTTGAGATTTCATTCCTCATCAACTTTCTTATTCGCGCAAACAATTGAATCCTCTTTATCACATTTTCTCATTTTATCAAATTTCCCCCAAAACGAAGGAAAATCTTCCACAAAAAAGAAGGTAGAAAAGTAAATTTTGTACGGGAGTCCTGGCTCATCAGAATCGATTTTCTTTAAAGTGTTAGACCTTTAAAGTAATGTCTTTACCTTTTTTACAGTATGTACTTACTACATGCTTATCAAAAAAAAAACCATTCTCCCATTTATTCCCGTTACTCTTGGATTTCATGTTTCGGTTGTCTCCAAGTTCTGAGAAAATCTGAAAGGTGTCAAGCAGGTAAACATTTCATAAATAAAATCACATAAAGGTAAACCTCGTTGATTGGATACGGTTTAAAAAGAAGATAAAAAAATATATAAACCTCTATTTATCCAAGCGAACATACCACACAAAAAAAAATATTTAAAGTTGTTGAACAAAAAGTTTATGCAAGGAAAAAAAATTGAGAAAATTCTATCTTGATTTTTCCCTTGTCTAGATAAATGCTGTCAATCTAAATTAAACATTGTAACACGGCCTGTCAGGAAAATCCAGCCTGGCAACCCTTTCAAAGAAATTACCTTCCTGTCCGTGTAGAGAATGAATAAGAACCTCTTGTATGTGGCTCACGCAAAAAGCAAAAAAATAAGGAGTCGGAAGTTGAATCGGAGCGGGCGATTTATTCTCTTGTAAACTGGTGCGCGGACAGGTTGTTATAAGTCAGGTGTGGGGTAATAACCAAAAAAAAAAAGTAATTCGCCAAAAGAGGAAAATTCGAAAAAATATAACTGCGCTGTGAGAAATATAAAGTGTGGTTTAAAACGTCAAGTGTGGAACGTTGAAGGTAATAGAAAAAGCTATTATAAGTAGTGCAAATTTGAACAAGATGGCGGGTCGACCTCGTGAAGTTAGACCAAAAAGAAAGAATGAAAGTGAAGTGATCGGGGCTTTGGAGGAGGAGCTGCGGCTGGTGAGGCAGGAGAACGATCAGCTTAAAAGGCTTTCGCTGGGAAGTGCCGCGGAAGAGAGTGTGTCGCAGAGGGCCCCATATCGGATGACTATGACGGAGGTTGGCGGCGTAATACCCGAATTTATGCCCGGGAAAGGACCAATACATGTAAGTCATTGGCTAAATAAAATTGAAGAGGCGCGTTTAATATATCTGTGGGACGACAAGTTGACGTTGCTGTATGCCAGTAACCAGTTAAGGGGGGCTGCGAAGTTCTGGTTTGATGCATTGGGGGGTGTGGGAGGTTGGAATGACTTCAAACACAAAATCAAAGCGGCATTTCCGGCGACTGTGGACGATTCAGCCGTCCATTTGGAGTTGCTGACAACACGAAGAGCGACTGGAGAATCTATTGAGAGTTTCGTTTACAAAATGATGGCTATTGGGAGTAGGGCGGAAGTGAAGGAAGATGCGCTTATGACTTACATAATTTCGGGTGTCGGCGATCACCGTCTAATGGATATTTTGCTGTCCAGCAAAATGATGTCAGCAGCGGACATTATAAAAAAGGTCAACGATGTCGAAAGGTTTTATTCACAAGGGCAGGTGAGAAGTGAGTTAGGGCGGAGAGATGGTGGAAGAGAGCCATTAAGAGAGTTATTAACAGAGCCATTAAGACAGCCAGTAAGAGAGTCAGTTAGGCCAGGTACGAGCAGGAAAAGATTTGCCAGTTCCGTCGAAGGGAGAAGTGGGGCAAGAGAGTCAGCAAAGCAATGGCGATTCAGCAAAGAGGCGAATAGAACTGCTGACGTGCGCAAGTGTTACCAGTGCGGGAAAATGGGGCACATTGCTAAAGAATGCGGGCGTAAAGAAATTATTTGCTTCGAGTGCAAAAAATCAGGGCACCTAGCTAGGAATTGTCCTAATGTGACAAAACGAGTTAATTCGCTTGATAGGGTAAATGACGATGTCAAGGAAATCAAGATAAATGGGTTCCCAGTTAAAGCATTTATTGACTTGGGGAGCGAGGTGTCCACCATTCAGAGCGGAGTGTTGCCAAACTTGCAAGTTGAATGCGAAAAAGCGAACATTTTGCTAAAGGGTTTTGCAAATGGCTCGTGTCGAACTGTGGGTAAAGTAAGGGCTCCGGTCACGGTAGATGAAATTGGTATCGATGCGGAATTTTTCGTTGTGAGCGATGATGTGCAGAGTTATCCTGTGATTGTTGGTAAGAATATACTCCATCGCCCCGGAGTCAAAGTGACAAAAACATGGGACCTTCTGAGGATCAGCTGGGAGGGCCAAATGGGTGACGAAGGTAGAACCAACGAGAGCAGCATGGAGGTTGACAATGCGACGGAATGTAATCCTGCTAAGGTACATGCAATTTCTGAGTATCTTAGATTACCAATACGAGCTGAAGATATTAGGGTATCTGAGGGGGTATCGGACGCAGACCTGCAGGAGCTGATTAAGCTTGCTAATGAGTTCAGGGACTGTTTCGCAACCAACTTAGCAGAAATCGGTAAATGCAATGAGGGACAGGTGGAGATAGTACCTTTGAGTGATAAACCTGTGAAATGTCGACCATATAAGGTTGCGTTTGGGCTTCGAGATATCTTGGGAGAACAAATTCGGGAACTGCTCGAGCACAACATTATTGAACCGAGCACTTCAGAATATGTTAGTCCCGTAATTATGGTGCCAAAAAGTGATGGGCAGTACCGGATGTGTGTTGACTATCGGCTGTTAAACAAATTGATAAAGTCAGAACATTTTCCAACGGCCAACGTGGAAGAGAATTTGAACTCTTTAGAGGGAAAGAAGGTGTTCACTATGTTAGACCTGCACTCAGGGTACTACCAGCTAGAGATTGCCCCGAATAGCCGGAAATATACCGCATTTGCTACTAGCGAAGGGCAATATCAGTTCAGACGCCTTCCATTTGGATTGAAGATATCGCCAGCGAAGTTCCAATCGGTTATGGCAAAAGTTTTATATGCTATCGGTCCTGGGAAAATTATCATCTACATGGATGATATACTCATAGCCACTGTTACTTGCGAGGAGAACTTAAAGATTCTGAGAGAATTGTTGGTGATACTGAGGCGATTTGGGCTAACTTTGAGTCTCAAGAAGAGTAATTTCTTTAAGCGAACCATAACTTTCTTGGGCCACGAATTATCTGAGGGTAGCATTCAACCAGGTCAGAGGAAGACTGAGGCTATTGAAAACTATCCGCGACCCACAACTGTAAGGGAAGTCAGACGGTTTCTCGGTCTAAGCGGATATTTCCGTCGTTTCGTCAAAAACTTCTCATTAATAGCAACTCCATTGAACCAGTTGCTCAGGAAGAATTGTATATTTGAGTGGAACAAGGAAGCCGAACAAGCTTTCCTAACCTTAAAGAAGAAGCTATGTGAACGGCCCGTACTGGCAATATTCAATGTCAATGCCTCCCATGAGGTACATACGGATGCGTCCAGCCACGCTATTTCCGGAATTCTTTTACAACGAGAGAAAGACGACAACCTACGGGCAGTTGCGTATTTCAGTCGGAGCACTTCGGACACAGAGCGGCGATTCCATAGCTATGAACTTGAAGCGCTAGCCGTGGTCGAAAGCGTTGAACGGTTTAAGCAGTATCTCTTGTGCAGGCAGTTTAAGGTGATAACAGATTGCAACTCCCTGCGACAGACTAAGGAGAAAACACACCTGGTTCCGCGAATTGCCCGGTGGTGGCTTCGTCTCCTCGAGTACGATTTTGAAATGGAGTATCGACCCAGCAGCAAACTACAGCATGCGGATGCTCTCAGCCGAATTCCGGGTGAAAAACCAATCAATGAGACATCGACGGTAGCAGAACAGATCATGGCTGTTAGTATTGGTGAAGAGGATTGGTTGGCTACTTTGCAGATGCAAGACACACGGCTGGTCACAATTAAGAAGGTGCTTGAGGGGTCCGAGACAGGTGCATCCGAGGAGGATGGTATTAAAGGCACCTATACGTTAAAATATGGGCGAGTCTACAAAAAGGAGCCGAAAGAAGAGTTATTCGTAGTACCTAATGCTGTGCGCTGGAGAGTGTTGAAAGCTGCACACGATGACATGGGGCACTGTGGTCTCCAGAGAACCATTGACAATATTAGAAAACATTATTGGTTCAATAATATTTCTCAGTTAGCAAAGAAATATATCAACTCATGCCTGGACTGTGCCTATAATAAGAGGGGGGCAGACGAAACACGACATCAGCTATATGTACCGGAAGTCATCCCCAAACCCTTCTACAAAATTCACCTGGACCACCTAGGACCGTACCCTAAAAGTAAGAGCGGAAATTCACACTTATTAGGACTTTTTGACAGTTTCACAAAGTTCGCTGTACTACGGCCCGTAAAAACCACATCGACCCGAAGTGTATTGAAGCTTCTCGACGAGGTGAAGCAGTACTTTGGAGTGCCTTGTATAATTGTGACAGACAGAGGAAGTGCATTCACGTCGAAGGAATTCTCCCGTTACTCTCAGGATAATGCTATTAAACATGTTTTAACAGCTGTACAGACACCCCGAGGAAACGGTCAGGCGGAGCGGTACTTCCGCACCACCAAGGCTGCTATCGCTGCAATGACCCAGGACAGAGACGGACGTGATTGGGATCACAAACTTCCAGATCTACAGTGGGCTCTTAATTCAATGAAGCATCATACAACGCTGGTTTCGCCTCAAGAGGCACTCTTATCTTATAGACCACGGAGTATTCTAAAAAACAAATTACTCTTGACGCTGCATGACGAATGTGATGACCACGAAGATGAAATTAATCTGAGCGAGTTGCGAGACCGAATTAAAAAACGAATTGCGACCAGAGGCGAGCAGCAAGCCACTTGCTATAATCAGGCACATGTTCCTCCCAGAGGGTACACCAAGGGAGAGTTAGTCCTAATTAAACAAGAATCCCAGGCTACGGGGCAGCCCAAGAAGGCTCAGCCTCGCTTCAGGGGCCCATATGAGATCACAGCGGTGCTAGGCAATGACAGATATGTGTTAGAGGACACTGAGGTAACACAAATTACCCAAAAACCCTATAAAGCAGTGCATTCCGCTGAGAGACTCAAACCTTGGTGTGAATTGAGTGACTATTTAATCGATGGCGACCTGGATTTCGACGATGACATAGGGGTGAAATAAGCCGAAGGAGATGCTAGCCTGAAATACTGAGTGCTGAGAGCTGAGTGCTGCTGAGTGCAAATACTGAGTGCTGAGAGCTGAGTGCTGCTGAGTGCACATACTGAGTGCTGAGAGCTGAGTGCTGCTGAGTGCAAATACTGAGTGCTGAGAGCTGAGTGCTGCTGCATGCCGCTGAGTGCTGCTGAGTGCAAATACTGAGTGCTGAGAGCTGAGTGCTGCTGAGTGCCAGGCTGAGTGCCAAGGGTGAGATAATCTGAGTGACATCACTGAGGGCAGTGATATAGCAGGTTGGCCGAACTGTAACACGGCCTGTCAGGAAAATCCAGCCTGGCAACCCTTTCAAAGAAATTACCTTCCTGTCCGTGTAGAGAATGAATAAGAACCTCTTGTATGTGGCTCACGCAAAAAGCAAAAAAATAAGGAGTCGGAAGTTGAATCGGAGCGGGCGATTTATTCTCTTGTAAACTGGTGCGCGGACAGGTTGTTATAACATGAATCTATAAATACTTTTGATTTTTTTTTAGTATTCAAAAGGAATTTTCTATTCATCTTTTGGTATTTTCATTTTTTTCCACTCGAAGCCTTTTTTTAAACGTTTTCAATTTTATCATTCTATTTTCTGATTTACGTTTTTATTTAGACATTTAAAAAGTTTTGTCCTATTAAAGGCCTTTTCCGAATCACATGTCAGCATATATCTATATGAATTTGCTAAAAGGATCTTATATTTTTTTTTCGTAGCTTGTGCCTCATAAAAAATCCCACAACAACAAAATTGTATAAAAGTTTTAGAATTTTTTCGATCCAAAGTGGACAAAGGCATAAATATAAATTCTGGATAGAACAGAAAGCTAAAGGAAAACTTTCTCCATAATGTGTACATTTTCTCACATGAAATATGTTATCCGTTGTTTCAATGTTATTCATATAAACATGAAAAAAGCATGAAAATTGCTTAAGTCTAAACATTACCGAGGAGATTTTTCGGTTGGGCACACCTTTTTGCAAAAGTTGTCTTCAAATTGAAATGAAAGTTTCACTAAACGCAGGTAGAATGCTTTTTAGACACGAATATCGTTATGCTATTTTGAATCATGGGAAAATGGCCAGAAAATTAAAATGATGTCATCATTAATGTGTTTTAGCGCTTCTTTTTCTGTTTTTTTTTTACTGCAATGCCACAGGACGAAATTAAGTGCACGCATTTTGTTATTCCAACGAAATTAATTTCAAGTATTTAATTAAGTATATTTGAAGAGCTATACCTAATTGATAAATAACATGATTATAATTGATAATCGATTATGGATGATTGTAAAATTAATTGAGTAATTAATTCCATAATACGCGGAATACTTCAAACACCCGTAAGGATTTACCTAATTTCACTTCACTTATAAATAATAAAATATGTAACACAAGCTACAATTGCCAGGGGCCTCTCGTCAAATGCCTCTACTTTATATGATGACAGACAAAATGTTTATTTCAAAAAACCCATTTGTATAGGAGAGGGGGAAAGGAGTTATCCGATGGGATTTTTATGTATAGATAGGTTATGTAAAATCATATTCTAAACAGATTTTACCTTTATAAGTTTTTCGATACGATGCACAGTTTTGGAGAAAACAGGAAAAAAGTGTTTCATTTGTATGGGAGAAGGGCGAAGCAATGGTCCGATTGGATTTTGATGTATGGATAAGTTATGTAGAATCCCATTCTAAACACATTCTACCTTTATAAATTTTTCAATATAACTCACCGTTTTCGATAAAATAGCAAAAAACTGTTTCATTTGTGTGGGGTGGGGTTGGGGAAAGGAATGGTGAAATTTTGCCCGTTCAATAATTTAGCCTAGCCATTTACGAGAAACGCAACTGTACAAAATTTCAAGTCTCTAGGTCAATCCTTAAGTATTATCAGGCAAAAATTTTAACTGAACAGAAAAAAGTGGACTTTTGAATGATTTTAATGAAATTTTTTGAAGTTTTACAAAAAAAACTTAAGTTTTTACGAAAAAAAGCAGAATTTTGTCTTTGATCTCACATTTGTCTTAAAATAACTTAAAAATTCTAAACATACACGCATAGATTACTCTGTTATTCATGCAAATTGAAACACCTATGATACTTCACCTAGGGTATATCAACTCCATGTTGTTTTTCCCTTCTCAAATTTATTTTATCGTGCCAGAATTGAAATACGCCGCTACTGCACTCTGAAGAAGTTGAAGTTCAACTAGAGTCCGATGTATTCAAGTGGATCCACTTTTCTTAGCGGTTAGTCTTGTTCTTAACAAACAGACATTTAGCAGATTTTATACATCACTCACTCCCAATTCCTCTATAGAGTCAAAATGTAGATAACGTCGCAGTTGCAGAAACACCACTGAAGCAAGTATTCACCCAAAATGGAATTTTTATCTCATTTCATTATAGTCTCAATGGTTTGAGTCGCTGTGGCTGTTGTGGCCTGACTTTAACGTTGATTTCGTTCGTTGGCGTTTCAAATCTTCCAAGTTGTTGAAGAAGTGGGCTGGGTTGGGGGCTTCCAATTAATTTGGGCACCAAACTCATTCGGCTCTTCCATCCATGCGTTCGTGAGGAGATTAGCTCGACACGCCAAATGATAGTTTTGTTCTTATTCTGTTTATTATTAACCACTTTTGCCGGTTTAACAGGCCTTGGCTGTCTCTCCGCACATTTCTCCAGCTCGCTTTCTGCCTGCTTCTCATGGATGTTACTCATCTATGTAAAAACTCATATGTGCGACTGGAGCGCCCCATTGCCGCCTCTAGCAATTTGCCTCCGCAAATGCGAGCCCCAGCAACGGAGGGTGGTGGGCAATGCGACGTAGAGTTCGCGGAACCAGCAGTGAGTGGCCCCAAACAACTTGAACTGCGGTACTTTTGTCTGGAAAAGCAGCGATTCAGTCGTTCCGTTTGCTCGCCGCAGATAACTTGGAAGCTTTCTAGTCGTGACTCTCAAACCAAACTCAATTCCACTTAAATCGCAAACATCCACTGGAGTTAATAGCCGTCCACAGGTGAAATTAAACGTGGAAAATCACCGGTTAATCGAATCGCTTATCACCGACAAAACTAGCGCCGTCCATTGAGTGTTTTTGCAATTTTCCACCTAACAACCGGGAAAATAGGAAATCGCCAGCGTATATCGTCGGTAGCCATAGTAGCCGGGAAATTTGTTTTTTATTGTCGGATTTTACCTGTAGCACAATCTGTCACAGAATTGTGTGTTCGGTGCCCCACCTCAAGACTCGCCCATTTGAATTCTTCAGCATTACATCTTTTCCAACACTCTCCGGTTTCATCATCCACTTTTTATCATCGTCGTTATCAGAAAATTCCAAGTTTCGGTCCAGTTTCGAGAGTTTTTCCGTTATTTCCCTCATCTGAAGGGTGTAAACATCTTCGAATTTGTGCATAGTGCAGCCTCACTCACAATCAGTGAAAATATTTCGGGAGTGTTTTCTGTATTTGTGTTTGTTTGTTAGTTCTTGATTTATTTGTAAAATATTTTTGTGATTATTTTTTGACAAAGTTGTTTTTTACATCTTGTCTGGCTTCGGCATTTTGACCTCAGTCTTGGAATTTGGGACAAATTTTTTGCCTTAAGGTGAGTTGAATTTGTTATTTTCATCAAATTTTTGCTACATTTGATCATTAAGTTATCACAAATCGTATTTTTTGCGTCTGGCATTATTACTCTGTCTTATCGCAATTGAATTTAAATAATGAGCCCTATTCTGTCAGAAATTATGTATTATTTCATATATTTTTGTTTTGAAATAAACAAATTTCTTCAAGTCCGATTCTGCATGTGAAATTTTATTTTTCGTTATGTTATGTCTTATACTATTAAATTGTTCGGTTGTTGTTATGGGTTTGTGTGAATCCGGGACAGATTACTTGTAAAGAGGAGAAGGGACACGAAGTTTGAGGCAATTTTAAATGCTTCAAAATCAATCGAGAAACATTTTGAAAGTCCGACAAAGGTTTTGTTCAAATTTCGGGATTTCGTTTGTGATTACATCAAAACGGTTGTGGTGTTTTTCGTTTTTAAAAAACAACAAAGATTGCGCCACAGTCAAAACTTTTAGAAATAAACATCCCACCCTTGAAAATTATTCAATGAAATACACCGCAGGCAAATTTTTTGAAGAAAAATGCGTTAGAGGCAGTATTTTTTGAATAAAATGCGTTGCAGGCAAAAATTTTTAGAATTCGAGGTCAATTTTTGACTGATCAAAATATTATTATAAAAACTCAGCAACTTTTGCCCAACTCAAATTTTTATTTCCGCATATTGAGTTTCGCAAAGATTTTCATTCCGCATATCCGTCCGTCCATGAATACGATAACTTTCGAAAGGATTGAGCTAAAGGCATAAAATTTTGTATAGTTATGTTTCTCGTAAATGACTAGGCTAAGTTCTTGAACAAAATTAGGACGGTCAAAATTTGACCTCTCCCCTACATACGAAACAGTTTTTTGCAATTTTGTCGAAAACGGTGAGTCATATTGAAACTTTATAAAGGTAAAATGTGTTAAGAATATGATTCTGCATAACTTATCCATACATCAAAATCCAATCGGATACTTCCTTTCCCCCTCTCCTATACAAATGGATTTTTTTAAATAAACATTTTGTCTGTCATCATATAGAGTGGCAATTGGAGCTTTTTTAATGTTTAAATTAAAATTTCCTCCGTAAATTAATCTAATCAAAAATTAATTATTTAGCGCTACCAAAAATACCACGAATCTTCTGCGGTCCTGTCATAATTAGCAATAAAATATCATACCTTACATAATTTTAAATATTGAACGTAAAGTAGTTAAATTAGAGTACGTGAAAACTGCATAATTCATACAAAACCGCAGTTCTGATTGCAATTTGCGGTAAAGGAAGTGTTACTGTTTGCTTGCATTTATTTAGCAGAGAAAATAATTTTTTGAATATAATCGGATTAGCAAAGGTTACAGCATAAAAATTTAAGGTCCAAAGATTTCATTTTCGCACAAAACTATGACAATTTTAACGACTCACTAATTTAAATCATTAAATAATTGGTTTTGCTCTAAACACGCAGATAAACCCAAATAGGAATATACGAGAAAGTGGACTCTTCTGCAATGATTCCCACAAAATTGGGTAAAATTTCCTATTCTTTTGACATAAATTCCCTTTTGTTTGGGAGTCATTAGCCAAAAAAATAATCTGTCTCGTATATTTCGTATCAATTTGTGCAATTATTTCTCTCCGTGAACGTGAAGAAATTTGAGCCAATTTTCCACCAGTCTTCCACACATATCGGCCGGAACGTTGGCAATTTCGCGTTCGATATTGTTCCTGAGCTCCTCTAACGTTGTTGGCTAGTTGGCATAAACCAACGACTTAACATAACCCCATAAAAAGAAATCCAACGGCGTTTAATCGCATGAGCGAGGTGGCCATTCGACCGGACCATTTCTCGAGATTACACGATTGCGACCACCGACTCAGAATTTCGGTAGTAAGTTTTAATAATTTCCAAACGTTGCTCGTTCGTGCACTTCACCATGATAAAAATGTAAACCTTGACTGACGTTTTAGCATTGCCAGATCATAAAAAAAGTTTTAGGGTGCGTTTTTATTAAATTACAAAATTGTTATGTCCTTGTTGAAAGACCCGATATTTTTCGGAGAGCCCCTTATATCCATATAAATAAATTGAAGAGTTTTGTACAATTTTCTCTCAAACGATTTCCCCTGGCAAAGTTGTAGCTTTTCTTATGATTGAAATTAACTATTTTAGTTATAGTCCCGATTCCCGATATTAAATAGTTAAATTTACTATTAATATATGAAAGAAAAACTAGTAATATATGAAAGAAAAACTAGATCGAAAGACATCAGGAACATTCCATTTCTTATGCATACCCTTAAAATTTACAAACACAGTGTGTTGTTATTAAAAACTGCCATGTGATTAACACAGGTCTCAAATTTGACACGCATGTCCAATTTTGGCATGACTAACTATTTTCAATTGTATTTAGTGACATAATTGTCTACGATCAATTTTTTTTTCCTTAAATGTTTGACTCAAGTGACACATTGAGTTCATAAAACATATCGAATTGGAAAAAAAAACTTAAATAATTGCCCACAAATGGTCGAAAAATATGTTTTCCTGTTAGCGTTGCAATTCCATTTAAGACAATTTCCTTAACAATTTAATTAATTTACACCGATTGTCGAATGAATTTACGGTTTCCTGACATCTTGAATACTTAATTTAAATGAATCTGTGGTGATTTTCTACACCTTTTGAGCGAAGTGGTACTGGCATTTCCATTTGCCAACTAAAGCAATCTACATTAAACAATAAATTTTATGAATTACAAAATTCACAAAAACAAAAAAAAAAACACAGAAAAAAACCGTCAAAGTTGTTTATTTTCCTTCAATGATCACTAAAGATAGAGGAAGATGATACCTTAGATGGAATTAGTCAGCCATAGAAAGCAGAACCACTCAACGAACCTGACTTGAGGCAGAAAAAGCTTCGACCAGAGTCAAGTCAATGATGAGTTTGATGATGATATCATGTCAGTTTATCCGCTTAGCTTAAAGCCTACACAAAATCATTATGTCAATGACTCTAAAAACTCTAAAAGTACAGTACCCAAAACAAATTTTATATGTATAGACAGATACACTAATTCGTTATTCTTTATATGTGATTCTGAATATTGTTTCTTTTTTCTTATATTTCTTTTTCCAGCCGAATTGTACAAAGCACCCCCGAATGCTCGACAGATAATTGGGAATAAGTCTGGCGCAAATTTCAAATGTTCAAAGCTACTTATGTCAAAAGGCTTAATTGAAAATATACAACAATTAGAAAATTGAGAGAGAGATAGAGAATTGCAAAATCGCTTTAAACGAAACCAAATTAATCTGTTTTTGTGTCTTATGATTGTTTTGTGAAAAAAAAAAATAAATTGAGAATAAAACGAAACAATTGTGACTCAGCAAAGTTGACAAAGTCTTCTGGAAATAATCATTCACGATCTTAGACACCCAATAGAGAAGTAGTCTATCTGACAATAATGGCAACGCAAGGTGGGACTTCAAGGTTGGCACAAATGCAAGTAAGTTGATTTTGTATCATTTATTCTTTTAATTTTCACATTCGTTATGGAAAAGCACCTACACAAAATACAGACAAGTATTATTTGTACAGAAATCTGAGATACTTTGAACACCTATGGTGGGTAATTGAACAAAAATTAAAAATAACATATAAAAAAATATGGTTTTAATTTGTAAGATGTAATACGTCAGTTGGCCAGCATTTTTATATTAGAAGATAGAATATATTAGAATTAATACTGCTTCTATAACACACAGAATCTGTCGAATTTAAATGTATTTTTTTAAATAACTCCTGTCCGTTAACACGATAACTGTCCAAGGAATAGAGCCATAGACTTAAAATTCAGGACATTTGCGCTCCGTGTAAAAGGAGGATCAGCACTTATGGCGCATTCGCATTGCCTGCTAGTTTTGCTCGAAAATTCCTAGATCTAAACTTTAAATCGAATACAAAATTTTTAAAAACTTTTTCTAACAGTATGGTATTGAATAGAGTAAGCACTCTTCGATTCCAGAGCAGTACAAGCTCTAAGGTCTCGTTTATACTTGCGATTTTTTCTTGAATTTTACAGAGAATTTTGTTCAAAATTTATTCCGCAAAAGCCGACCGATCCAACTCTACTGAAGACTGCTTTTCGGGACTGTCCATAAATTATGTCACACTAATTTTAGTCGTTTTGAACCCCCCTCCCCTTTTTCCGCCGTCACTCTGTTTTACGATATCTTTTAATGAGAGTTAATATCCCCGTTACTTTAATACATACCCCCTTCCCCTTAATGTGTGACGTACAATAAGCATAAAACCAAATACAACATGACAAAACTTCTTCAAACCTTTTTTGCATCGGCGACCGCCATTTTCAATATCTAGAGCTATAAAAGGATCAGAGCAGTGGCGTAACTAGGAATCGGAAGGAGGGCCCACGAAAATCTCATTGGACCCACCCCCTCTCCTTCCCTGTTCGGAAAAATCATTTTCCTCGAAATGGTGATAAAAACTGTGTTTTCTATTTATTTTCAATCGAGACTGCATTTAACTCGCGGAGAATTCAAGCAAAAATCGCAAGTGTAAAGGGGCCCTAAGGTTTCCTTCTTAAGTAATCTTCGCCACATTAAAAAGAATCATCGCAACCTCCTAAAAATAGGACCCACTAGTTGGGAAACCATGTCTTAAAAAATTCGAAAACAATAATCCTGGGCTGGAATCATGTATCTCGACGCGTCTCTGTCTTTCGACTTCGACGCAACTTTTGACTCTTAACTTCGCCATATCAGCAGCTTCAAATTTCCTGGAATGACAGTTCAAAATCACGTTTCGATTCATAGTGATGATTCCGCGAAATTTCAAGCTGCAGATACGGCGAAGTCAAGAGTCAAAAGTTGCGTCGAAGTTGAAAGACAGAGATGCGTCGAGATACATGATTCCAGCCCTGATTAAAAAACACAACAACAAAAAAGATTCTTTCATGGAAAATGTCTTAAAAAATTAGAAATAATTGCTTTCATATGAAAAGTGCTTAAAAAGTAGAGAAAAATTAAAAAAAAATATATAAAAAGCTGGAAAAAAAAGATTTCACTGCTATATAAAAACTTTTTCAATTCAAATTTTTTTTAAAAATCTACAATATCTTAAGGAAATCAACAAAGAAAATTTATATCACAAATCTACAACACTGTTCTTGTTGTTTAAGTGTAGATAATTATCACCTCACTATCAACTCCATAGAATATCGTGAGTAACCGCAACTATTTTCGGAATAAAAGACGCCACTTTTGCCATTTTCGTTACCGTTTTCATATTCAATTTGACAATATCAAGGTTGATCGTGAGGTAATACCAATATAATATTGTTCCTTATATAATTTCCATTTACACAACTATCGACATTTAAGATTGATAATTTTATTAAACGAATATAAAAGCCAAAACGATTTCAGATCCGATATAAAAATAGGAATTCGATTTTTTGACTTTTTTAATTATTTGTTTAGGTGTACCTACTAATATCCACCTCAACCTCATTTTCTATTTTCATTTCTCAAAACTTTCTCTTAACCTTCGGAAATATCGAACACGTCAAAATCAACTGCCAAATTTATGTGTAAGTGCAAATTCACAAATCGAGCCTATTATAGACCATGACCCTGAAGTTTTGTCTGAACTGTGTTGACGTCAACAGAAATCAATTATGCACGTTGGTACAAATAAAAAAAATTAAAAAAACAGGACAACATCGCATTATTTCGGTTTAACTTTATATTCGGATAACTTCTGACATTTCGACCCACGCAGAAAATTCAAATATTTTCTAATAATAATTTTTTTTGGTAAAAATATTCATTTTGGGAGAAAAAAAACTGATATATGGAGTGTGTTTTTAATTTAATTCTATATTTGACCTCAACATCACAAAATTTACACCTGCGGCGCATTTCTCCGGGGAATTCTGGCAACAGAGCTTGCTTTTCATACAAGTGGTTTACCTGCGGCGCATTTCTTTTTGTTTACTTTTATTTGCAAAACACGTTTGCTTTAAAAAAAATTGTTTCATAGGCAACCCAAAGATACAGAAAAAAAGAATAACTACAGGTGTTTCTGACTTGCATTTATTATCATAAAATAAATGAGTCCAACCTTACACTGACGTATGCAATTTAAATATTTTTATTGATTTTTTATCAATTCAGCATCAAAATGTGAGGGAAAATAATCATTTTGCAAGGCATACTTAATATTGTATTTCCGCTGGCGGATTTTTTTGTGCCCTCAAAATTTGTTCTAGGCTTCTTATCTTTATTTACCTAATCTTTTCATCCCATTATCACGGATTTGATTTTTTCTAGAAGAGCTGAAAGAATTCATAGAAAATTAAGGATTATTCTTAATTGAAACACTTTTATTTAAAAAAAATTGATTTTAGGTAAAGGGGCAAGATAAACTTGGATATTTTTATCTTTTAACAAAGATTTGGTAAATAAAGATAAGAATCCTAGAATAAATGTTGGGTCTCAAAAAAAATCTGACATCGGAAATGGAATCGGAAATGTATGTCAAAATGATTATTTTTCTTTATATTTTGATTCATATATGTATGTCAAAAAATCAATAAAAGTATTTAAACTGCATGCATTACTGGATGAAAGTCCGTTTGCACTTATTATTCTTAAAAATGAAGTTGCGGTTAGCCTATACTTAACCTGTAGAAATTCTGGGACTTAAATAATTTAATTTGTATATAAGTTGCTAACCCGGCCCTTACACGCGTCTGTAGAGCTGACACAGTCGCTGACACAGACTCGTGTAAATGCACTGACTGCCAGTTCCCTAAATGTATTTTAATTCTTAGTGCAAATGGCACTAAGTTAAATAACTCTACAGTAATTTCCATACATTTTTAAAATTCTATGAAAAATTTCTTTTGTTTCTTATTTTTACTTATCTAATCTTTGCTTCTAATGTGTGATGAAAATCCGTTCTAATGTTTTTACTAGCTTGCATACCTGTACCTGTTGCCGGGTTAAGTTTTTTCAATTTTTTTTTTATGGTCTATGTTGGAGCTAAACTTCAGGCCAATCGGCTCGGTAGTTTCCCCGCGAAAGGGTAACACAGAGGGAAAACTAAGTTTCGAGATCACTTTACCCTCTCCCCTTACTTCCCCCTCCCCTTACTTCCCCCACCCCTCGCGCTACATTTCCGTATACCTATGTTGGAACCAGAACTACCCCAGATACTCATGTCAAATTTCAAGTCAATCGGTTCAGCCGTTTTTGCGTGAAAGAGGAACAGACAGACAGACATCAACTCATTTTTATATATTAGTATGATGATTCATCCGAATTTGAAACCTGAAATATAAGGAATTAGTAAAAACCATTGACATTTATAAGAAAAATTTCTTATATTAAATTTTCATTGAAAATCGCATTTTATTATGACACACGTGACATTTTGCATTTTATTCATTACGTTTATGTTAAAATCTCATTATCCGTAAAATCTGGTCCCACGTGCACACCAGAAAGGTTACGTATTAAAATATTAACAAATAGAAATCTGTTTTAAAAGCGAATTAATAGACATCGATCACGTTCTTTGTAAGAAATCCATCAAATAAGCATAATCCCGAACAAAATCATACTTAAGGTGATCAATTGTTTCATATTTATTACCGAAAATCTTCACTAGTCAATTGAATTTGTTTGCGTTTCTCAAGAATAATTTCATTTGCCTTAGTAGAACGCTTGTAAAATGTGAAAGTGATGAGAAACGTTTATTTTTTCATGAATTTTCCATAGAGAGCACTCGAACGGAACACACTTTCTTTGTTATTTATGAAGGTGAATCGTTTTTACTCCAATGACCAGAATTAATCTTCCTGGTTTAATGGATCAAATTTCATTTGAATAAATCAAAAACTTATTATAACTCAATTATTCTGAATTATCATAATTTGCTTATGTATTTTGTACAGAAGCAAATGTTTGTGCTGGAAATTCGGAAAACTCTGAACAACAAAAATAATAAAGCAGAAGTCGATAAATCAATAGATACACATATCATATTTTTGGTGTTTCTAAAATTATACACACGAGTATTGACTTGTATACAGGATAATCCTCCTGAGATGGTATCAATACTTTCATAATCCTGTTCCAGGATTAGAACTTGACCTTGACACACAGAGATTTCAAATCAAGGGAACAAAAATCCTCAAAACGAAGTTGAATAAAACCGAGGTAAAAAAAATCTTACTTACACGGTAAAAACTGGAGTCTAATTTTAAGACTTTTTCCTTCTATTTTTTAAACTTTTGAAAGTTTAGTGGAATTTTAAACTATTTTCTCTATTTTTAAAACTTTTTGAAAGTTTAGAGTATATTTTAGTCGAAAAGTTTAATATTTAGTGAGTTTCGGTTTATTTTTAAGACTATAGTTTAAAAAGTAAACTTTTTCTTTCTTAAAAATTTGTTTTAAACCTCTCCGCCTTATTTCTAGACTTTTAATCGAAATTTTAGACCTATAAGTTTGAGAACTAAACCTTGTAAGTTTTACTTAAATTCGGATAAAATTGAATTAAACTTTTTGTCTAATATTTAGTCTTTTCAGTTTATTTTTCTTTTTCAAATTCATCAGTCGGTCGGTCAATTTTTAGAAAAGTCGCGAGGCTCGAATTCGACTTTTCGGTCTAAAAACAAAACTTCAAAGTCTACAATTTATTCAGTTTTAGAAAATTGTGACTACTTTTTAATCATTTCAGCCTATAATTAAAACTCATTATTCTAAAATTTAGAAAGTAAAGTCTGGAATTGGTTTATTTTAGAAGTCTGAGTATATTTTCTATACATATTAATCTAAAATTAAGAATTTAATTCGCGGGCGTGGATGGCTCAGTTAGCTAAGTGCTTGCCTTGTGATCCAAAGAGCAGTGGTTCAAATCCCACTCAGGGCAAAAATAATTCGGCTTGAATTTGAATTTGGAACTTTTCTGCTTCTGCTCATGGACTAAACACGGACCAATTTGCCTAAGCTTCTGGCATAAACATAAAAAAAAAGGTTTGAAATTTAAACTTCGAAGTCTAAATTTGAGTCAGTTTTAGAAAATTCTAACTACTTTTTAGTAATTTCAGTTTGAAATTAAAACTTTTAAGTCTTAAATTTAGACCGGATAGTCTTATTTACCCGGATAATTCACGAATTTTAGAAGTTTATGACTATTTTTTAACCATTCCAGTCTAAATTTAAGACTCAGACATCTTAAACTTAAACCGTAAGGTTTTAATTTGAGAATTTTTAGAAATTTGGAACTAATTTTTAGATTTTTTAGACTAAAATTTAAATTTTAATACCTTAAATTTAGACCGGATAATACTATTTAAAAGGAAAATAATTTCAAACTTTTAAAGTTTGATTTTTAGGCTCAAAAAGGTGTTGACCTATATGTAGGAAAAAAAGTCTTAAAATTAGACTCCAGTTTTTACCGTGTACCAATTCATACGTGGCTCCTTAGTTGTTGCGAAACTGAAAGCACGAAATAAATTCGCATTTGGGTACAAGTTTGAGAGATTTTCCATGGTTTTAGCTTGGCATGCTTGATGTTTTGTATGCGATATGATTGATGGCGGCATGTGCTTGTCATGAATGAATTTCCATACGTCAGAACGTGTTTACCTTCTCAGCCTTTATATTTACATCACATGCTGGCTCCCAGTTTTCCATGGGTGGTGGGTACTGCTAGGCAAGATACCTAACTTACCTGTCTCCAAACTTCTAATATAGAAAAAAATTGCCCATAAAATCGTCGCTTTTACAGCGAAAGAATACTGCTCGGCATCATGGCACGATGACTCACAGCAGTACCGGAGATTTTAAATTTTTATGCATGAAAAATTGAAGTAATGTGGCGTTTTGCTACATACATGGCTTACAATGCCGAAACATTTCTTGCTTTCATATGTTTTTGTTTATATTTCATTCTATCATTTCTTATTATATTTAGGCAAAGATCACTACGAATGGTGCTTGGTTTGCTGTTGGCAAATAAAAACTTTTCAAAATTAACCTACGCCTGACCTGAATTTATGCAAAGCTGGTGTGCTTTATGGACAGTTGTTTTATAACAATTTTATATCATATCTTTTTATAGTTTCATATTTTATACAACTTAAATAGGAAGGTTAATTCTCATATGGAAACAACAGCATTTAGATTGTCATTGCACGGCAAAAAATCCAGGAGTATTTTTCAATCCAAAAATTATATTGACGAAATCTTAATACATATTGTGGATTGGAATTTAATACATGCGAATTTTTGAAAATATTTTAGCCTTTTTTGCAGTCATATTTGAAAAGTTTTTTATTATGTATCGAACTTAAGTACTTTTAACATTAATGTCTACAATTTAATCGAAATTTTAGACTTTAATACTGAATTAAACCAAAAATAAATTTACAAAAATTTCCAATCCATATTATTGGATTAGAATTTTCCATTGGATTACATATAGGTCCAGCGTAATCCAGTTTTGATTGCAATTCACTCCAAGATTTTTTGCCGTGTGTCAAAACAAATACTTGAATTTTTTTCCAATTTAAATTTAATTTGCCACACTTCCTCAATTACAAATAAAATTAATTATTACTCAGATATTCATTTTGAATGAAATTGTCCTTAAAATATTTTTTATAATCACATTTCTGAAGTTCATTGCTGTGACAAAGTCTTTATACTTATTTGAGTGGACAATATTCAAGTTTAACCCTACAACGCGATTTTTTTTTTAAATATAAAAAATATTTGTGCGTAAAACATATAAAGGGTCTTTCAATAAGGACATAACAATTTTGTATTTTAATAAAAACGCACCCTAAAACTTTTTTTATGATCTGGCAATGCTAAAACGTCAGTTAAGGTTCACATTTTTATCATGGTGAAGTTCACGAACGAGCAACGTTTGGAAATTATTAAAACTTACTACCGAAATTCTGAGTCGGTGGTCGCAATCGTGTAATCTCGAGAAATGGTCCGGTCGAATGGCCACCTCGCTCATGCGATTTAACGCCGTTGGATTTCTTTTTATTGGGTTATGTTAAGTCGTTGGTTTATGCCAACAAGCCAACAACGTTAGAGGAGCTCAGGAACAATATCGAACGCGAAATTGCCAACGTTCCGGCCGATATGTGTGGAAGAGTGGTGGAAAATTGGCTCCAAAGAATCAATCTGCAGCGTGCTCGCGGTGGCCATATGAACGACATCGAATTTCATACTTAAATGTAACATGTCCACTACACCTGGAATAAATTTCAGCCCAATATCTCAATTATTCTGTGTTTTATTTAAATACAAAATTGTTATGTCTTTATTGAAAGACCCGATACTAGAACAGGCTTTTCCAACCCGCGGCCCGAGTGCCGCATGCGGCCCAGGACGTGTTTGAATGTGGCCCAACAAAAACTGATATATTTACAGACTTTATGAATTAATGAAGTTTAAATTACTTAAAATTGTTAACTAAGTTTGTACATATTCTACGTTTTTTTAGGGTTAGCATATTTTATTTTTGGCCCAATATAACTCGTGTTCTCCCAATGTGGCCCAGGAAAGCTAAAAGGTTGGACACCCCTGTATTAGAAATGTAAAAAATGTTTTTTTTAATTGTTTTAAATAGAGGTTAATTTAAATATGCATCATTGCACACTGTAGGGTTAAAATCTCTTCAAAAAATATTTTCATAAAAAAATAAAAACACATAGTATTTCCGAGAGGAGGTGGGGGATCCAGTGACTCCGACCAAAAGGGATGCTAAAAATATATCCGTGCAGTTGCCAATTTTTCTATTTGACGCACTGCTTTTAAGGGAATCACAAATATTTCTTCCATCTGCTTGGGAGAAAGGGAGTCGGACGTATTCTCCTAGCGCTGAACACTTAAGGTTTTTGCATTTATTTTGTTACATATATTAAAAATCCATACAAGAGTTTCGGAGACAGTCAAAGAGGGGGTTTGATGAATGTAGGGGTGGTTTGAGCGGGCAAATCTCTGAAACTATTGTATGGGTTTTTTTGAGTGGGAAAATCCATACAAGAGTTTCGGAGATAGCTGAAGAGAGGAGTTCGCAGCATGTGGGGGTGGTTTGAGTGGGCAAAAATTCTCCATGATAAATAACCTATCCAACACAAAAACCGTATAAAAATCCATTCAGTAGTTAAGGATATAGCAGGAGAGGGGGTTTTTTCCACATATAAATTTAAAAAAGAAACACCGAAAAACTTACACAGTCTTCGGATTCTGATTCCACAGCATTGCATTTAGTAATTTATGTTTATGAAAGTACCTACATATTCCTTGGTTCATTAGCATTTAGTCAAGATTAATGAATTTTTTGATCAAAAAAAATAATTTTGATTGTTTTGATAAGTTACAAACCGACTAAAAATACTTTCAATTCGAAATTAAAAACTTTGCATTTAAAATGAAAATGCCTAAACTATTTCGAGCAGTTTTAATAATGTTAAATTAAAACACGTCTACATTTCGACTCTATTACACCCAACTTCAATCAAATTTTATTGTTCCACTTGTTATTGTAATGCTAATTTGTAATTGAACAAAATCCACCAACTTTGATTTGCGTCTCAAAGATTTTTTTCTCCTTGTTTGTTGTTATCAAACAATTTTGCCTTTAATTGATTTAATTACTGTTTTCTTAATTTTCACAAAATCTCTGTTTTGTTCAACTAGAATTCATATATAAGCTTTGCACGTATTTCCCTATTTTATCTTTACCCCAGTTTATATTTTTGTATTTATTCAAAAGTGCCACGTTTAATGGATACTTGAATTTGTATTTTGCTGAAATGTCCTTTTTTTTGGAAAATTCGAAATTTCCCAAGACCAATAAAATCCATTCAGAAGCGTAAAATTTCAAAACAATCATTCAACAAAATTTAGTACATCATCGTCTTAAACAAAGTTTCGCCGAAATTCAAATTATTTTCATTTTCTTTAAACTTTTGCTGTACGATGTGATGTTGTATTCGTAGGTAACAAACAAAACTTTTCTTCATTAAAGTCGGTATGCGCCATTAAAGTTAGGAAAGAATCTTAAGTCGTGTCTTGAATTAAATTTTTCATCTATAATATATAGCGATGTTGATATACAAAATAAAAAATATCTACGTGCTCGTGTATAATATTTACAATACTTGAAATTTACCTCAACTATATTGGTAGGTGCATATACGGATACTTACATTCTTTCTTTACCATATCGTATGAAGTTTTGTACATTCGAATTTGTTTATATGGACATTTTAGTGTACGTTCTTCCTTTTCATCATCATCACATCACCGCTACCACCTTGTAGTTGTCGTCTATAATTATTTTCTTTGACTCTACAATAATACAAGATATACATCCCCTTCAGCCATTTGGCCAAACTGATTTTCTGCCCAAAACTGTGTTGATTTTGGAGAATCTCAGGAAAACACAAAATGTATAATTTGTTCAGGTGTTTGCTGTTAAATTTTACAAGTTCTTATCTTTGTTGCCATTTCACATTCACCATGACTCCTTGTGAATGACGGCCAGATGGATGGAAGGGTGGATTGTTGCGCTATAAACACAAACTTGTACTCAGCTGGCATAGTCAAACATACCATAAGTAGATATACTACCCCAAATAACAGATAACATTCAAAGGGATGAGAATTTAACAACTTTTCTCTGCTTCCGTCTTTCCTCTGCATGGAAATTTATTTGTTTATTATTATCACTGGGGCAGGCCGGGTTCATCTAACAAATTATTGAGAGCTTAAGATTATGAGGAATGTTTTGTATGAGTTGAGCAAATAGTGCCCTCTGGCATAGTATCTTTCCCTAAATTAAGGGATGTGCTATGCGAGCCCCTAATTCTCGTTTGAAATTTCAGGCGACAATTAAGTGATTAATTGTATAAAATGCGAGACCTTTTCTAATCTTTTTTAAACATTCTTGATCTTATGAAAATTATTGTAATATATTTTTCAACATAATTTTACACGTCTTCTTATACAGACACTTTTAGGATGTTGTACCATGCATGTCTTCTTATTTATCGTGATTTAAATTCAGGTGTTCTTACATGATTTTGTAAATTGTACAATTTCTATGCAAATTTGAACAACAATTTAATTTTAACTTTAATTATACCTTTCTTACACTAGATTACATGTGAAACAAATTTCCTTGTGTCTTGTTTTATTTCTCATAGGAAAAGTAATCAATTTACGTTAGACCTGCCTTACACGGTCAATATTTTTGCTTCAATATACTTTAAGGGCCTTCAAATATAGATTGCAATTAGATTTTGTTTAAGATAAATAGAGTGTTGTTGCCACACTAAAATTTTGTTTGTCCCAAAGCAAGTTCGTTCACCATGAATCAGGGTATTCACAGTCCTCTTTTAATTTTCGGTGTTTTCGGTAATATTAAAAGACTGAAAATATTCTGCTGTGAACATCCCACAGCACAGATTTGAGAACAGCGCTTTTACTGGATACGTGACCAAATCATGAACTGCGAATTTAATTGTAAAATATGTCACATACCTTTAAATCCATGTTTGATGTATTCTTTTGAATTTCTATTGTGGCAACGCCTATCAAAATTGAAAAAATTTGCAGTCCGATGAGATTAACAAAAAAACCAGCGAGAAAATTTGACAACTAAAAACATTACTAGCGCCACTCGCGGTTGATTCTTGATACCGAATAACCGGGCCGGAAAACACAACTCAAGGCATGTCTACAATTACCGAATCCGGTAATTCATTTTTACATGAACCAAGTTACCGACTCGGTAAAAATCTGTTAAATTTGACTGAATTACCGAGCGGTAAAATTACTCGCAATTTAATAGAGGACTGTGAATACCCTGAATATAATTATGTTTATTCGCCTAATTATAATCATGGTGAACGAATTTGGTAACAAAAGTTCAGTTTTAGCAACAATATTGGTTTTTAA
Source organism: Chrysopilus asiliformis (assembly GCA_964034945.1). Classification (NCBI taxonomy): domain Eukaryota; kingdom Metazoa; phylum Arthropoda; class Insecta; order Diptera; family Rhagionidae; genus Chrysopilus; species Chrysopilus asiliformis. The sequence continues at coordinate 6,791,645 of OZ035961.1, forward strand.
CTGCTTTTTTGCATTGTTTATTGCTTTTCCGATACGATGCACTATTTTTGAGAAAATTGCTTAACTTTTATTAGAGAAAGGATTGGAACTGACCGGTTGTATTTTGATGTGTGGAAGAGCTATATAATATTGCATTGTCTTGATAATTTTTGAATAAAACGCACAGTCTTTCAGGACGCCGTAGAAAAGCGTTCCACCTGTTTGCGGAGAGGGAATGGTCCTATTTGTAACTATCTTACTTAAACGAAACTATCTTCGAACGGGTTATTCCAAAACATACAAGGCCGATTTTGTGATCAACTGCGATTTTATTTTCTTTTTTTTTAATGCCTCAAAATTGTTTTTCTTTAATTCATCAATTTTCTTTGAAATATGAATTAAATAACATCTTTATGTCACTTTTGAATTTTCGTTAACCCTTTCGGTATTTTGATGCCATATATCATCATGCTAAAAAATTTGAATTGTCTTATTATTTATTTATTTTCAACACTCTATTCTCATTCAGTGCACCATTAAGTGCATTTTTGACCCAATTTTGATTTTTTGAGTAAAAAGCTGGACCACAGTGGACGTATTTGAAAAAAATTAAAATTTTCAATTTTTTTTTTGTTTTAAATGAATACTAATAGCTTAAACATCATTAATTTGTATACAGAGTATTTGTAAAACCCATAGAAAAAAACATGTACCGAAAGGGTTAACAGTAGAGTTTTCAAGAGATTACCTGCAGATTTAAACACCATAAAAAAATTATAACAACAAGAACTCTCTAAACCGTTTGCCACTTTTATTATTATTTTTTTTATTACATTACAGTGCTAGAAAAATTTTAATAACAATAGTTACAGTCACATTAAATTTATCGCTGTTAAAAGTGATAATTAATTTATAATAGCCATCTTGAACATGCGGTGGGTAGTTTTCTTTATCAAATGCAAAATTCCGAACATAATAATCACCTTTTGGGAATGGCGTTTTAAATTCACCATTAAATTGTGGAAAATTTGAATAATTCTTAATATCGGTCATAATATATTTTTTATAGATATTATTCATAAAATCGTTGAAAGGAGTTGGTGGTACACGAAATGGGTGAAGTGAATATTGGTTGTTATTCTGTGCACTACGATAGAGTTTTACCTCAACCTGGAATGAAAAAAATTGAACAAGTTACACGTAGAAGTACAGCAAAACAGAAGAAAAACAACATTTTGGATCAAATAAATGAAATTTTAAATTTAAAAATCTTGAAATTCTTGACCTTTAAGATTTTAAAACTTCACAGAGATGATAAATGTATTCTGCCAACAAAAATAGTTGAAAATGTTTTTAAATCGTATTAAAATTTAAAATTGGATGAAATTCCATTGCTATATCTCAGTTCTACTTACAATCATCGAACTATCCACATCTTCTTTAAGTTTAAAACCTCCATCAAATCCATATAGTCCTTTTTTAATCCTTTTCGTACGCACATTTACTTCCACAGACTCTGGCGTATAATTATCAACATTAATACTTATTATTTCATAGTCCCACTTAAAAACATTCATATGATCATATTTTGCTGATTATTATTAGGTTTTAATTTTCTTACTGCTGCCCAGACTGTTGTACAAATGCACATAAACATCGAAACTATAAAAATCAAATTCATTCTAATTTTAATTTAAGTTTTATTTGAAATACACTTTTGGCAATTAAACACCGACTACAAATTGTATCAAGGAAATCAGGCTTTTATAAAATAGTTGGCGTGATCTTTAGAAAATATTACAACATAATTTAGCAAATGTGACGTGATTTTACAAGTAGTTTTTTTTTCATTTTGCTGAGATATTGCCATGTTAACAATAAAATTCATACAATATGCTGTAATAAAAGTACCACTTTTATTTCCACAAAAAATTTAAACAAGATCAGTTTATTTAACGATATAAAATGTGATCGTCTAAATAACGTGATCAAAAAAACATATTTTTATTAACTTTCTACTATTCGTGCGATAAAAGCATAAGTATTTAATATAGCGTGTTATGTATTTTTTATTAAAATTAAAAATTTATTTAGATGCGCGCTGCAATACTGATTTTTAAGCGTTTCCTAACCTCAAATTGTCACTTTGGTACCAATATACATGCTTGCCCTCGCAGTGTTCATGTGTAATAATTCCAAATATTCAATAGGTCATGTAGGGTAAAATACCCAGATCTGAGCCCCCTTTTAGCCTTTTCTGAGCCCCCTTAAGCCCCCCGTATTAAATTAAGTACGCCTAATATAAATAATATAATTGTTGTTCGATTTAAATGTGTTTTAAATACTGCTTTTCAATTAAAAACTGAAAAGCGGCATTTAAAATATAGGAAACGCTCGATATAGTGAACTCAGAAAAACCAAAGCTATTCGCTATATGACTATGACTATGTATAAAAAATTTTCTGAAGACCCTATAATTATTAAAGACCTGATTATATGCATTTGCATATTCCAATTACATTAGTTACTTTTTTGACTATTTATTGCGTTTTGACTATGAGGTACTTGCAAAAGCCACTCAAATTTTTTCTACGAATCTTTTCCCCAAAAACATTTTCTCAATAAATTGGCTAATCCAATAAATGAAGGTAAATTTGGACCAATATTACTTTTGAATTAACCTGTTAACGCCCGCCGTACTCAAATGAGTACACCGAATATATCTGTGAAAATAAGTTAAAGTAGTTTAAATGAATTTTCAGGCGAAGCCAACGTGATCTGGAGATGCAAACACAAATCAGGAGTGCTATTCCGTAAATTGATTCAAGTGTTGGTTTCGAGTTAGAAGAAAAAGTTGTATTTGCTATCTCGTTTCTCTGTGTCATTTATTTCGGTCAAAACAGAGACAGCGAATACTTCTCGTTCTTCTAACTCGAAACAAACGCTTGAAACAAGTTACGGAATACCACTCCAGTTTGGCATCGCCTGAAAATCGACTTAGGCTACTTTAACTCTTTGTTGACAGTCGGTACTTTTAAGTACCACCAACTTTAGAGTCTTATATTTTATGCTTATCCAATATATACCACAGGCGTAAATACCACCCCTCCATAAAATGCGTTCATGACTTTTTTTTAAATGCTTTCTGGAACCATTTTCATATTCTGCCATATTTATTCGATTGCACTGCATATTTTTGAGCTTTTTGTGCATATTTGCACCTTTTTTGTGCATATTTTCATGCACATTTCATCATTTTTATGTTTCATACAATCCGGTCTCTATTTATAATAATAATATAATTATTTTTTTCATAAAAAAATCCATAAGCGTTAAAATTAATTCGCTTAAAATTTGTGTCAAAATCTCATCTGGGGATGATCAAAGACCTACACAGTTATAAATAAAAGACCATAATAAATTATAAATGTCCAAAAATGAATTTAGACACGAAAATTTTATATTATTTCGCATATATGGTAGTTTTTATTTCAGTTGAATTATCAACATTTTAATCGAATCAGAAATATAGAGAAATATTTCATTTATTGGATTAGCCAATTTATCATTCACATTCCTAAATCTATGTATATTTTTTTTTTGTATAATTCACTATGAAAATTTCCCAAACAGATTGACTTACAATGTGTTGGTGTTATCAAAATCGAGCAAATAGCTTCACGTGGAAATTTTCCGAAATTTAATGGATGCGCAGATCCAAAAGAACGTAAATAAACTAGATAGGATATGAACAGGTAAACAGTTCAAATATGAAATTGATAGATGTGTAAACTACAACGCCCGAAATATCAACAATTCGTGTGTATCATCACATCAAGTGATATTAGGCACTACCATCTGTCCCATACTCCCATTTCCATCGGCCTATAATTTGGATAGGGTGACCATACGTCACAGACCGGCCGAGAGAGCACAGGATTAGGCTAGCTGTCCCGGAAACCGGAATTACGTGATCTAGTTTTGTAATTTCTTAATCACCAAAAATTTCCCCTGCGGTGCAGTTTCTTCAGAACTTATGGCCTGGGGCACATTTCATAAAAAAAACAATTGTGCGATGGTTGTTTCTAAAAGTTTTGCATGCTGCGCAATTTTTATAATTTTTATAAATATGTTGTAGTTTTAATAAATATAATAACAAATAAAAAACAAATTTTGAAGCAAACCCTGTCCCCTCTGATTGGGCTTTCAAAAAAAAAATCCCAACACCGCATCTTCGTTCTTCCTTTTTCACCGGCAATGTGTCCCAAATTCACAAAAAAATATGGTCATCCTAGCCTTAGTCCATTTACTGTTGATATTCGAAGCGAAGTTTGTGTATGTACGCTAAAATATCAATATTTTCACTTCACATATTCTCAATGCCTTCGGAAAGTTAAAAAAAATATATAGTTTCAGTCTTTTTCGTCCTGTCATATCATTAACCTTTGCACAGAGACTGTTGTTAGGTTCTTCGACAGTCGGTTAGTCGATAGATAACTGAAACTAGTAAATGAGGACTGAATTTAGGGTAAAATTGTATGAATACGATCTTTCAATTTGCGAAACGAATCCTGTTTTTTTTTTTATTATTATTATTATTAAAAAATTGACTTTGAAAATTTGGGAAACTTATTTTTTTTTTTAACAAAAAGTGAATGTTCTTGCAAGCTACATTAAACGGAAAATATTAGTTAAATTTTAAAATCGTTTCGTTCCTTTTTGCAGTTCGCCATAAATTTTCTTTATTTAGTTTAGGGAAATTCTCGGTCTATCAGGGCACCAATCATATATTCCGACGCGTCTCTGTCTTTCGACTTTGACGCAGCTTTTAACTCTTGACTTCGCCATATATGCAGCTTGAAATTTCGCGGAATCGTCACTATGAATCGAAACGTGATTCTGAATGTTACTCCAGGAAATTTGAAGCTGCTGATATGGCGAAGTCAGGAGTTAAAAGTTGCGTCGAAATCGAAAGACAGAGACGCGTCGGAATACATGATTGGTGCCCAGTTTTAACTGCTAACCAAATTTTCAAAAACAATTTCAGTTCTTTTTCAAAATAATATCCTTAACTTTATTGTATCCAAATTAATTTATTTTCGCAGAAGGTAGTGGTTCTAACATGTCCACTGATGAAATATCATTAATTCAAACTTTTCAAAAAAAAAAAAAAATCTATATAAATAATCATGGCTATTCTGGAATCCGAAGTTAAAACGGCATGAAAGCAAAATGAGCACTAGCTCCAAAAACTAACGAAACGATTTTTTTTTTTTTTGAAAGACGAAAGGATTTTGAAAATTATAGGGAAACAAATTCTTTTTCAATTTACGTGGAAAAGACAAATGGTTTACACCCTGAAACTAATGGTTTTAAATATAAGTACTAAGACCCTAGATTTCCTGTGACATCCACCCATAAACAACGTCCTATAGCCCTTCTTCATTTATCCGGATCTCGTTCCATCAATGAATGTGCATGCATGCTGGCTATGTCGTCTATGTCCTGTTGTACTTTAACATGCAAATTACATGAATGGCGCACAATAGCGTGACGCGACATGATTTTAAATGGGAAAAACATTTTCCTCAACCTCGTATCGGAAAACTGGTGATACTTATGCCTGCGCTTCGACGTTGCTATGTAATTTTTTTTCCGTTTTCGTTTATCGCATTTTTCTGCGATGTCTGTCGTGTAGAAGGAGTTTTTTTTTACTTTTTCATTTCACGTTTGATACGAGTTATGCTTGCGTTCTACCAGTAATGAAAATGTTTGGTTTTTTCATTTATTTATTTTCCACTTTTTCATCTCATTTTAAAGCTTGAAGGAGAAAATAATAAATTGAGGGAAATTCCCTCATTCAGACGACAATTTTCAACCAATAGTGATGATACGAAGATAGATAGAACTGGGACTGTAGGTAATTGGGGTATACAAGTGTACGTTGCTTTGACATTAAAACCACTTAATGTCATAATATCAAGGAATATATCCCTTTATGTCACAAGAGCGGAAAGCAAGCAAATTTACGATGCTTTAAATCAATGTTCAAGTGGAAGTTATTAAATTTTCAATTTTCAAAAGCCAATATAATTTAAATTACTACAAATAGGTGTTGTATTTGAATTCAACTAAAACGAAAGGAAGTATATTATCTATTAGATGTGTGTCTGTCTGTCTGTCTGTCTGTCTGTTCGCTTAAAACTCGAGAACTACTGAACCGATTTGAATGACCCTTTCAGGGAAGCGTACTGGCGTCAATGGGCGGTTTTTAGACCACAGGTCAGCCCAAGGTTTCCCTACTTTCTTACCAGTTTCCTCGATTTACGTAAATTGCTTTTTGCTTTTTTCTCTGTCCGCCTACAACTTGAGAACCACTGAACCGATTTGGATGAAAGTTTCAGGGGAACTTATTGGCATCGTTAGTCATAATTTGATCCAAGATTCCCCCACCCCTGCTAACTCATTTACCATGAAATCATTACCGACCAACCTTTTATGAATATTATTTATGTTTTAAAATTCTCTGTCTGTCTGTCCGTCTATCCGAATACACCACAACTTTTGATGAAATTAAGCTAGAGACTGGATTTTTTTTCGTAAATAACAAGGCCAAGTTCTTGGATGGGCAAAATCGAACTATCCCCCACCCCTACTCTCTCCCCCCCACCCACCCCCCTTCCCCACCTTCCTTACCCGTCCTTCTTCCCCCTCCGTCCCGTATAAACGAAACATTTTCTGATGATCTTTCTGAAAACGGTGAGTCGTATAGAAAAATTCGTAAAAATAAGATGTGCTTAGAATAGGGTTTTACATAACTTATACATCAAAATCCAGTTGGACTGTTTCTTTTCCCCTCCTTTATACAAGTGAAATGTTTTTTTAAGATTTTCTCGGAAATGGTGCATCGCATCGAAAAAATTTAGAGACGAAATGTGTATACAATATAATTTTACATAACCACTCCATACATTAAAATCCAATCAGACAACTCTCTCGCCTTCTCTTAAGAAATGCTCCGCGTACCAAATTTTTAAACTTGACACTATTTACCTTACATCATTGTTACAAAATCTACCGATGATAGCAAAATTAGTCATTTCCATATCATCTTCCATGGCAAATTATTTATTATAAAATACTATAGCAGTATTATATTGTCTGTGATTCATACTTTCGCCAGATGGAACAACAGACACAATACTAAACATGGTACTCAAATAAAACACATTTACAAATTTCGTTTTGTCGACGTTTTTGGACGTTTTCTTTTCTTCATTCCAGTTTTCTGTTGATTTCTGTTAAATTTTCAATAAAAACAGGCTCACACCTCTGTGCCACCACACATCCGAGTCGATAGTTTCAGGCTTTTGGGGCGACTTTTTTAAAAGTTGTCGGTTGACCGTGCGCGGATATGCCTACTTCACGGTTAATAATGTCTTATGACTCATTTCCAGCAAAAATCATCTTTGTTTTGGTTTTCATATATGCATGTGTTTTTGTTGTGAAGGGAAATAAAGCAAAAATCTAAGAAGTTAACCAATTGTAACCACACTTGTCTTATTTATTCATCACCAGACATTTCAGCCGACGCGCAACGGACGAACATACTAACATCTACATCTTGATCTCGAGACTATGTCAAGAAATATCCAAGTTGTGCCTTCGACGTTCGTCCAAATATGGTAATTCAACATTCAAGTTCCAAGATTTTAATAAAATGACGGTTATTTATTTTCATTCACGTTGGCATTGCATAACGAATTGCCAATTTCCTAAAAGATTTAATGCACTTTTTATAAATCTAGCGTTTCGAGTTAATTTTCATGTTTTTTTTTCGTTTCAGTTAGGTTAATTAACACTTAGTTTTTTTAGACGTTACAATTTAAAATTTGGTTCTATGGCACTGTTGATGTTAATATCTATTTAACACTTTCTTTGTGACTAATTCAAAGCAATGGAGTTTTCGCAGATTTCTGAACGCACAGAAAAAAATTGAGAAACTAGCATAGCAATTAATCTCGGCTAAGAATCATACAAATCACTGTATCAAGTAACGAAAAAAATATTTCTTTTTTCTATGTTTGTTTATAAAAATATTATTTCGCTCTCATTATTTATAAAACATCAAAATCATCTAAATTGCTAGGCTACCACCGATCGACCTAAACGATAAAACATTTTTTTTTCACCCCTGAGGAAAAATTATATTCGAGGAAATTGGGAAAAGTCTATAAGTCGAGTCATCTGTGCGAATTCTATCCTGAAGACTGTATAAGCGATTTATAACAGGCGATAATTTACAAGCTCATCAGCAAATTAGACCAGAACGAGGAAAAACTTTAATGCCATATGAACTTACATAATCGTATGTAGATAAATATCTACATATAATTTTTATGTGTTTCTTTGATTAAATTAAAGATAAGAAATTCATAGTGACAATAAATTGATCTTTTCTCGTGTATCATCACAGTATTTTGGCAATAAACGTAATCAAAAAGCATAAATCAGTCCTAAAAATAACTACTCATCAAATTACCGGAAACCCGGATTATTTCTGCATAAAACATTTTACGTATCTTTCATTCTTGTCGTTCTTGTTTTTGTATTTCATCATTTAGCTGTGACTAAGAAAAGGACGAATAACTTAAGCATTAGTCCTAGTAGTATATATTTATATGTGGTTTCATAAAGTAATCCATCTCGAAGTCATGTTAGGTGGGTCAGGTAAGTCTGTCAGTTTTCTACAATTTGCATGAAAATACACGCAACTGTGGTAGCCACTGAGAAATATGGGCAAATATTGAATTTCAGTCTCAATCTGGAGATGACTATGAAAGCAAATAACAAAAGTTCACGTGAAAAGTATAGAATGTGTCCCCAAAGTCGTATATCAAAATATTTGGAACACGTGTAGACAATCAATCAATCATTATTTATTTTTATCAGATTCCAGAAAAGGTTGGAATTTTAAGTAGACTGAAATTCATGCCAAAATAAAATGTTAAAAATACCACGTTCTCAGGACGTTACAAAAGCGGTCGTATAAGCAGTATAATTTTGGCTACATGTGCAAATTGGTTCAAAATAATTTTAATGCTAGGATTTAGATTAGCCGTTGGCGCGTTGAAGTAAATATTTTCGAAAAATATTGCAAAAAAAAGAAATCCGCATAATCCTTATAAGTCCTTAGCGAATTTTTCCAAAGATAATACCTAGCGCAACCCAGAAAATATTTTGGAAATAATTTGTAAGAATTTCGGAAATGTTTGTGATCTTTTTCGGGAAAATGGGTGGTACAATTATAAATATCATATTTTCTGAACCCAATTTTATTGAGTAAGGCACTTGGCACACCGAATGCGAATTCGCACCGCATTGTGAAAAACTTCAAGTTTACCACGCCATCTTATATCATATGTCATCTACATGAGCTCTAATTTTGTATTACGTAACAATGCGGTCTCCGCAAAATTGCGGTATCTGCAAAATTAGAGCTCATGTAGATGACATATGATATAAAATGGCGTGGTAAACTTGAAGTTTTTCGCAATGCGGTGCGAATTCGCATTCGGTGTGCCAAGTGCCTAAGGTTGATTCTCCAGTTATTATAGACATTACGTTCCGGTATGGCCAAAACAGTCTCGGGTTCAGAAATGTTGTTCCAGGGTAAAATAAAATTTGTTATAGGTTTCCACCACCGTGATTTTTTATTTTTTATTTTTTTTTTTGCTTATTTACACTCCACTGTCACTAGTTTTTACCACACACCTCAAGTGGTACACCGCATTACTTTACATTACGACATTATGCGCTCTAAGAACCGAAATAGGCTTCCACTCAATTACACATGGGAATGATTTTATTATCACCCACAATCAGTCAGACTTAGTAAGTTTGCCCTTCAGATTCATTCATAATAGATGACACTCGGTTTATATGCTGCTGGAGGGTATGGCCCTTGTAACACAGATTATTAAAGTGGATCGCTGTATTCATTGTGAGCAGGACGTTTTTGTCCCCCCGATAAAAATTTCAAAGTCATCCACCCGATATTCACTCGAGATCTGTCCAAGAAATAAACTCTGGGAATATGCTCAGGCATCAAAATTAAGCATTGTAGACATACCAGGCGTCGGTCTATGATGCGTTGTGTCATCGGTGCCGTTGAATAAATCCTGTCCCCGACTTGGAAACCCAACGCCCTCAATTACAATACACTCTCAAAGCTCTGTGAAAAAGAAAAACGTTTTTCCAAATCCATATATTTCCACCGGCCTGTGCCTAGTGTTAGTGTTTTTAGATAGGGGGTTAGGAATTGTCTGCCGTCTTCGGGACCCCAGTGTCATGCTTGACATTGAACGCTAAACTTTTCCCATAGTAACGGTAGCTACCAAACTTTGTGCCATTTAGAGTAGGTATACAACACTCGTAATTCGTGTGTATTTTTTCAATATATCTCCATCTATCTCTAATATTTATTTCTACATCCCCATAGGGGCACCCCCAGCCCAGCTCGAATGCCCCTAAACAGGATAGGGCGATGGCAATGGCGCGTCGAATTCGAGCGGGTGGACAATGTGTGTATAGACAAGATATGAGTTTACTTTAATGATAGGCCAGCTATAAATCAAAATCGCATATATATATATATGACTATGCCGACGCGTCGGTTGGGGTTGAAGCCCAGAACGAGACACCTTTAACGGTGGGGGTCACGTATACAGTGTCCAGTTTGTCGCTATAAATCAGAGTGTTAACACCTGCCAAGAACGGAAAAGTCGTTTTTTCCCTTAATTTCACTTTCTTCCGGTGTGAAAAATTTTCCTATCATCACATACCATTTTCCACTGATCACGAGTTTAAGTTTTCGTCATTGGTTTATTTCCGGGTCTTGTCTTCTATTGATGTTTTGTTGTGTACTAAAATACGTTTTCCTCATAATTACTTTCAAAAGAGAAGAAAAAACGGAAATAGAAAAGAGGAGTCATTTTTTCCAAGGAGCAAATCTTTTTATTTACATTACATAAAAATTCATTATGGCTTTGGAGTTTGGTGGCTTGACAAGAATGGCGTCCGATGGTGCCCTCAGCATTAGCCTTAATGAATCCTGGGCCGGGAAACGATTATTGGAGGCACTCAATCAATTACCTCCAACAAAATATGCCTCACTTAATGATGTAAGTGCGTCTAAAATATTGATTTTTTTTTATACATTTTCATTTATTCTGTAATAGATATTTACATTTGGTGAAAATTCCTTAATAAACTCTTGAGTAAATAACCAAAAAAATTGAATGTTTGTTTAACAACATTTTTCAAGTTAAATAAAAAACGTTGATTTTATGAAACGGAAGGAAAGTGGATTTCGCTCGGTTATTTGAACATCGACCTTGAATAGAGGATTCTGAATCGATAAAGCTTTAAATTTTTATTTGTTTAACTAGTATTGCGTGCAGGATGTTACATAAAACTTGTTAATTTTTAATCTATCAAAAAGCGCCTTAGAAATTGTGGCATCAAGGTGAAAGGTGAAAAATTTCAAATTGAAAGTCAATTGTAAACATATTTTACCTTTTTAAACTTTCCAATACGACTCAGCGTTTTCCAGAAAATTGCGAAAAACTGATTCGTTTGTTTGTGGCAGGGGGGAAGGAATGGTTCAAATTTGTTCGTTCAAGAACTTATCCTTACCATTTAACATAAATATACAAAACTTCAAGTCGCTAGCTCAATCCTTTCGAAAGTTATTGTGTTCACGAACAGACGGACAGACATGCGGAAATCAAAATCTTTTGTCATCCCGAACACTCTAGTGTAGTTAATTTTTGTGTCCGATTACCATATTATAATAGTGAAACCTCGATTTTTAAGCTTAATATGTTCCTGAGCTTAATTTTTTTAAATTCGAAATTCGATATTTTTTACAAGTTTTGCGATAATCGACATTTTGCGATAATCGAAAAAGTTCAACGAGGGGGAAGAGGGGCTTCGAAATGTCAAAAACTATCTTGACCTATTTGATGGAATGTGCAATTTCAAAAATCATCCTCTAGAACATTTTGCTTAACTTAAATTCACGAATTTTCGATGTAACTTTAAATCCCAAACATACCATACCATACCATGCCCACAATCGCAAAACGAAATTTAATGATAGCCACATTTAACATCATATTCCGTTTGTATTCAATGAATCAGAAAGATACGATTGACGAAATGTGTACATTTCAGTTTTATCTTTTCCACGCCACTCGTCTTTAACTTCGCCATTCAGTCATTCAGTGTGAACTTCGCCTAATGATTATGCTGGCAAAACAGGACAGAAGGAAATTTTATTCATCAATGACTATAAAAGTTTTCTTTTCAGATTATAATAGTATCTATTATAATACTATATTCTATACGAAATAGATATAAGATAAAAGTATATTTTGTTTCAGTTTCTTCTACCTGTTTTATTTTTGGTTATACTCAATCGCTTTTTATGATTCGATGAGTAATGAAATCCAACTGCCACTTTATTCCATAAACGAGTAAATTTTCACACATTGCGGTGAGCACAGCACATGTGTGAAAAAATCACTCGAAATTAAAAAAATCTAAAAACTGATGGGTGAATTATATCAATGACAAGGTTTATTACTAAACGAAATCAAGGGGAAATCCATTAGTTATTTATAACATGATTCTTTGTTCCACTACTTTTTTGATAAAGAAAATATCAACAATGAAACTATTTTTGATTGTTTGTAATAAAAAAATTATTTTTGTTTCCACTATAATTATAGTTTTTACAAACAGTATTTTTACGAGCATTAAGCTTTTTTGCTGTAGTTACAGTTGGCAATTGAGCATTGATAGTTTAGTTTGGAAATCATCAGAAAACGATTTCTGAGGATAAAGATTCATTTATTGAAACCTGTATAAGCTGGTATCGCAAGGAAACAGGAAATTTACCCTATTTAAACAGGATTTCCAATTATCCAGGGTCAGGCTTAAGCCCAAATCAGACTGACGATTACGATTACGATTGAGCTACCTCGACCAATGAGATCAAAGCGTTCATGTCCCTATCGTTGGAAGCATTGAACTCACAGAACTATATAACATAGAACAACTGTCACCATACAAAGCTCTGCTGAAAAATGGTCCCAAAAGTATTTCCCTCTTTATCGTACTTGAACGCATCCACTGAACTGTATAAGGTCGCGAAATTCAAATTTAGTTTGCCGCGAAATTCAAATTTCACAAGTTTGAGACTAACTTTAGGCGCAAACAAATATCTTTAGGCGCCAACACCATTCCGAAAGTCTATTTTCCTTTGACAGCTCACGGTTTAAACGAGAGGAGTATATTTATTTTCATACGGTTATCTTGCTCTTACTTGACTCGTTTTGATTCACTGAACTGTATTGAAATGGGACCATTTGAGACAGCAAATCGAGCGATCTAGTACAGCGCTCTGAAGCCATGTGCACCAAGGGCAACTTCGAGGCTCAAATTGCCCTTCTATTCATCGATTCCATCATGCTACCCGTTTCATTCTGGCTTGTACGAAAACTGCATACATACGCATATGAAAGAAATAATCTGTTTAACTTTGCATATAACCCGTTCTGCTTCCACTTGGGCATTTTGCATATCATGGAGCTTTGCTGAGTTCTAAGTGAGGCCATTTATGCGAGAGATTTTTATTAGCTCAGTTGTCATTAGGACATTGACTGAAGCAGTGGTGTATTTCATACTGCTGAAAATCATGAAAAATTTAACACTGCTAAAAATCATGAAGCGTTCTGTCTCAAAAGACGACACGAATTTTGGACATGATTGTTTTATTATTCGGTGTGATAACACAATGCAATGTTTACTATGATTTCAGGAAATTAAAACAATAAAAAAATACAATTTATATAGGCATTTTCAGTCGTTTCATAAAATATCAATTGATCAAATTAATGTTTCTGGTTTTATGAAATTATTTTTATTTTCCGATTGTAATTCGGAAATTTCATATAAAAGTTTTTCATTATCAAAACTTTTTTTAACGTAAAGTAAAACAATTAACAGTGTGTCAAAACCAAGCATAACGAAAAGAGCTTTCAACAAGCTTGTTTCACTTGGCTCGGAGAGCAAGCCATATAAACAAGTAAATCGCTTGTCAGTGGTAGTGGATGCCCGAGAACTTTCAAAGCTTTCTTGGCCCTGATCTAATATATCTATGATTGAACTCATCGATATCGCCAAACGTAATCGCCATCGTAATCGTTAAGTGGTACCTACACGTCCAATCTTGCAGTCAATCATCGCATGCTGTGACAGTATTTTGAACGTCTATGGTGATGCTGTCATGCAAATTCCATGATTGCCAGCATGCTGGCCAATATCAAAATCATTTTTAGCAGTGAAAAGATGTCGCATATAAAAGACAAAGTTTTGTGGGAATCCTTTTTCGAGTTATATAGGCAAAGAAGTGAGTTGTGGATGACGAAAAGCGAAAAATATAAGGACAAAAATTTTTTTAAATTGATATTTGTGCTGTTTGCGGTCGGTTTGGCTGTTTCGAATAAAATAATGCTTGTGTGCACGATTGAGCGTCTAGTGCAAATAAGCTTTTTGCTGTGACACCATGAATAACTGCAAAATTGAACGTGTAGGGACCGCTTTAGTCAGAATTGAGTTTTAGACAGGTTTTACTGTAATAAGATAAAAATCTTTGAGGTGTTTATACTATTCTATGAGTACCAGTTATCCGTGGATTCTTTTTATTTATTTTATTTTCTATTTTTATCACTTTATTTTATTGTATTTTAATTTATTTTAAGGTCTACTTAACTCATTAACGCCCGCAAACGAGTACACCGGATATATCTGTGGTCATGAGTTAAAGTAGATTAACCCTTTGTTGACAGTGGGTACTTTTAAGTACCACCAACTTTAAATCTTTATATTTTTTGCTTATCCAATAGTATCAGCATTCTATATACTTCTAAATACCACAGGCGTAATTACCACCCCTCCATAAAATTAGTTCATGTCTTTTGTTAAATGCTTTCTGGAACCATTTCCAACGAAAAAATTCATGGTTATTGATTTGTTGTTGTTCACATCCGGGTCCACAAAGGGTTAAGTCGATTTTCAGGCGAAATAAAACCGATATGCTTCGCCTAAAAATCGATTTAAGTTACTTTAACTTATTACCACAGACATAAGCACAAAATTTGGTACTAGTAAAAACTTCTATAGTGACCGAAATAAAATTCCATTATTTGATTATGTTTACATTATCTCTGCCCACATAGAAAGACAATTACATGTTGATTATCGATGAATATTCAGCCGAAATTATATTTCAGGTAATGAGGTTAGTGTGTCCACAATACAATATGAAAATTATTATCTTTTCATGTCACTAAAATTGGGTTAATTGAATTTCAGTAACCCAAAATCGAAGTGATAAGCCATCATAATAGATATTTTCAATAGGCGATTGTAATTGCCAACACGACGAAAAATATCAACTATATATTTATCCATTTCAGCACAAGTACTAATTTCGAATTTTATTATCATTGAAGAAGACCATCAGACTAGTTAATCGTTATTTTGTATTGATTTTTTATGTCTACGATTCAAGAAACTACTTTGAAAAAATAGTTCATGTTCGACAAGCGACGCAAAAAAACAGTCAACCGTATAAAAAGGCAAGGAAATAAAAGGACACAGCAAGTTTTCCCCCTCATCATTCATGCCCAGCCCATCGCATTTTAAGCAATTTTCCCGACAAAGCTTGCAAAAAAAAATTTAATTCTCTTTGCCTAAAGTAGAGATCCTTTCCAAGCCATTTCTCACGACTGATTTCTTATGAATGAATTGACAGCCTTATAGTGTCCTCAATTCCTTACGCAAAACTCATACACCCACCCAATTAGGCGGTTTTAGTGGTATCACATCCCCCTATCATCCACTATCGAATGCGTGAGAAATGAATGCCGGGCTCACCCCAATAATTCTAAAAAACAAAATAACGAGACTGAAAAAATACAAGCATTCATAGTGAATTCCTTTCTCCCGATCAATATAAAGTGGGTCAAGTTACCCTTAATATGTTTCCCATCGATTTGAGCCATTAACGATTCATATGCTCGTCCATAACATTTTTATTTACACGCAGTCTTCTACACTCTATCGACCGAACGAGTTCAGGTGAATTAAGCTTTTCGGTGTGCTGAGCTTTTTTCTTCACTATTTCTTAGGAATTTATTATTCAAGTGAGTTTCCAATGAAAAACACGTTTCTCTTATTTCATATCGCAATAAGATCCTGACCCATAAGGACGCACTTCCAAGAAGTGTTTTTGTTTTAGTGTCCTTAGTGGCTTCTAAAGTGCCAAAGTGTCTTAAGAAAAATAATGTTAATTTATATTAGATACACAGATAGCGTAAAGAAGACCATTTTATTATTCAATTAAAACTTTATTAACGTATTTTTTCGTGTTCTGTGATCCTTTGCAGATGAGATTTCAGCAGAAGCAGCAGCAGGAACGTGAACAGCGTAAAATAGAAATGACTGGAACTAAAACTAATCTGGATGCATCCCTTGATGGCAGATCCTTGAATAGTAGCTTCGGAAATGGAAAGGTATGTTTCGAAGCATAAATCTTTAATTACACAAGGCAAATTATTCTCACTACCATAAAACTCGGATAAAATTCATGAAAACCCTTTTGGCATGCACTCAGCTTGCTTCAAAAGTTTTCTGGATCGCACTGCAGTTTAAATTATTTAACAGCCAGTCATTTAGAACTACGTAGAAAATCAATTTCCAATAATAGATTCGCTTGCATATCTCAATAAAACATTTATTCAATGTTTCGTAAGCTTAAAAGTAGATTTGAAACTTTTGTGCGATAAATTAACTAAAAAAAAGTGGTAAATTCAATTTTCAGCGAATAAAAGAAATTAAATAAACCACTTAAGAATAGAAAATTCAAGATACTACAAAATTTTATTTTCATAGCTTTGTTTTTATTTTCTGTTTTCCCAGAAATTGCTTTCGTAAGCTTCATTAATTGAAAATACGTTATGGTGCTTAATAGCTTTCTGAAACTATTGTAGTTTTAATCAAAACAATTTCAA
Source organism: Chrysopilus asiliformis (assembly GCA_964034945.1). Classification (NCBI taxonomy): domain Eukaryota; kingdom Metazoa; phylum Arthropoda; class Insecta; order Diptera; family Rhagionidae; genus Chrysopilus; species Chrysopilus asiliformis. Next base: position 6,808,765 of record OZ035961.1, read on the forward strand.
TGATAAAAACATAACAAAAGCTATAATTGCCAATCTGGCAATTATTGAAAACCCGTATGGTGACATTCGTATCAAAATTCGAACAGTTGTACCAAAATTCCACTTTGAGTCAAACTTTCCAATAAGATTTTAAAATGTATTCCAATCAGATTTTGATGTATGGGAGTTTTATGTAGAATTATATCCTAAATAACTTTTGTTCTTGGACTTTTTGAGATATTTTTTTTAAAAAACGTTTTCGTTCGTATGGGGGGGTACCCCTTCTAATCGTTCATTTTTCCCCATTAACGAACTTAGCATCGCATTTTACGAAAAATTGATGTGCGCAAAATTTCAAGTCTGTAGCTCAATCCGTGCGCCCGCAATCCGCGCCACAGACTGACGGACAGACGGACGGACAGAAGGACGGACATGCAAAATTCAATTTTTTTTATCATTCTAAACACACTGGTGTAATTCATTTTCATGTGTGATAACGGGATCTTGGCGTTACAAACGGTAAGGCAAAGTTAATATACCCTTTGGTTTCACCATACGGGTATAAAAAATAGTTTGACTTTTCATTTTAACGTGGGAACTTTCTTAGTAATCCACATATAACCACACAATGCCTGCCAACCACACAAAGATTTTTATGTCTTAGGGCTCGTATACACCTAACACTTTATTCTGCCAATTTCATTCTTCGACACTAAATTCATGTTGCACAACCGTTTACACTACGATACAAAATTCATAAATTCATTCCTGAAAGACGCCAGACCTCGAGTTTTTCACATAAAATCCCCGGAATAAATTGGAATTTTGGGAGCTTTTGTTAAGTAAATTTATTCTCCAATAGATAAATAAAATTCGTGGAATAAATTCTGAATGAAATTTGCGGAGAAATTCATGAAAAAATCTCAAATGTAAACGGGGCATAACACAAGTATTTTCCTTAACAAGTAGAAACAGAGACTGATTATAAAATGCGGAATAAAATGTATAAACTGCTGAAATTTCCTAATTTTTAGTGGGATTAATATAAAAAATCGCTGAAAGTTTCATTTGGTAATTCCAACGCATTCTGTAAACGGCGATTTGTGATTTAATGGTATAGGCAGGGGAATGCAGTAATAAAGAAGGGAAACCTTGGGTTAACCATTGGTACACAACCCGTCAGAAAACTGGAGTGGTATTCCGTAACTTGTTTCAAGCGTTTGTTTCGTGTTAGAAGAAAAAGTAATATTCGCCGTCTTTGTTCCGATCAAGATAAATGACAGGGCGAAACAGAGATCGCGAATACTACGTTTTCTTCTAAATCGAAACAAACGCTTGAAACAAGTTACGGAATACTACTCCTGGGTAACTTGGGGTCGCATAATCAAAATCTGGCATTATTTTGGTTGTACTTTTTGTTCAAATTCGTTTTGCCTTCATATAGCAAAAAGTAGAGCTGTTACAGCCAAACTACTGCCAGATTGGATTGTTCGGTCCAAGCGTTTCTAAACAGAAGTTGGATCTTATGGCAAGTTGGATCTTAGGGAGTCTATCGAAAATAAGTTACACCCCAGCCCTTTGGACGTATCTAGTTTTGAAACCGAATTTCTGCCGTAAATTATTGTCATCAATAAAAGCAAGTAGTTTTTATACTAATAAAATTGATTACGTTCAAAACTTTTCTACGTTCAAAAGTTTCAAAATTTCATGTCACAAATACTTTTGGAAAAAAAAATCAAATAACTACATGCAAAATGTATTCAAAGTTTTGTCAAAAACATTTTACAAAATTCAGAAAACAATACAACTTTTGGAAATTACCTTCATTTACAATAGTTTATGTAAAACATCGTTTTAATAAACTGCCAACTATTTAAATCCTCTTAAAATGCAATATAACTACCGAAAAACTTTCTCTCAAATGCTTTTATGTACAAAATCAATTAAAACCTATGTAACTTGTGTAATTATTAATTTTTTACATGATAGTTTGAATTTTCCATTAATTTACAAGTGAGATAAGAGTAAATTATGTTCATTAAATAAATTTTCCAGGTTAGACAAATGTTTGACGAGAGACGGCAGCGTGGAATGGGTATTGATAAAAGTTATCCCTTGAAACCAATTGCGCCCAGATCCTCACCAGGAACAGGTGGTAACAATAGTAGTGGTGGTGGTGGTGGACTGTCGACAACTACAACAGCAACGGTAAAATCAACCACGACAACAGCTCGAAAACATACCGGAGGAAGTGTACAAATAAATGGACGTGTCCGATCCACAACAGCAGCAACGAAAAGGAGTTCAACATCGGAAGCCAGGGAGATATTCTCCCTTCTTCGGCATGGGGATGAAATTTTAAGCAGTTCTGCTCTTAATGGAAATTCCAACACCATCACCCTCGGCAATGGTAACAACAGCATATTGAACAAACAGAATAACAACGGTCTAGGATACGATGTACACGATAGCGAGGAGCTCTCTGGTTTGTTATGACAACAAGCATTTTGCATAAATTAGACAAATTCCCAATCACAATTTATACCAATTCAATTTGTAGATTCACAGCTGCACCAATATCAGTACGACAGTGAAATCCTTGATACGACAACAATGCCATCTTCGAAACTGCCGAATGTTGGCAAATTAGCATCCTTAAGCCTGGACGATAGTCGAAATGGCAATCCCGATATTGGCGATAGAAACAACAATAATAATAATAATAGTAGTAGCAATAATACCAACCGCCATAATCAAGCAGTCAATAATGGCATTAAATTGAAACCACTACCATTGAAAAAGGCATCACCATCGAATTCAACTTCAAAGACAATCGCAGGAGCCAGAAATCCACCATCAACCACTTTGGCGGCCAAATCGAGAGTTTCGCCTACTTCGCGACCACCAGCGCCTACTAGGACGCCTAGCGATTCGAAAACAATTTTGAAGGTAAACATTTCAAAAAAATAATTCAAGCGAAGGAACGCATTTTGTGGAGAAACTCTTTTTTTTCCTTGGCTGATATTTAAAAGTCCAAAATTAATGCTCAATTACGGAATTTATTTACAGAGTGCGGCTGGAAGTGCTTCGAGTAGAAAGAGTTCAACATCGTTAACACAACAGAAAATGGGAACTCCCACTAAACAGGTAAAGTTTGAATGTTAAATAAATTAATTTAAACCTCAACCGAAAATATCATATCTGAAAAAAATACATGTGGTTTTTGTGATACATTCGTTTACTTATATTTAGACATTAAAAAAAAGATTTTGCTAAACGAAGCCAATGAAAAAAAACATCTACGGGAGATTGAAGCATAAATGATAAACATTATTCGCTGTTTCTTTACCGCAAAAATTAGGTTACAAGATTTGAATGTAAAAAGCCTAAAAATGTATTTTGGTTCAATGTTTTTATTAATAAACAAAAGGTTGCGTCAATGCCGTGCAAAACTAACATACTGGTCGTCCTGAAGCCTTCAGTTTTACACGGGCCGAGTATAGTCGAACCTTGATAGCTCGAATTTTTCTTCATCCTCGTCAACTTCGACCTATCGAGGTTCTACTATACTGGTGAACAACCTAGTAATGAAAATCAAATCAAAATCCTCTCACCGGTGGGGGAGAGAATAAGAAAGGCAATTAATTTGTGATCGACCGTTATTTTATATTTTATTAATTATTTGAAGCGGGCTCATCGGTCATTTGTAGGTTTTTTTATAAAAAAAAAAAAACAGACATGAAAATTATTACGACGTCACCATCATAAAACAAAGAAACATAGTAAGTAAGTATTTTTGTATTTCAAATCCTTAAAAAACAAATTGTAAGAAACTTGTAAAAAAAAAACAGATTCCCATCCTGAAGATGACTACAAACGTAGTCGAAACGTCGAGGAAATAATATTAATTAATAAATAATTAAGGATTTACAAAGAAAACACTCTTTGATTTAAAAAAAAAAAAAAAACCTACAAATGACCGATGAGCCCGCTTCAAATAATTAATAAGAAAGGCAATCTCCGGTACATAAATAGAGTGGGAAAAAACAAAGGCAAATTTTAAACAAATGATAAAGTTTCATTGAAATCAGTTTAGTAGTTTTTGAGAAAATCGTAGATAACTTAACACAAATTAGCAAACATTAGTGTTAAGTTATATACGATTTTCTCAAAAACTACTCTCTCACAATTAAGAAGATATTTGTAAAATAAAAGCCCTGTCCTCATCTTCAGGTTAGAACAACGCAAATTTAGCGAAAAAAAATTTTGTTAATAAATGGGATCTTTATACCCGTATGGTGAAACCAAAGGGTATATTAACTTTGCCTTACCGTTTGTAACGCCAAGATCCCGTCATCACACAAAAAAATGAATTACACCAGTGTGTTTAGAATGATAAAAAAAGTTGAATTTTGCATGTCCGTCCGTCTGTCTGTCCGTCTGTCCGTCTGTCCGTCTGTCCGTCTGTCCGTCTGTCTGTCCGTCTGTCCGCCTGTCTGTCTGTGGCGCGGATTGCGGGCGCACGGATTGAGCTAGAGACTTGAAATTTTGCGCAGATCCGTTTTTCGTAAAATGCGAGGCTAAGTTCGTTCATGGGCAAAAATGGACCATTAGGGGGGGTACTCCCCATACAAACGAAAATGTTTTTTATGAATATCTCAAAAACGGTGAATCTTATCAAAAAAGTCCATGAACAAAAGTTATTTAGGATATGATGCTACATAAAAGTCCCATACATCAAAATCCGATTGGAATAAATTTTAAAAAATCTTATTGGAAAGTTTGACTTCAAAGTGGAATTTTGGTACAACTGTTCAAATTTTGATACGAATATCACCATACGGGTTTTCAATAATTGCCAGATTGGCAATTATAGCTTTTGTTATGTTTTTTTTTTAATCTTGAAAAAGGAATTTTAGAAAAAAAAATTAACTACCAATCTTGGGTCCCCTAAAAATTCAAACCTTTATTCAATCTTCACGTCACGACCGAAAATTCAAGAACTTTTTTTGAAGGCCGAAAATGTAAAGACCCCGTTTAAACCCTCACACCCTTTAGTTTCGAGGCTGCTGGGTCACAACCTCTTCAATTTTCCTGGAAATATTAGGCAGAGGAATTACACGGAAGGGAAGAAACCGGTTTTAGTAAAAAAAAAATTTTACCGCGGACCTGTTTTTACCGTGAGTAGAATATATTGGTGGGCGCGAAAAATGAATTAAATTTGTTTAGCGATTAGGAAAATTTTGTTCAAATCGGTTAAGTGGTGGTCTAGACTAGGGAATAGACAAACCAACATTCATTGTCCTTAAAATTGAAAAATAAAATCAATGAAACGATTTTTTTTAAATGACAATTTCAGTCACCTTCGACACCACCAGACGGAATGGCGGCCTGCCATATTTGTGGTCGCTTCTTCAACAAGGATCGTGTTGAGAAACATGAGCAGATCTGTCAGAGGACTGCGACTAAGAAGCGTAAAGTCTTTGACGTCACCAAACATCGGGTCAAGGGCACTGAAGCCGAACAGTACTTAAAGAAACCGTCAAAGACTTCTAAACCAGCACCAGCAGCAGCAGCGGCGGCCGCTCCAACATCAGGCAGTGCGAAAAAGAGCGACTGGCGTCGGAAGCACGAAGAATTCATTCAGGCGATTCGGGCAGCCAAAGAAGTTCAGCAACATTTGGCGCGTGGTGGAAAGTTATCGGATTTACCGCCTCCACCACCCTCGGAGAATCCTGACTACGTCCAATGTCCACATTGCTCCCGGAAGTTCAACGAAGCCGCCGCAACTCGTCACATTCCCAAGTGCGCAAATATGATTCATAACAAGCCGAAACCGGGCGCAGCATCTAAGAAGAAACGCTAAATCCGTGCTGGAGAATCGTCAATCGTGATATTTGAGACAGAACAAAGAGAGGACGAAAATTTATCCATCTCTGATGCTTTGATAACAAATTTATTACTTCATTTTTTTACTATTTTTAACAAATGTTTCCTATCGTGTATTTTATATTTGAATCTAACTCAATTAAAAATCGATTATACATTCCTCGTGCTGTTCTTCTGCTTATATGCAGGGGAAGCTATTGTACTGTTTACTAAAATGTAATTAATATAATGCATAAATAATGAAAAATTAAAAGAGATTTTTTTGAATGTGATAAAAAAAATATTGATAATAAAATGAAATAAAATTAACAACAAATGTAATGGGTTTTATTTTGTCTTTAATGTGGTTTTGTAACTCCCCCGAATACTTAAATTTAGAAATAAACCCACTTTAAGGACCAGGAAGATAAGAAAAAACACAAACATTCCAATCTCAAATAGTAGATTATATTTTCTTCGCTGGAAAACCTTATTCTAAATTAACTAAAATCGCTTGTAATTACGTTAACATCAAAAAATATGAAATCTAGTCCGAGATATCTTCCATCCTATTAGGCGGATCAATGATTCTTTTTACGGCTTCAGCAGCAGCCCGCAAGTCCAACCCTTCCAGAATGTACGCCAAATTATCCAAACTCGCATCGACATCATCATCAAACCAAGCGACAAGAATGGCCTTGCACTGATCCGCAAGCAAAGGATTCTCACTTTCGAAGTACAGCAGCTCATCGGGCGTAAATCCCAACTTTTTGCCAAGCTTCTTCCAATCGTTGCCGAGATACGGAGCGACTTCTTCGATTTGCTCTTTCGTCACGGTATTCGATTTATGCACGTTCTTGTCTTCCGGTGTTAGCTGTACACTTTTGAGCATTTCAGGATCGTCGATTGGTTCTAGGGCGACACTCTCCGTTTCCGTTGGCTCACTGGTGCCCTCATTGGGTTCGATTTTCGCCTCCACTTTGTCTTTTTGGATCTTCTTACGGACGCTTTCCAAATAATCGGAAACTTTGTATGATGGAGTATTGAAGAGAGTGAAGAAGTGCGGAGATTGTCTAGCGAGAAGACGCAACGCACGCCATTCAAACGATGGATCGTTTTTCTCACGTGGATTTTCCAGGTAGGTTTCAAGTGGCGGTAGAAAGTTTCGATCTTCTCCCTTGCAAGCTTGAAGATTGTCTGGCGATAAATTCCACAGTCGAGTTAATTCAGAACTGCAAAGACGAAACAAAATTAAACTCAAATTTATAAAAAAAAAATTCCATCTGGAAACTTACTTTCCGAGATAAAATTTGCCCTGGTGCAAAGCATCCTTCAAATTGTCACCTAAAGACTTTTTCGGTACTTTTGCTGGAGGTTTGGAAGCTTCCTCCACAGGTTCTGGACGTTTAAACTCCTTGCAGCCCTCGTTCTTCCAATTGTTCCACAGCTCCTCTCGCTGAAGCATATGTTGAACAGTTTTAGCGAACCTCTTACCCTCCGGGGGTGTCTCCTCGAGTAGTTTGTAAACTTTTGCCTCTGTTTCTTTGATGAATTCCGACTGGGAACTAGTCAGATTGAAAGATTCACTGGAAATAGAAAGTCATCTTAAAATTGTTGAACAAAATTCACCGATTTCGCATTTTCTTACACTTTAAATTTAACTGTCGAAGTCAGATATTGGAAAAGTATTAAAAATTGTACTAAAACTGATCGACGGAAATTTGAATCCGACAACTGCAATGCTAGCAGCTTCGGATTCGTCAAGAACTTTGCAAAGAAGTGCTGAGACTTTATAGTTGTTTCGTCCACTTCCATTGACTCGTCTAAATGCCGCTTATTTGGACTGGAGTTTCGTTGTTCCTCGAGCTTGAAGCTGCTAAATGCGGACAAAACGCTACTGGAGTGGCTGGCGAAGGTTTTCCAATGCACTTTATTGTAGCACTGATTGGGATTGCGAAAGTAGTCCTGCAACGCCCAGAATTTGCAGTACAAGTTGTAATCGATTTGGACGGGAATCTCTTCCATGGTATCGACCAGGACTTCGCTCATGTCCTTGCCATCCGCGCCATACTCGGTGATGTTGTCTAGATTGAACTCGGAAACGATATTCAAGCCGGATCTCTCAGAGAATGGGAAAAACTTGGCAAGGAACAGTAAAATGCGGCCACAGAAAACAGTATTTTGTGACCGAGACAGTCTCCGAAGCAAATCATTACACATACGCAGCAAATTGTTCTTGCAGGCGGTAAAGAACAGTTCCTCCTTCCATACGGCCACCTTGTCCTCGACGTAAGTGAAGATTTTCTCGCATTTGTCTAACGTAACTGCATCGAAAGCGTCTCCAAGCAGAACCACCGGAATTGTTACGGACACCATATCCTCACGAGCCGCCTCCACAGAAAAAGCGATCAACTTTCCCACCTGCTCGATGTCTTCAATCAACTCCAGCAGGAGCAGCTCCCTAAACCAATCGAAAAATCCATCATTAGTGAGTGGTAATTAGGTATATAGTCCGAATTTCTACCTGAAAGTTTGATCCAGCGCAGGCTTCTTATCCGAATCGTTGTTGTTTTTGAAGGAGTCGTAATCATTTTTCAGTATTTTAATACTTGCAGCGGAAAATGCCTTTCGCAGGGAACTCTATGAACATTTTTATTTTTTAATATTTTATTTACCAACTTAAATTAATAAAACAAACTATTTAAACAGCAAAACAAATAACATAACCTCAAAAGTTTCTAGATTTCGATATTTACCTCGAATTTCTTGTGCAGGCCAGTAAAATCAGTTGCCGCAGATCTATTGATTGCGACTTCCGATGAAGTTGAAGCTTTTCTACTCATTTAAACTTAATTTCTCACTAAAATCCAAACGAAAAGAAGATTCACCAAACTTTGACAGCAAACAGCCGAAAACCGAAACATCAAAGACCCGCGTTGCCAGGTTCTTTTATAAAGATTTCCTAATTAACTAATTAGCAACAACTCTTCAAGTTCCACATTTGAGAAAGATTTCGTGCCGACATCTTTTTATTTATCTCTGCTTTTGACCATAGATAATATATACTAATAGATAGCTGACTTTCGCATACTGACTGCCACGCTCGGTTTTCCAGGAAATGGAATCGGAACTACTTGACTTTGGTTTGTGTCTCGGATTGTGCATAGGATAGGAAAATGTGCCCTTGCTAATTTTCTTTTCATTTTTCGTAAAACCTGAAAAATCAAATATAAAAGAATTTCGTTTGTTTTTTAAATTTGTTTTAATATTTTTTTTTACATTAACACTTCAATTAACATAACACTGCGAACATAACACTGAAGACGAAGTTTGAGGAGTTAATTGTCGTCCTCGGTTTCAAACTAATTGCAGAACAGTTCCATCGGCAAATTCATTTATTTCTGTAGAAGCGAGATATTATTAGTATAGGACAAGAAATTCTTAATAAATAAAAGACATACCAGATAAATTTGAGTTGATATTTTCATTCGAATGTTGAACAGGAACATGATTTTCACCTGGATGTTGAATTTGTAGTGATTTCAGCACTTCTTGACAGCCGCAATAAATTTTGAAGAAACTGGGCGCTGTGCATTAGCAGGAAGATTCTCACCATCACTTTCAATAATTTCTGTTAAAAAAGGGATTACTATAAATCTATACATCTAGAAAAAAGTTCGTCAAATTTCTTACTTTTAATATGCATTTCCATCTCGCGAAATTTGCTGCATTGTTTTTCCGATTTAGAAATCGATGAGACTTGTCTATGTTGGTGCTAAACTTTTCCAACCATTGCAACCAAATGTTCACCACACGAAAATTGCGAAAAATTTACTTTTGCTTCTAATTTAGTGATTAAAAATAACTTCGTCAAGCTTCAACAAACAGAAACCAAAAACAAACCAATTTTAACCTCACTTCAGCAGTCACGTCAGACGACACATGCTGGTTTTGAGATGCTTTTGAGATTTCGAACACACGCGCGCCACCTGGATTTTGGAATCGGCATTGAGCAAAATGAAAAAATGATTTTTGTTCTAAGTTGACACACCATGCTTTTGACTAGAGATACTATTGTCTAGTGAATGGACATCGGCACGAGGACGAGAAAAATGTAGGATTGTTATGCAGAAGAATAGAACTCTAGAAAACAAAAAAAAATTAAATTAAGCCGAAATCACTTAGACGTTTTTTTAAAAGTCTTGTCCATTTAATACAAGAAAAGTACTGCTTGTTACATTATACTTATATTTTCTCAGTGAAAAGGAAGTTTTTTTTGTTGAGTTCCACATAAGATACGATAAGCAAAATGTCACGTACACAAAATCCGATTGGATTGTATATTTTCAATACGAATTCGTGTTTCACGATGCCATTTGTCCGGATTTACGAAAAAGTTTAATCGAATCGTTAGCGAAGGTAGTAGGGCTCCAAGTCGGATTTTTTGCTGTTTTAGAACTACTCCGCACCTCTGTTTATGCAAGGATTGTCTGAATTCCCCCTAAAACTATTCCTGGCATGTTGGCAATGTCGCAATTATAAGTCATCTGACGTTTCTATGTTTCGGTCAAATTTGTTATTTTAGCTTATTTTGTTTTGATTCAGTAATTGAGAGTAATATTGATATCCGCTAGTTGTAAAACACGATAGGCAGGTAAACAATTGCGATAACTCCCGAAAATCTAAAAGAAAATTAATTTCCCACTTTGAAAAGATAAAATTGTTTTTTAAAACTAATTGATTCCAGCACAAAATTGCTCCAAATGGCTGTGAATTTGTCGAATTCAGATTTACGGCATGCCCTTCGGATGATGGAATTCCCGAATTGCGCCAAGGAAACACTTTCCCGAATAGGTTCTACATTTCCTGTTATTTAAAACTCAAGTGCTAATCAGATTGTTGCAGAAAGCATGGTAATCAGTCGGTCGAAGCAGGATTTTGTAATGGATCTAATCGCAGAGTTTATATTCCTGGAGAAAGCATCAAAAGACATCGACCAGAGGAAGGGATACCACATGAAGGCACAGCAAATGAATTTAATTCAAGAATTCCAACTGGTCATCGTTATGTGTGACTTCTTCGCGAGGCCAGGTCCTGATGCCACACGCAATGCTGTTTTTCTGTCGCTCTTTGGCGGTTCTATCAGTCCATCACGGACCAGCATTTTGGTAAAATTGATCAGCACTTCGGTGTCAGGATCCATAGCGCCGCTTCTTTGCGCTGCTGGGACTTGGATGCAGCAAATTGGATGCACATCGAATGCCAGTTCGGAATTAGCGCAGTGTTTAGTTAAGGATTTTGTGATATTCTCGAAGAAGACTTCCGAACAATTGAAACAGCTGCCGATGGTTGCTCCGAGGTTTGTGGAGAAGTTATTTTTTTGTGAAAAACAAAAATTTTGTAATGCTTTCAGATTTGCCGCAAATTTCATGACGGCAGTAGCGGATTTGTATCTAAACGAAATGAAGGGACAACTTTTGAGTCCTCCAGATATGCTACTGGAAGTATTCGCTGAATGGGTAAAAAAAATTAAACCAGAAATAGTCAAAACGAAATTAACCCAACTTACACCACTTTTAGGTATCTGAAAATCCAACCTTGTGTCTCGCCTCACAACAACCGCTGGCACTTCCACCGGGCGCTATTCCAATGCCGGTCGTAACACCTCTTGGCGGTCTCATCCGTTGGTGCGTTTTGGCGCCAATCAACAGTCAGAAAGCAACCTACAGTAAAATGCATTTGGCTCTCCTGCAAACTCTAATGCAAATACCCCCAACGACAGGCCCACCGACCGCCCTTAATGCTCAACACCTGGCGCTTACTATTAATCCCATTAAAACACACGCTCGGAAGTTGTTCACGGAAGGGATCAATCCGGAAACCGACGAAAATCTGCAGATGTGCCTCGAGAGATTCGCCCAAGCCATTCAAATCGCTCTTGCCTCGAAATGTCTCTACGGAAGTACACCCCAGCTACTATGTATGCTGGAAACTCTCCCCGGCAATCCTTTAATGAATATCGTAGTAAAATCGAATAAAAGTTAATTTTTTTTACTGTCGAAATCTTATTTATTGCTACTTAAAAGGATTAAATCGGCGGGATTTCTTCATCGTTTCGATTTTCTTCTTGTCCTCTTCGAATTTCTGCCTCAGGCTGACAATGTGCTTCATTTTTGACTCTCGTATTTGGAACGTGTAGAAATTGGTCAATTCTCGGTTCTTTCGACTGCGCTCCGCCTTCTCTTCTAGTTTGTTGATGACGGATTCCTTCTGTTCGAATCCAGCGTTCTTGCCACGTTTGGTCACCACAGTCCAGCCTTCTTCGTCAACCTGGCCCTCCTTCTCCACCTCTGTTGACGCCTGCTGTTTCTTATCATAATCTGCCATGTAGGAGTCAATTTCTGCTTGCAGTGTCGCTTCATCAGAAATCCTGGATTCATAGTCCTGCATCCATTTCTTTACCCCTGACACCACAATTGTGTCACTTCCCTCTTCATATAGAGTCAGTTCGTCAAGAGCAAGTGCTTTTTCCAAAGATTTTGTAGATTTGAAGACAACATATGCGAATTTGAACTGAAATGGGGCTGGTTTTCGATTGAAGTTTTTGTCATCTGAGTTTGCCGACGCCTCTTTGGATTTGTATTCGAATATTACTGTTTCTACTGCTCCCACATCACGGAATGCAAACTTTAGGCTGTCTTCGTTAACGTACGGAGGAATATTTAGCAAAAATAGTGTTTTTCCCACTGGTTTCTCCGGGTCTTTCGCCCGCACCGAGTGCTTTTTCATGAAAACTTGATGATACGACTTTGCATCTGGTCGGTTCTTTAACGTGACAACTGAAAGAAATGGTTGTGAATTGTTTAATATTGAAATGCTGAGGGAAATACCTTTAAAATCGCTAATATTCTGCATGTTTTCGATTTATTTACAAAATTGGCTCACAACGTGACATGTGATTTGTTTTCTCTTTCGATTTCGCTTTCCCTTGCATTCACACTTTTCTGACAAACTATCAGCAAAGAAATTTATATTCTAGACACCGCTCATACAGTCCAAATTTACCTACCCCATGAGCATTGCTTCTTGCTTAAAGTTGTTTCATACCATTTGATATGGCAACTTTTGATCCATCGGATGTCCATCCGGCCGAAATCGAATGTGTAAAACTTTAAATTACTATCAAAACTATTTTGACATTCCAATAGAAAAAATGATGTATGTTTCCTCAGGATTAGTTAAATTGATTCTTCAAGAAACTTATTTTACGTTTCCATCATGAATTTTTGAATCTCCCGGCATCGGTTCAGGGTTGTATCGAAATACCCAACAACAACGCAACTACTTTTAATTTAAAAACTGTAGAAAAATATAATAAATTAATACTTTACGAAAACTTCTCGAACTGACAAATGATGGTAGCAAATCTATAAAAATGATACAAGCGTATTTTGTGCAGTTTATTTATGACTAACGTTTTTTATTTTAGTTTTTTCTATAGACGTAAAGTTACGTTTTTTTTCGAATTGTGTTTCGTTGGAGATTTAGGGCTGTTTTTTTAAATCTATATGTTATTATGGTTTTGGTATTTTTCTCAGTTGAACACACTAGATAAAATTAAAATCGAGTGATCGCCAAATGGCCTGATTGAAGACGTCCTGATTATCATCTAGGATTCTATTTTCCATCTGACCCGTCGTCGCTAGTGGCGCTTTTAGGTGCGTCGGAGTTTTTTTTTCAAACAGCGAAATTCCGGAAGTTGAAAGTTCATTGTTTTTTAAACTCTTTTATTCATTACTTCCTCTCCAGAGGACATAATATAATTGTCTGTGCGAAAAGCAATTACGGAGAGCGAATTTAATCAAACCGCATCATATGCTAGTCGAAAAACCATAGGATAAATTTTTAAAAGAATGAAATCGAAAATTTTTTGGAGAAAATAATTCTTTTTGCTTTTATTTCCGTTACAGGGAGTACGCTGGAAATTGCGTTCATTCTAAATACCGTTATCTCGCTGGTGTGGAGATGTTTTATAGCTGCTAATTTTTTAACGATAATTGTTTTTGTTAAACTAGTCAGATTTACTGTGTGTAACAGACTAACTTCGTGTAAGGAAGTAAAAAAAATATGGCTAGTAAATTATCTTAAAAAAAATTATTTCCTTTGATTTTTTTCAATGGAATACCTTATTTTGAAAAACGTCCTTTGGCGATTTTCCCCACATTACCGTTAGCGCATGTGACCACAGAAAATCGATTTTTCGCATTGATGGAGTGTTGTCTACTTGTTAGTAAATAACAAAGACGTTCTCGTGCGTAAAAATTACGTTTCCGTGTAAAAATTATCATGAATCCTGTTCCGAATCACGAGTTTATGGAAATTCATCCCGTGCACCAGCATCAGCCGCACTGTAAGCAGCAATGTTTTGTGTTTACGGATATCGCGGACATTGAGCTTCCCGCCGAAATAACAAAATACTCGGAAAAGATGAAAAATGGCAGCATCCAGTCATATCAGAAGGAGAATGTCTCCCCAATTCCACAAAAGTCCAATCGTGGCAGGAAAATCGTCGCCTTCATTGGGGGTCTGCTAGTCTGCATTGCGTTGGCGGGCGGGATTCCCCTTGCACTTCAGTTGCGTTCCTCGTCTCTTCTGGAGGCGCGATTATCCTTCATCAGGAGGCTTTTGACGGAGTCCCCACTGGTTGAGGGTTACTGGAGTCCTCGGACCGACATGAATTTCTCGAAGAGCATCAATGAGGTCAAATCGAACATGGTGGGTGCCGTTTTGTGGCCAGTTCCGGTACCCTGTGGGGCTCAATATCTGGACGCAGTACAGTTGGCTCTGGAGGGGATCGATCAGGCCAGGAGAGTTACCGGAAAGAACAGCGGCTTGAAGATAGTGGAGAGTGCCGATGAAATGGAAGAGGCCCATTCGCAAGGACAAATCGCTGTCCTTTTAGGACTAGGAGGCGGGCACGCTATAGGATCAAGTCTGGCGGTGCTTCGTTCGATGTACATGCTGGGCGCTAGATTTGTTTCAATCACAAGCCTAGGTTGCACCACTCCTTGGGCCGGTGCCGCTATCAAACAGGACTACATCCTGGAAGAGAATCACACTAGCACACTAACGGAATTTGGGGAGGTGAGCAGTTGGAAATTCCCAACTAATCCTTTATGAAAGTCATTTTCCGCAATTTCTACTTAAATCATGCAAATTGCAGTGAAATGAAGGGATTCACAGAAATCCAAAGTAATTTGCATTTCTTAATTAGGACGAAAAAATTCCCAGAATGTTGAAATAACAAAAATATATGAAAATCTAATTTTCTAGACTGTTCTCTACGAAATGAATCGCTTGGGGATGCTAGCAGAAATCTCGCAATTGTCGGAAAATGCAATGACAACAGCAATGCGAATTGCCAAGGCGCCGATACTCCTATCAAATGCGGCCCCATTATCCCTTTGCAATAGCACAAATCTGGCAGCAGTCCCTGATCATATTTTGAGGTATGAATTTTTAATTTTAATTGTGCTTGATGATTAAAAAATTCCAATTTACAAATGAAATGTTGTCATCTTGAAATTGCAGTCTATTATCGCAGAATGGTGGCGTTATGATGATGAATATGGAGAAATGTGGCGACCGGAAAATGACTGTCCGCGAGGCAATCAACAGCATTAATTACGTCCGAGCTATTGCTGGAGTTGACCATGTCGGGCTGAGCGGGGCCCCCAAAAATTATCCATTCCTTCTGGCTGAGTTGGCCAGAGATCGTCTATGGGGGAATGCGGCAATTAAGAAACTTGTTGGTGGAAATATAGTTCGTGTCCTACGGGAAGTTGAGACTCTAAAGAATAGAATACCATTATCTGAGGATTGGATACCAATTTCAAGCATCGAAAGCCATTCCTACTGTCAATATACTGAAACTTAATTTGATATTCTTTTGTTACTTCGATAGTATAGTAGGAGATAGTCAGTTAAATAACGTTAATTTTCCAACATTCGTCACCGATCAGAAATCACGCACATTTCTTTATATTATTAACAATAAGTATTCTAATAATATGAATTTTACATCAATAATTCAATTGAAATTCATGTGATCGTAATTTAGGTCAATATTTTAAACGTGGTTAAATGATATGTTTTCGGTTCTGCCAAATAAATGCTTAGATTATTTTTTGTGATGTTCTTTATTGTGATGTTATGGTGATGGTCAGATCGCCGCGTTATAAATTAAGACAGCGATCCTGCTGAGTGCAGGCTCGGGTGGTAAGCACTGGGAATGTTATAAGAAGAAAAACTCAAAGCAGTTAAATATTTAAAAAAAAACCTCATAGTTGTAATAGAAGAGTAAGTTTTACTGATGGACACAAACAAACTGAAATTGAAAATTTTGAACGTTTAAAAATTTCCTAAATATGAAAATGGTCGCTTTTAGACAAACAGATATATGCATCATTCTGTTTTGATATGGATATAAAAAAAATATTGAAAATATTATAAGCTTTTATTTAAGTTTAAGTTTAAGTTTTATTCACATATTATACATACATTAATGGTTGACAGTGGGAAATTTAATTTAAAAGTTTAGATCTTCAGATCTTTACAACTTTAAGCTTTTATTTAGCTTGCTATATTGTCCATCTGTCCGTCAGGGTCAAATCTTGCAATCTAATTTCGACCAACTTCCACTTATCCATTTGACTTGATATTTTGCATGTATACGTAATTCCAACGACCATGTAATATTTTCACCACTTCGACCTTGTAAGAATAATAAAGGCTCCAGTGAGGATAACGTGATCATCTTTTTTCCTCTAATATTCCGGGAAAACATCTCATCTGCGGGTTTTGGGGTCGCTGAATCTGATTCTGGTATTAAGAAATCTATGAGGATAAAGGAAAACCCTGTAAAGGACAACGTGATTATCATGTTTCTCAAATTTTCCGGAAAAATCTCATCTGGGGGTTTTTGGGTTGGCTGAATCCGATTCTGAAGTCAAAAAGTCCGTAAGGATATATCAAAGGTAAGGCTGTATATTCGAAGACTAAAAATATAAACAAGCGTAGCGAAAGATAGACGCCATTTTGGATTTTTAGTCGGTCTTTCCCTTTTCCCGAAAAAGCTTTTGCGATTTTCTCGAAAATGGTTCTCTAGATTGAAGAAAAATTGCGATTTTTTTCATAGCCTGCCATTAAAATGAGGATTGAATTGAATATATTTTTCCAAACATTTTGTGTCCAAGATATGAAAAATACTCTGACAAATGGTGTCCGAGTTTTATCAAAATCGTAGTTTTGGAAAAGTAACGTTAACTATAATGGGTACATCCCATACAATTTTTTAAAAATATACAGTTTTTTGTATTTTTTTCGATTTGAAAAAGTGTTTTTTTTTTCTAAATAGTTTTTCCGGAAGTTTAAATATTGCGGAAGAAAGTAATGTGCTGCTCCAATTAGATAGTTTTTATGTTAAATGCTATCGGAGTTACATCTTGTTTTTTTTTTTTGTTTCTAGGATTATTAAACTTCAGGTAAAAATATGTTCGATTTTGACACACATAAGTGCACAATAATGTGCAATTATTCGTGCCACGCTGAAATGCATAACACGGATAAATGCAAGTAAATTGCGACAAAAATCGTTGTACAATTAAGCGTGTTCTACTGCACCTTTTGCACATGAAAATTAACAGATTGTAATTAATAAAATATCACTCGAATAGATTAGTTGGTTATTTATTTAGCTAAACGTTTACAGTTCTTCTAATAGACTAATTAAAACTCAAAATATGAAAAAAAAACTTTCAGTATTTTGCATAAATTTGAAATTCCTACAAAATCTTTTACGTTCGCTAGCAGCCGTTTATGAAAAACTTCAACTTATGCACATTTTTGTCCTCTTAAAATCACGGGAATCAATCTCTTTTGGAATGTATTCCAAGATTTATTTAAACTGCGAGGCCAATAACCCTCAAGACAACACAGAGCGAGTGGTTAATATTAAGTATACTGAAACCGAATAAAGATTTAAGGTAAAAGTACCATCAATCACGGGGCCGAATTCCTTATGTTGAGTCATACATATACTATATTCGAATGAATACAATGAATACGGATATACACACGGAAACTGTCGCACTTCTCATATTTTTCACTAAAGTTATTTTTCCTTTTATTTTATCAAAGCTTTTAAAGCGACGCGATATCAAAAATTCCGCATCATTCTTCTCTGTGTTTCATCCCTTGCTCCTGACAGACGTTTATAAACCATTACAAGTGAAGAACCTCAAGGCAAGGCAAGGATTTTCACGTGTAGTCCTTGTTATTGGATTCCAGCGGTAGTTTAATATATCAGGCGAGTATAATAAATTTTCATATTCAAAATATGGTGGTTATGTTATAGTTATATATCCGCCAGTTTTTCAGCATTATCTGTTGTTATTATGGTATGTCTTTCAAGGTATCTAAGAAAATACGTGTAGAAAACCATATGCTAGCCTATCGGTGGGAAGATTTTTGCAAAAACTATCAAGGACGGACGTTTTAACAGCATGGTAAACGTTAAACTATTTTAATGTTTCCCACACTCAGAAAAATGTCCAGGTCAACTTTTTGTCAGGTTAACTCTGACCTTACAGAGGTGTCTGTAAGCTAGCTAGCGGTCAGAGTTAACCTAGAAAAATGGAGGCTAACTCGACGACCTACATACGGCGTAATTGGCCTCGGACAGGCACGCGTTCGCCCGCATGAGGGAAAGTAAAACTTTTGTTGACCTGTGACCGGAGAAATTCTGAAATTAAGCCACCAGCAGGTGAAGTAGGGCCTTGGGAGCTGCACGAGTTGACCTTAGATAGGCATTTCGAGGATGTAATGTCATGTAATGGAAACCTCTGTCAGCCAGCTAGCGGTCAGAGTTAACCTGACAAAAAGTTGACCTGGACATTTTTCTGTGTGTGTAACAGAAATAAATACGAGATAAAAGTATAAAAAAATAATTTTTCTTCCTTTCTTTTTACTGTATTTTTAAATGACCACGAAATATTTTTACGTACTTTTTTCTCTAGAATCAGGTTTAGCGAACCCTAAAAACCCCCAGATCAGATTTTTTTTTGCGGAAAATTTGAGAGAAATGATAATTACGTTATCCTTCAAGGACGAAGTAGTGAAAATATTGCATTGCTACCGGAATTACGCATGTATGCAAAACTTCAAATCAATGAGATGAGTGGAAATGGGTAAAATTAGATTACAAGATTTGACCCTGACAGACAGACAAACGGTCAAACAGACAAAAGAGCAGGCTAAATAAAGGCTTACAAAACACAAGTAAAGGAATTAATCAAGAGATGTAAACCTACTTTTGAAGAAATTCTGTTAACTTGTGAAATCTTTTGCCCAAAAAGAAAAAAAAATACATTTCGTATTGTTATACGATTAATTCATTATCACAAAACCAGTTCTACAGTAAATACCCCCCTACAAAATGTTCATTCTTATAACCATTTCCAAGATATTTACCTACATTACTACTTGTGATAGTTTCAATAGTAACAATGGGGGTTTTTCTTTCTTTTGCTTGTTTGAAAACATTAAAACAATGGTGTACTTTACCGATGGATAGCATTCAAATTTTGCTAGGCGAGGTGTATCTAGAAATATGTAAGAAATTTTCAAATCTGAAGATAATGTCTTTGACATTAACATAAGTGCTAAATGATGCATAAAATTTGAATTATGCGCTCTACTTTATATGTATGTATAACACGAGTAGGTATTTTATAAAATATCCTAAATGCTGGTAGTCCTAAGTAGTATTTTCTGTTGTAAGACGCTCAAATACAGTCACAATATCTTAGCTAACTTAGCATATTTGGGTCGAAGGAAAAGGCAGCCTGAAGGAAAAAAAATTATATAAAATTCAAGAAAAATAAGAAGAAGAAAAAGACTTCCATCATAAAGAGGAGAGTTGAAGTGTCTTTAGTAGCGACAGCTAACATTTTGGGAAGGGACGAAAAAAAAACCTGAAAGATTTTATGAATTTCCAAAACGAGATAAATCTTCGCCTGTCACACAGGGCTTTTGCATTATCCGCTATGAATCTTTTATTAGGCATAATCGATTTCTCTCATAAAATATCTTTCGTATAATCGAGTACACATATTTTTTTCTCTTCAAAGTTGTTGCTTCATTTTCATATTTTATTAATTTATAATATTCATCTATTTATTTTTATTTAAACAGTGTCAATTAAATAAAGGATCGACCTTTAAGACAAGGGAATGTTATTTTTACGAGTAAACGTAAAAATAATTTAAATAATCAAAAAAGGATTTCTAGTGCCAAACTATTTTTAAGCTTGGAGGTGGTTTCAATTTTGTAGGATAAAATCTCATTAAAATTTTATGAGAGAAGTGATCAGACAGAATCCCACAAAAAATTTTGATGTATCTATTATGAGACAGTTGGCTTTTTTGTAACGATTCCTTTAAAAAAGGGAATTTTTCAAATTTTATGTTTTATTATGATTTGCTCTGTCTTCTGGGAGTCTTCACAAACGATATCACTGCCCCCAAATACCATTTAAGCAGCCCTCTCGTCTTTATTGACATATTTCGTCATCATACAGCGATATCGCAGCGATAGGCAATTTTTGACGCGGGTATATCGCCGTTATGCGAATGGGATACGCAACAGTACCCATAATGGGAACACTTTTTAGTGGTTTGCCGCGTCGCAATATCGACAGAAAAATATCAATTCTGACGCTGTCATTTCACAAATAAAGACGTCGTCTTTAACAAAAATTAGCTGTTTCAAGCTTAGCAACTTCAAGTGATATAACGGTATAGCATCACACAAATCTTCGAGCGGAATTATGTTTCTCCTTCAAATGTTTTGGCTGAGACCCCTTTTCCGGGGAATTTTCGGAAACTTTTCTCTCCCGTGGAAAATTTTATGGGATTTTTTTTTTCACAATACACTCAGAAAAATGTCCAGGTCAACTTTTTGTCAGGTTAACTCTGACCGCTAGCTGGCTGACAGAGGTTTCCATTACATGACATTACATCCTCGAAATACCTATCTAAGGTCAACTCGTGCAGCTCCCAATGCCTTACTTCACCTGCTGGTGGCTTAATTTAAGAATTTCTCCGGCCACAGGTCAACACAAGTTTTACATTCTCTCATGCAGGCGAACGCGCACCTCGCAGAGGCCAATTACGCCGTATGTAGGTCATCGAGTTAGCCTCCATTTTTCTGAGTGTACTTTTTGCGAGATGGTGTCCCAAAAAGAATTTCCAAAGGGGCGGCATTTTTTGTATTGCCAATAATAACATTTTATTTGGGCTCTATTGAATTTTTGCTGCGAGAACGTGTTTACAGTAGATGTATTGTTTAGTCGATATAGAACAATATATTTTGCCTATAATGCAAAATATATTATTCTATATGCGGCGCAGTTTTTTTACTTCTTGCAAATCGTGAATTTTTTTAAATTTTTGCCTGCGGCGCAATTTTTGTTATATACCGAAAAACCAGGCTGACATTATATGTTTTCATCTAGAAAATCACAGGCAAAAATAGAGACAAACCCTCTGATCGACCATTTCAAATTCCTAAGCACACGAAAACGCATTTTAATTTCATTTAAAAAAACGGAGGGGCGCCAAATTTAATTGATAAAAAATAGAGCTTATCTGTGTTATAATTAGTTTTGGTGACTTTTCTATCATCTTTGACCACTTTAGACGTGAAGTAATTTCATTCGTTACTCCAAGGTTTATGGGCCAGGACGCAGTGGGAATGATCCCCAACGTCATTCCTGAATGATCCCTAACGTGCATCTGGCACGCACAAACTTTGGAGTAATAAATGAAAAAAATCGCGTTCAAACCGAGTCTTTGCGAAAATTACGTATGGACCAAAGACATTAGATTAATAGACTGGTAAAGTGATATAAATTTATAGCTATAAATTTGCACAGTCATTGCCATTGAGGACGCTGCTCGACATTACCACTTCGAATAAAAAAGTGAGGGGATTCACGAAAGCTTTGTGTTGTTGTTATAAAAAATGGGATTAAGCTTTTTCAAGTTCAATTTCATGGAAGAATTCTGTTGACATGCGGAACGCAGTAAAAAACGGTTAAAGTTACATGAAATACCCCTTCCCATTATAATTAAATTTGGATCTGAGGGTCCTAAAAGCAATCTTTCTCTCTCTTTACAGTAGGCCTGGCCTTTGGGTTAATTGCATAGCGATTGATCTACTTTCGCCGAAGTCGCCAACATTAGGGCTCTGCTCACCGAATATAAAATGTTTTCCAAAGTTTTTGATCTCAGCTCAACCTTATTTTCAACATTACATCAACCACCACATGCCCAAAGACGTTCAACATCGACTTGAACACAGCACATAAAATAAAATAAAAATTGGAAATTTTTTAACCCCTGATTTCGAAGCAACTCGCTATATGCTGTTTAAAAACGTATTTTTTTTTCAAGGGACTCTGTATATCTGTATAATTCACCTATCAATTCACCCACTGCCAATGTTGGCTTTAAGCATCTATTTTACGTATAATATTCCTTGCTATTATGAAATAATTACAAACAACTTGAAATTTGAATAATGAGCAAACGAAATGAGATTTTCATTCAAATGATGAATATCTACCATCAGTGTGAGCTTGTGTTCATCTTACCATCAAAACTAACTTTATTATGTAAATTTCTCATTTAATTTATGTTTTTTTTTATCCTTATATTTTTCTCAGGTTTTTTTTCCTATCTTCAATATATTTATTCGTGAGCTTACCGTCAATGTGATACTTGTGAGAGCTACAAATCAAACCAGACATACGAGTATACGTGCATTCGTGGCTCAATTTAATCAAGTATAAATGATCCTGAAATATCTGTAACTTCTTGCATTACATGCAATCTGTGCGCATAATGCGGTGTGAAACATCATGTGGAATATTTCACGTAATTTCTGAAAATAACTGAGAGTTTTCAACTTCTTTTTTTTCGTGTATAAGAAAATACGTTAGTATGAATTTTCTTTGTCAGCATCATTAGAGAGCGTAATTGCTTGATTCTTGAATGCAATGTAGTGTGCAATCTGTGATGAGACCACCCCATTTAAATACTTTTTCTGATTCACCATCATCGGAACGTGAAACGTGAAAACCACCCTTTTGTAGAGTGATCTCGAGCGTATACAAGGTCAAAGGAACCGAAAAGGATAGAAGAAAAGTTGAAAAGTTTACATTTTCTTTTGTGTGATATTCATTAAATCATGAGCACCCGCAGCAAGTACAAAACACCAGAAACTCAGCTTCCTTGTCCGCTTAAATTTGCATACAAAATATCCCAACTGCGAACGAAATAAAGCAAAATTTTGAATAATTCCAAATGTCGACCAGCATAAATGAGGTCACAAGTAAAAAGTCAAAAAAAAAATGAATAAAAAAGAAATTATTAACACCAACTATAAAAGTTTCAGGAAAAGTTTGATATCTCTGGCCGGGGGTATTAATTTTTTAGTTGATTTAAGGAAGTACGATGAGCTGTAGGGATTTGCTTATAAAAAATATTTTAGTTTTAAATAAAACATCAACAAGCACAATGTTGATGGGAAAAATAAATAATTGCGTACCAAAAGTTTCATTTTTGGCTAAGATTTTTCACTTCATTTTACCGATTTTGTAATAATAACTTTCAATATCTCGAAACTTAAGGTTTATAGCTCAATATTTTGACTAGTATTTGCTTCTCTCGAAACAAATTTTCTATTGATTTGTACCAGATTTTCCCTGGCGAGCGAATGAAGGAAAAATGGTTAAGGAAGAGTCAGTCAAATTTCGCCCCGAAGTGTAGTTTGGCCTCCTCAGAACAACAGCTGCTACCGGTATTGCCGTATAAGGCGATCTGCAGTTACAGCCGCAGTGTAGTGCCGGGTTTTTATGTAAAGTAATTGGCGCAGTTTTTTACACGTAAACAATTATGTTTAAAAAACCGCAATTTTAAAGTAAAAACCCCCCATCCGTACAAAATTTTTTTATGATTTTCCCGAAAACAGTTAATTTTTTTACAAAAAAATTTTTTTTAGACAAAAAGTATTTCGGAGTACACCTAACTCTACCATACATCAAAATTCAATCGGACCACATACCTATGGAAATCACGTTTGAAATTTTCTCGAAAATAGTTGATTTCTTCCAAAATTGCGTTCGATAGGTTCTATGGGACGACAAATGCTTTCAAATGCGAAAAACCGCATTCGAACACATGAGCATCACACACACAGAGAGATGTTGCGGTCTTATCGAACTGAGTAGAGGGGTTTATGTCCCCGGGACTTGGGAAGCTGTGGCTATTAATAAAATAGTTAATTTTTTATCCTGGGGAATCGTGACCATTACTAAAATAGTTAATTTCAATTACAAAAATAGTCAAAATCAGATGATTTCAAAATCAATTTAACTACACTCAGAAAAGTGGAAGCTAACTCGACGACCTACATACGGCGTAATTGGCCTCGGGCAGGCGCGCGTTCGCCTGCATGTGGGCAAGTAAAACTGAGTTGACCTGTGGTCGGAGAAATTCTGAAATTAAGCCACCAGCAGGTGAAGTAGGGCATTGGGAGCTGCACGAGTTGACCTTAGATAGGTTAACTCTGACCGCTAGCTGGCTTACAGACACCTCTGTAAGGTCATAGTTAACCTGACAAAAAGTTGACCTGGACATTTTTCTGAGTGTACGTAGTAGTAAAATTTACAAATTGACTATTTTTGTAATTGAAATGAGCTATTTTAGTAATAGCCACGATTTCCTACTATAAAATAGTTAGATTTACTATTTCTTTTCTCTGCCTGTATTTAATTATAAAAATCAGTGATGAAAATGACTCTAATTTCGATCGCACAAAAACTAGTCTCGCCCTGTGTTATGTACAGACTCTTTTAAATAAAAACATTTTAAACGTTGAATAATTGTTTCAAATCATATCTTGTGGTTTTTGCTGTTCTAAACATTTTAAGGCCATCTAAAAATGGACGGTCGTCCCTTGACTTGTAAAAGTTTACACAATTTGAGAACATCGAATTATGTGGGGAGAGGATTTTAATAAAGGAAAAATCGTTTTCTTGACTTTTTAGGCTAATGAAACCACTACAGACGGTTATCGTGAAATTCTCTCAAGGACTATTCAACGCCAACGTCAGCCATAATTTATATGAGATATTTTAAATTAATACCTCATAAATTAATTTTCAAAAATATGAATAAATTTTAAATGTATACATAAATATTTATATTTATAGTTCACGTGTGTCGCCGGGATATAAGTACTAAATTTTCTAAAGGAGCGACGTAGATTACAAATAACCAGCCAGCTACTAGCTCAATAGGCATCAAATAAAATTTTCTCCTTTGTTCCATAATTGACTTCATCACCATCATCAAGTACAAGGATGTTCTTGAAGACGTTATGGCAACAGCAGGCTGATAAGTGCCCCATAAAGGTCCATTAAATAGCTAAGTGAGCAAAAGGAGAAAATACGACCGTCGACCATTTAAATTTCTTCTACTATACTTTTTCAATATTTTTTAAAGTTCGCACTCTGATTAATTGATTAATGCGCGGTTTTTTGCTGTAGGTGTGAAGGAATTGTGTGATAAAGAGATTTATTGGCGAGATAATTAATGTTCACCGGAAGGAAACTTTTCAAAGATTGCCCCATAAAAATTATTAAATGGAAAATGCGAATTTTTCCCCGGTTTGTTGTTGGTGTTTTGCAAAAGTTGTAGCCTCCAAGTGGTGGGTAAATTTGGGTGTTCTTGAACAGGATGGTAGGTAACTTTCTTACGGCCTAGCTCATCGGATGGTCGTGGTATCTTTCCTGCAATTGAACCCCTTGGTCGCTACATAAAATTTGTACCTACCAGGTTCTTCATATTAAAAGAGGGGGATAGGGATAGGAAAGGCTGAAATGGGGAAAAGGGTTGTCAATCATTAGGCTTACTAATCTATACCAGACGATAGATTAGCAACGAAGTCATCTCTTCCGTTTTCATGTCCGACACTCTCGCACTCACCATACTCACGAAAATTAAAGATAAAAATGCATCTTATAAACCTTTATTGCAATAAGCTTACAATCACTAGATAATCGGTCACTATGCGAAACATCAATGAAAACAATATAAAGACTAGGTGTATTCGCTGAATCTTAAAGATTCTTGTAAAAGTATTTATCATTAAAAAAAATTCAAATGACATGAAAAAAAAATATTCTAATAGCAATATAAAAGTAGGTATAAGGTGTATAAAATAGATAATAAATATAGATAAATACTTAATTAAATACTAGACATGCAACCTACTAAGGGTAAATTTGATTTATAAATTTTACTAAAAGAAATCAGGCAAATATTATATTATAATCTTAGCAGACAAAATTGACTACTTAGGCCACGCTCTTAACTTTTTAATAATTTAGGTTTTAATTTATATCATGTGGTTGTGTACACAAGGGGGCCCCTTTTGTTACCAGTGTAAATCGGTGCTAATATCGAGCACGAGTTTGCAAAGATTTTCTATGTGGCTGCCGTTCACAAAAATGTAGACAATATTTTTAAATAAAGTTTAGATAATAGTAGATATAATTTTAAATAATGAAATTACTTTAGGATTTTCGAAATGTAGAATAGTTAATTAATAGTTAGATATAAGTAGCATAAAATTAAGTTTAGCATAATTAGGACGAAATTTTAGATTTTAATTTAGCTCAAAGTTTTTTCCTCTTTCGGCTCTTTCCTTCTTTAGCTTTTTCGTTTTGATTCTTTTAAGAATCATCGATGTAAAAGATGTAATAAAATAATCGTAGTAATAACAGGGGGGGGTTAAAAATTTCGGGCCGGAAATGCCGCCATTAATTGCACATGGGCTAAATTTAATAATTGAGGTTATATATTCCACGATTACTAACCAAATTTTTAGATAAACCTTACTTGAGTAGTGGGCAATTAAAATTTAAGCTCTGGGTTCCTGGAAGAATCTCTGGAATATCTGGAGTACCTGGAGCGGAATGTCTGGAGTACTTGGACTATCCGTGTAGTTCCACGTTTGGGTCCACTTTTTCCCTGGTTTCTCTATCGCATCTGCTATTTGCCAAACCCTGTGGCGATTTATTTAGCGATTCCAAATGGGGGAATAATCACTGGAAAACTGGGATACGGCACGTCACTGGAAGATTCTATCTTCTCCGAAATCATGCGATTTTCCCAAGTGCACGGGGATAACCGGCAGAAATTTCTGCAACCCCCCTTGAAACCTTTAAATTTAAACTAAATTAATTCTCCCCCAGGAAGAAAAAAAACGTTCATCATACCTTAGATTTTATACGAAAATTTCACGATAGTGCACTATACAAAAATTAATAACTAATTTTGCGTATTAAAAATAATACGTCTACACTCAGTGACTAAAGTAATTGAAAATGATCCTCGAGGTGCTTTGGATCCAACCCGGAAGGAGTTAACCGGAAATTCTTCCATTTTTTTTCATGGAGGAAGATTCGGCGGAAATAGATTAAAATTAGTTTGACTGTCCAAGAAAAATCTTTAAATGTCAAAGTTCTAATTTTTTTGACAACGTGTGTTACCTCTAGTGGCTTAAAGTGTGGTGAGTATAATTACCGAAAGTCAGAACCATTTATACCATGATAATTAATAAATTTGCAGAATCCTCCTTTTGCAGACACCAGGCTGGAATAGGAGTAAATGTGGTCGAAGATCATCAAATACCATCAAGACGATATGGAAGGCTACGTTTGATAAACAGACAAGTATAATTCGGTATTTTTTTATAAGTATTTTGTGATCTAGCCACTGTTATTCTCTGTTATTTATTGGAATGACACGATCGGTTATCATTGCTGTGGGAATGTTTATTTTAACTTCTGCAGTATTTTAAAAGGTCGAAAATTTCTTTAACTATCGCAGAAAAATTCGGAAAAGTGCAATATTTATGTTATTTATTACTAATAGTAGTTATCGTGAAGTCTTAAAAGCATGAATTGTTAATTGTGGAATGATGTTTTGTGTTTTACTTATGAATTTAATTGGTGGCGTCTTGTCTATTGTTTTTGTTTAACTTTTAATATTATTTTCGATTTTTAATTCTTGTTTTAAATTTTTAGGTGTAATTGAACTGAAAACTAGTATATGAAAACGGAAATGTCGGTAATAGAAGGAGAAAAAACGTGGAAAAATGTGGAAAATTGAGTCTAGCTGGATTATTTCTGACAGGAAGAATTTTCTCATCGAATCTGTCAATTCGTCAGCCGTAATGAGGAAAGTATTTATTTATTATTTAAATTAATGAGTGCATATTTCTGCTGATGATTTTGTTTTATTTTCTAGGTGGCTGCGACAGCACCGGAGATTTCGAGATTTCCACGACAATGAAGAAAGATTCGGAAAAACAGCCACGACCATGGTGTAGTTAAAATGTTTACGAAACCAACAATTGAACGTGGTGCCGAACCCACTATAATGTCAAGCCGGGCTCATCTAAAATCGGATAATATATTTTAAGGTATAATCCTGACAATGTAAAGGCGTTATTTCTTTTATTTTAGGTTTTATGTAAAGGACAGATGGCAATAAAATTCCTTTTTTTATTGAGACTAGACAAACTTTTTATCAGAGCTTCAAATCCTTTCCGTGGAAAACTCCGATTTTCTTCCCTTGCAAATCTTCCAGTTCGTACATATTATTCCCTATTGTTTTACAGATGCGAGCTTTCAAAAACTTAGGGCATAATTTCGCGTTTATTTGTTTTGATTTGTCGCTTAAGACAAAGTTGCGGCGAAAAACTTCTTGACCCACAGAAAACGATCGGTTTCGAGAACGAAGATTGTAAGATTTTGAATTTTTTAGATAAGCTTGGTGTAAATTATCCTTTATTTTGCTCCTTAATAGCTCTAACTTATCGGCTTGATTGAGCAATTCAACTTCGGTATCTTGTAGTAATTTTAGTCGTTTTGCTAACGGATAATTACTCCCATGAGTGATCATGTTGCAGCCAAACAAAGCATAAAAAGGAGTCGTACCAATTGCAGAATGTCTTGCGGTTCTAATAGCACATTCGATTTCTCCCAGGTGTATATCCCAAGATTTTTGTTCGTTTTTGATAGTTGCTCTGATCGCACTAAGGACAGTTTGATTAACCCGTTCAGAAGCGTTGGATTGAGGACTGTAGTTAGCAGTTTTAATATGTTTCACCCCGTATTTGTTTAGTAAAGTTTGAAATTCCTTTGAGCAAAACTGTTTGCCATTATCCGAATGGACAAACTGCGGAACTCCAAATTTGTTGAAAATCTCAACTTGTAGAAAACGGATTACATTTTGAGAGTTAGCCTGTCTCATGGCTTTTAAAAAGACAAATTTCGTTAGGTGGTCAAGCACAATGAAAATGAATGAATTTCCCTGTTTTGTACGAGGATACGGACCTAAAAAGTCTATATAAACTTTCTGGAACGGTCTATCTATGATTGTTTCAGATCCCATGCTTGGACGTAGAATAGAGTTAGGTGGTTTTATTTCCTTACATATTGAACAATTTGCTACGTAGTCGCGAATTTGGGTAACCATGTTAGGCCAGAAATAATGTTGACGAATTCTTGCTAATGTTTTCCCAAATCCGCCATGTGAAGCCTGTGGGGGTTCATGGGCTTGGGTAATTAAGGAGTACGTCAATCCCGAAGGAATCCATAACTTCCATGCGAATTCTTCCATTTGTACGTCGCCGTTGTAAGGTATTGTACGTTTATATATGTAGTCGTCGACTATTTTAAGGTCAGGCAATCTTTCTTGGTTTTTCTTAATGGTTTCAATTAACTCTTCGTATTCTTTCGCCTTAAAGTCACTCGATTCGAGATCTACCGTGAGCATTGGACTTTCGAGAGAAATACCTTCCATATGACATCGAGATAACGTATCGGCCACTACATTTTGTGAACCCTTTCGGTGCTCAATTTTGAAACTGTACCCTTGGAGTTTCAAACTCCATCTGGCTAAACGGCCTCCAAGATCGCGCAAACTCATAAGCCATTTTAAGCTTGCGTGATCTGTGATCACTGTAAATGGCAAGCCTTCGATATAGGGTCTAAACTTGTGGATAGCCATCACCGCGGCCAAGCATTCTTTTTCCGTCACGCTGTAGTTTTGTTCAGCTTTACTCAGTTTTTTAGAAATATAAGATATAACTCTTTCGCTATTGTTCTTGTCTAATTGGTACAGTACAGCACCAATACCAGTGGATGAGGCATCGCATTGCACGAAGAACTCTTTAGCAAAATTCGGATGAGTTAAAACTGGTGACGAACAAAGGGCGGTTTTCAAGGCTTCGAACGATATTTTAGCTTCTGGGGTGAAAACAAACGATTTTGGACGTTTCAATGTATCTGCAAGGGGTGAAGCGATTGTTGCAAAATTTTTAATGAATTTTCGATACCAGCCACATAATCCTAAAAAGCGTCGGACTTGGCGGACAGTTCGAGGTATCGGAAAATCATTAATTGCTGAAACTTTTGCAGGGTCGGTTTTTAGCTCTCCTCCCCCTACAATATAGCCTAAATACCGAAGTTCTTTTACGCAGAATCTTGACTTTTTCGTATTGATCGTGAGATTTGCCTTTCTAAGACATTCTGCCACTTCTTCAAGAAGTTTTAAATGTGTATCAAAGTCTGGAGCTACTACTAAAAGGTCGTCTAGATAAACGAAGACTCGTTCTCGCAATCTGGAAGGGATTACCTTGTCCATTAACCTGCATAGCCTCTGCGGGCTGTTACAAAGGCCGAAACACATAACCGTGAACTGGTATAACGGCCTACCAGGGACTGTGAAAGCGGTTTTAGGCCGACTCTGCCTCTCCAGCGGTATCTGCCAGAAGGCGTCCTTCAAGTCAATACTACTAATGTATTTTGTATCTTGAAGTCGGCTTAGCAGCCCCTCTATATGAGGAGGAGGATACGCGTCTTTTACCGTAAGGTTGTTGACCTTGCGTGAATCAAGGCATAATCGGTTTTTTCCAGGTTTCCTTACTAGGACAACCGGGCTACTCCAAGGACTGTTAGATTCTTCGATTACCCCGAGACGCAGCATCCGATCCACCTCCTCATATAGAGGGGTTTGGACCGCTGGAGAGACAGGGTAATACTTCTGTTTTACAGGAGCAGAGTCTCCCGTGTCAATGACATGTTCCTCTAAACTAGTACGGCCTAGACCAAACTTCGTTGAGCATAGAAATTTTGCTTGCACTGCCTCAAGCTGGGATCTTTGAAAAGGGTTTAAATTATGCAGTGTAGGATCAATAGTTTCTGAATCTTCGCTCATTGCGGAAATTACTTGAGGTGCAATAGCAAAACGTCGCCAAAAATCTACCCCCAAATATAAATTTTGCTCAAGGCCAGGAATTAAATAAAGTTCCATTTGATGACTTTCATTTTTGTACGTTACTTCGACTCTTATTTTGCCAACTATTTCTTGGCTCCTGCCGTCTGCAGTTCGAACTCGAGATGAATATTTAGTGACAGGTAGATTTAGTTCATTTGCTAGTTCCATGCATCCTTTTCCTAGGCAAGATATACTGGCTCCACTGTCTAACAAACCAGTTAGCTCAATATTAGCTAATTTTATTTTAGCATAAGGTCTGAAATCATAGTTGGAATCAAAGATGGCACTGGCAATCAACTTCCGGGCAGTTTTGCGTGCAGCAAATCTCTGTCTGGTTTTTAGAATTTTACTCGATACTCGTGAAGGACTATTAAAGATTCTGTGACGTATTTTATTATACTCAATTAAACGGATATGATATGGTTTGGAGGGATGTAAACTGGGGTATTTTGGTTCAGAAATATTGGCTTCGGATTCTACAATTTTGACATTATTTTTATTATTAACTATTTCCGGTAAAATCGATTTATCGGAACGTGACATTATTCTTTTTGGTTTTGGGTCGAACGTGATGGACCCGGGTTCGACATCACGTTCTGTCGAGAGTTTTCCGGTTTACACTTCTTACAAAATTTAGAGTAAGTATTTTCCGCACCACAGCGGTAACAAAATATATTACGGGGTTTAGTACAATCTATGTAAATATGACCTTTTTCCTTACAGTTCCAACAGATTATCTCATTTCTCGCGGAATTGATCGGACGATTGGACACGGCTTCTACCACAGGATTATCATATTCGCCACCTAAATCTGGGCTATTGAAATCTAACTCGTTTACGTTATATTTAGAGGAATTCGGTTTTGTGGCCATTAATGCGCGAGATCGGGCTGGATCCAAATGGGGAAAAGCGTTTTCAGTCGTCCTGCACGCTTCACGCAACTGGTCCAGTGTATAAATCGTCATGGGATATATGTAACGATTTAACCAAGGCTTGAGATTTTTCTTGATTATGCTGATTAATTGTACGTCCGCTAGCGGAACGCGCATCTGATTTCGTATACGAATGACGGATGTATAAAACTCTTCGAAAGACTCATGGTTTTGTTGCTTTTTCTCTAAGAGTTTACTAATTATTTCAAGATCACTCTCCGTAGATTTAAATTGTCTTAAGAGAGCATCCCTTAATTCAGGCCAGTTGGGACGAGGCTGACGTCGCAAAAATTGCCAGAGCCACTCACGAGCTAAACCAGTCATAAAAAAATGGAAATTTTTAATTACATCTGCCCAAGACGTATTGTAGCTATTTTTCAAAAACTCAACCTGGAAGATGAAGTCTTCAACAGATTGTGACTCTCCATTGAATTTAAGGCCCCATTTCTCTATTCTACTCTGGTAGCCTTGTGAGGAATATGGGGTTCGTTGACTGTTAGATGTAGGTAAAAATTGGGCTGCATAATTGGAAGGTTCTGGAAACTGATAATTTGGTGGTTGAAAAAATTGTGAACTTTGCGGCGGAGGAAACTGATAATTTTGCGAGGGCGGAAATCGATAGTCTTCTGAAGGTGGATATTGAGAATTCGAGTTTAAATTTGGAATCGACCGTTGGGTTGGCAAATAATTCTGATTTGGATTAGCATTTGCGGAATATGGTGGGAAATTTAAATTTGAACTTTCAGTTAAATGAGATAGTTGACGAAGGGGTGGGGATACGTAAGTTGGATTTGAATGGGTTAAATTTTGTGAAGAATTTGTCTGCAATGGTCTCGGATTTTCGTTGGGAATGATTGGTACTGTTTCAGTTTGTCTACTCAAAGGTAGTCTGTCGGCTAGAGCTTGTTCGACACAAGTTCGAACCTCATCCTGA
Source organism: Chrysopilus asiliformis (assembly GCA_964034945.1). Taxonomy (NCBI): domain Eukaryota; kingdom Metazoa; phylum Arthropoda; class Insecta; order Diptera; family Rhagionidae; genus Chrysopilus; species Chrysopilus asiliformis. The sequence continues at coordinate 6,841,953 of OZ035961.1, forward strand.
ATAGTGTTAGTTATCGAATTCATGATCGTAGTTTGCGTCAGACCAACAGAAACTCTTAAAGTTTCTTCTAGAAAATTTTTTAGTTCTGACATATTTAAGGTTTTTACATTGTTTGGGTCTGGTCTAGATGCAGTTGCTCTATTAGCAAAATTGCTACTAGGTCGAGTAGAAGTAAACAACCTAGAATCGATCTGAAGTCCTGTAGTTCTGGTCGTATTCTGGTTGTAGTTTGTGCCTGGTAATTGCAAAATAGGAATATTGCTATCTTTTAAAATTTGTGATGAAGTAGTCGTAATACCGGGTGTTGTCGTAGCTAAATCTCTACTTGTGGCTTGAGCCTCCAAGGACATAGCTCCTTGAGCAGAATCATCAAGGCGATGATCAGATTGAGTCACATGAGTAGAGTCCGAGTGGGTAACAGAAGGTGAAGGGTGTTCCGGTGTTTGGTCAGTTACAATAGACCCTGTGGTTTTAGGTGGACTATGACGTACAGGTGTCATGGTAGAAGGAATGGTAAATTTACTGTGTAACCTTGCCTGGCTTCGAGTAAATCTTGGACTAAAATCTTTGGATGGCTTATTTTTAACCATTAACTTTAAATTTCTAAAATGCTAGAGCTACTAATCTCTAAGATCTTTTCTTCAGATTTTCTTTTTCAATTTCATACTATGAAGGTGAGTGCGATGAATGAGGGACAACAGATGAAACTGGTGTTATATTATCAACAGCTCATATGATTGACAAAAAAAAATTTGACTTTAAATGTATAAAAGGGAAAAACTTGGGAAAAACTTGGGGAAAACTTTGAAAAAAAAACGTTAAATTAAGGATTATCATGACGGTTTTTAAAGAAAAACTTCCTAAATAATTTGCTGATGTTACAAATAGTTTCTGTTTCTTGCTGATTGTTTTCTTTGTTTTTTTGTTAGAAAAAATATAATGAACTATAGATTTGGCAGCGCGAAATATTCTGCTCTGAAGCTATATATTTCGGGTCACAAATCATAGTCACCAATTCACGATTAATGTTTTATTTCAAAACAGTATAGAAAAATATTACTTCGATTTCCATTAACGAAAGTTGCAAGCGCAACGCGACGTGAAAATTTAATCAAATCGGGACGAATTGCATCTTATTTGCAACGGAAATCTGACTGCAAGATTTAGAGCTGAGCTTTTCCATCACATCATATATTTGAGTGGCAACGCGAAGACATCCTGTTCTACAACTACATGCTCCGGGACTCACACAGATATTGATGGATTTACAAAACTCAACTATCGAGAGAAAAAAAAGTTTCGGAAAATTTGAATGAAATATTGTAGTTTGTCCGTTAAGGACAAAGCCCCACGTTGGGCGCCATTATGTAGCCTCCAAGTGGTGGGTAAATTTGGGTGTTCTTGAACAGGATGGTAGGTAACTTTCTTACGGCCTAGCTCATCGGATGGTCGTGGTATCTTTCCTGCAATTGAACCCCTTGGTCGCTACATAAAATTTGTACCTACCAGGTTCTTCATATTAAAAGAGGGGGATAGGGATAGGAAAGGCTGAAATGGGGAAAAGGGTTGTCAATCATTAGGCTTACTAATCTATACCAGACGATAGATTAGCAACGAAGTCATCTCTTCCGTTTTCATGTCCGACACTCTCGCACTCACCATACTCACGAAAATTAAAGATAAAAATGCATCTTATAAACCTTTATTGCAATAAGCTTACAATCACTAGATAATCGGTCACTATGCGAAACATCAATGAAAACAATATAAAGACTAGGTGTATTCGCTGAATCTTAAAGATTCTTGTAAAAGTATTTATCATTAAAAAAAATTCAAATGACATGAAAAAAAAATATTCTAATAGCAATATAAAAGTAGGTATAAGGTGTATAAAATAGATAATAAATATAGATAAATACTTAATTAAATACTAGACATGCAACCTACTAAGGGTAAATTTGATTTATAAATTTTACTAAAAGAAATCAGGCAAATATTATATTATAATCTTAGCAGACAAAATTGACTACTTAGGCCACGCTCTTAACTTTTTAATAATTTAGGTTTTAATTTATATCATGTGGTTGTGTACACAAGGGGGCCCCTTTTGTTACCAGTGTAAATCGGTGCTAATATCGAGCACGAGTTTGCAAAGATTTTCTATGTGGCTGCCGTTCACAAAAATGTAGACAATATTTTTAAATAAAGTTTAGATAATAGTAGATATAATTTTAAATAATGAAATTACTTTAGGATTTTCGAAATGTAGAATAGTTAATTAATAGTTAGATATAAGTAGCATAAAATTAAGTTTAGCATAATTAGGACGAAATTTTAGATTTTAATTTAGCTCAAAGTTTTTTCCTCTTTCGGCTCTTTCCTTCTTTAGCTTTTTCGTTTTGATTCTTTTAAGAATCATCGATGTAAAAGATGTAATAAAATAATCGTAGTAATAACAGGGGGGGGTTAAAAATTTCGGGCCGGAAATGCCGCCATTAATTGCACATGGGCTAAATTTAATAATTGAGGTTATATATTCCACGATTACTAACCAAATTTTTAGATAAACCTTACTTGAGTAGTGGGCAATTAAAATTTAAGCTCTGGGTTCCTGGAAGAATCTCTGGAATATCTGGAGTACCTGGAGCGGAATGTCTGGAGTACTTGGACTATCCGTGTAGTTCCACGTTTGGGTCCACTTTTTCCCTGGTTTCTCTATCGCATCTGCTATTTGCCAAACCCTGTGGCGATTTATTTAGCGATTCCAAATGGGGGAATAATCACTGGAAAACTGGGATACGGCACGTCACTGGAAGATTCTATCTTCTCCGAAATCATGCGATTTTCCCAAGTGCACGGGGATAACCGGCAGAAATTTCTGCAACCCCCCTTGAAACCTTTAAATTTAAACTAAATTAATTCTCCCCCAGGAAGAAAAAAAACGTTCATCATACCTTAGATTTTATACGAAAATTTCACGATAGTGCACTATACAAAAATTAATAACTAATTTTGCGTATTAAAAATAATACGTCTACACTCAGTGACTAAAGTAATTGAAAATGATCCTCGAGGTGCTTTGGATCCAACCCGGAAGGAGTTAACCGGAAATTCTTCCATTTTTTTTCATGGAGGAAGATTCGGCGGAAATAGATTAAAATTAGTTTGACTGTCCAAGAAAAATCTTTAAATGTCAAAGTTCTAATTTTTTTGACAACGTGTGTTACCTCTAGTGGCTTAAAGTGTGGTGAGTATAATTACCGAAAGTCAGAACCATTTATACCATGATAATTAATAAATTTGCAGAATCCTCCTTTTGCAGACACCAGGCTGGAATAGGAGTAAATGTGGTCGAAGATCATCAAATACCATCAAGACGATATGGAAGGCTACGTTTGATAAACAGACAAGTATAATTCGGTATTTTTTTATAAGTATTTTGTGATCTAGCCACTGTTATTCTCTGTTATTTATTGGAATGACACGATCGGTTATCATTGCTGTGGGAATGTTTATTTTAACTTCTGCAGTATTTTAAAAGGTCGAAAATTTCTTTAACTATCGCAGAAAAATTCGGAAAAGTGCAATATTTATGTTATTTATTACTAATAGTAGTTATCGTGAAGTCTTAAAAGCATGAATTGTTAATTGTGGAATGATGTTTTGTGTTTTACTTATGAATTTAATTGGTGGCGTCTTGTCTATTGTTTTTGTTTAACTTTTAATATTATTTTCGATTTTTAATTCTTGTTTTAAATTTTTAGGTGTAATTGAACTGAAAACTAGTATATGAAAACGGAAATGTCGGTAATAGAAGGAGAAAAAACGTGGAAAAATGTGGAAAATTGAGTCTAGCTGGATTATTTCTGACAGGAAGAATTTTCTCATCGAATCTGTCAATTCGTCAGCCGTAATGAGGAAAGTATTTATTTATTATTTAAATTAATGAGTGCATATTTCTGCTGATGATTTTGTTTTATTTTCTAGGTGGCTGCGACAAAGTTATGAAAGTTTTAAAATTCCAACTTTTATCTATAATATATGTATGACTGGATGCCTTTTTATAAGTAAATATATATAACTTTTTCAATAGTTCGAATTGATTTTTATTAAATTATTGAAATTCAACAAAAGTTTTAAACGTAAATCAGCAAAAAAAAAGAGAAAATTTTAAACCTTTACTCTGTAGTAAAAACCTTCAGTTGAGCAAAAAATTAACTATTTTTCAATATTTTTGTGCACTTTTTATACTCTATATGATATATTATATAGATTTAGTATACCGTTTGTAATGCATCGAACCAATCGTCGGAAACAAAAATTAACTACATCAGGGTGTTAGGGATGACAAAAGATTTTGATTTTCGCATGTCCGTCCGTCTGTGAGTCTGTCTGTCCGTGAACACCATAACTTTCGAAAGTATTGAGCTAGAGACTGGAAATTTTGTCTAGTTACGAAAGTATTGAGCTAGAGACTTGAAATTTTGTCTAGCTAAGTTCTTGAACGGGCAAAATTGGACCAGTCCTATTTTTTAAAATTTGAAAAATGTGGTTTTGCCAAATTTTCACAGATATTAAAATTGATTAAAATATGGGAACAAATGACACAGAAATTTTTTTTATTGTTACTGTTGAATTTTACAATGTCTCAAAATCTTACCCTTGGAGCACAAGGAACGCAACCAAGCCGCAACTAAGGACGCTTCGAACTGTCACGCAACGCAGTTCTGGAACGGTTGAGCACAATAGAAGCGTCGTCTGTTGCGTTGTGAGACAAACACAGAAAAATTAAAAGTGAACTAAAGTGGAAAAATATATAAAAAATGGATAATTTTGAAGCGATAATTTGCTTTGTTATTTGTATGTTATTGCACTAAGGCTATCCATTTTTCCTTGGACGACATTTCCGCAACCTCACTTTATGAACTGTCAACGCAGACTTGTTGCGTTAAAGTTCAAAGTTTGGGAACTTTTGCGTCGATGGTTGCGTTAAATGCGTTCACTGTGCTCACTCAAAAGCATTTCTGTGATATAAACTCGTAAGTAACATTTGGATGCGTGATGGTTGAGGCTTGGTTGTGTTCATTGTGCTTTAAGGGTTAGTATTTGACGTTTGCGAAAGTTTACGAGGTTGTTTGTACACCAAAATCGTGACGTAAACTTACAAAGGTCGCATAAAAGATTTTCCATACAAATTTTAACACTTCATTTACAAGGTGGTACACTTGCACGGTTTAGTGCCGTTTGCACCAACGAAACTTAGCAACTTCTGTACAACTTAAAAAATTTAAGTCGAAGAATTTCTACGGTTTAAGTAGGCTAACCACAACTTAATTTTTTTAAGAATAATACGCGCAAACGGGCCTTAGACGGTTAACGAGACATTTCCAAAGCTTCATGAATACCCCTAATAATTTTGTACAGATGAGAAATACTGCAAACCCTTGTTAGGGGAGATAAACTTGATAGATTTTTCTACAAGATACTGAATGGATTTATAACAAAAAATGTTGTAAACAGACTTGGTTTTATTTTGTTGACGCTATCGAGCAAGCCCCGTAATTGATTTTCACTTATCCTAATTATTCAATCAAAATATGTTTTAAAGTTCCATGATAATGGGTTTTTGATGAAAGTGTGCAACAACTTTTTTTACTCCATTTAACAGAAATTTTCTGTAGTTTCTTGTAAATGAGCATTTAATTAGTGTTTGAAAATATATGATGTTAAAAAGCATGAAGGATTAAATCGTTGGCTGCAAATCATGCAAATTTATTGACATAGTTTTTTGGATCGAAGTAAGTCACTGTTAAACATCGATATAGAGATTAGCAGTGATGAAAATAAAAATATTTTTGGCAAATGTGAAGAAAAAGTGACAAAAAATAATTTTTTTGATTAAAAAAAAGTTTAAATAATAAATTTTCAAAAGTAAAATGACAATTTTGATTAAAAAAAAGTTCAAATAATAAATTTTCAAAAGTAAAATGATTTGTGTAGTAAAATTTTAAAAAATAAAAAAAATCATTAGTCCAAAGATTTATTTCTAGTTCTTGCAGGAATCTAGAACATGGTATTTAAATTATGTTGAAAGATTGATTTTTTAATAAAAATCTCCAATTAGATCACGTGTTGGTGATTCAAATCCGTACTAAAATTTTTATGTATAACTAACTTGCATACCCGTCGTTGCTGGGTTAAGTTTTTTGTCTAAGTTTTAGAATATGAAGAAAACCGGAAAGAACTTAAAAACTTTTTAATGGGTCTATGTTGAGGCTGGACCCCCGACGAACATCTATGCCAAATTTCAGGCCAATCGGTTCAGTAGTTTCCCCGCGAAAGAGTAACATATCACAAAAACTAAGTTTCGAAATCACTTTACCCCGTCCCCTTACTCGCGCTACTTTTCCGTATACCTATGTTGGAACCAGAACTACCACAGACACTCATGCCAAAATTTCAAGTCAATCGGTTCAGCCGTTTTTGCGTGAAAGAGGAACAGACAGACAGACACCAATTCATTTTTATATATTAGTATGATGGTTATAAGATCGTTATTATCCTAAATAAAATTTTTCCGGTATTTCGTGGTGATTTTTTGAAGAAACTTCTTACATCAGAAGCTCTTGTCGAAATATTTCACGCATTTAAGGAAAATTCAGCAAAAAAAGCGACAAGAGAGTGTTAATAAAAGACGAATCACATTCCATACAAAACATCGTGAAAAAGCTGGGCGAGGAGGGAGAAAATTAATGTGACGTATTTTATGGACATGGACAGCCCTTCAAAATATTTTTTTAAGCCATTTTTTTTATGTGTTTCCAACGGCATTCTTTATTTTAATTTCTTCCATTATTATTATTTTCAAAGAGAAAATATAAACAAAACTATTAAAAACTAAACAAAACAAAAGTAAAATAGAAAAAAAAACTATTTTCCAAAAAAGTTTTGTTAAAAATTTCATTGATTCCTTGAAGATTAATTTGTATACATCGCTAATTTATATTTCACTAAAACTTATTTTGTAAAAAAAAATATGCAAATTTTTGCATGTCACTGTATCCCAACCATTGTCACAGAAATTCTAATTTCCCCTCCTTTAACTTCGACATTTCTTAAGCATAAACAATATAAACTGCGGTATCCTAGTATCATTCGAACGTGCATGAATTGAGAGTCGGATTTCATTTTTGATGCACATCCTAGGATAAGAAAGTTGGGCGTACACCACTGAGAGGATGTTCGCATCATGTGAGCAAGATTTGGCGCGTAAGATACACACACTGGATATGAGCTTGAGCCTTTGGCAATACACTCTGTTTATGTTCTGGGTTCAAGTTAAACTCTTCCCGCATCAACCCGGCTGCCGAGGGAACGGAAAAACTCATTCTAAAATCTTTGAGAAGTTCATACAACACAATGGTTATCCTTAAGCGATTCGGATACGGTGAGAGAAAACTGGTTGGGAAAGCTTTTGCAGTTTCCCGGAATCTCAGCATAATTTTGCGAAAGCTCTTCTAACGGGCAAAAACGAGTCCGTTACGCTCTGTGGCAATGCTCTAAGGAGCGTCGCGAAGCTATCAAGCATCCAAGGATGTGACGATGTTGTCCAGCGGACAGTATCAGATGTGATTCAGACAGTTCAACAGGATTCGCCATCCGCTGTGGACGTGTGTTGTCTGTTATTAAGGCGGACTTCCTGAACGATCTAAACGGGTTGGTTGTGCGGTGAATTAAGTAACTTTTCCCATGAGGGGCGATTCGCAAGGATCCGATAAATCTATTGAAACGTTCCGCTCAAACCATATGAGAATAACTCAATAGAGTGAAATGAATTGTTGGCTCCCCATGGACTATTGCTTTATGTCAGAGCTTTTTTTTTTGGCGCTTTGATAAGGCGGTAATACGAGTGTTTTTTTTTTCTTTTTTTCAATAAAAACAGCCAAGTGAAAAGGATGTAAAAAAGCAAGTAAAATTCGACAAAATAAGCCAAATATTCAGTAAGAAACAACCAAGAAAAAAATAAATAAATAAATAAAAGAATAACCATTTTGTATCCTTTTTGGTACATCCTGGGGTGCCGTCTATTTGGTATGTTGGCTGTTGCTTTTTATTCCTTCATCAATTCATCGTCAAATAGCGTCGGTCTTTGGTTATTTGTGATCGAGTGTAACGGATGCTGCTCCTGGTGATGATATCAAAGAGCGAGAAAAAGTGTTGCTATCGATATGAGAGGGGTTGCCGAAGTTGAGCCACAGGATTCCCAAAAAGGATGTGAAACTGAATAAGAAATGATCAGGCAAATGGTGGTATTCTCCTGTTGTTATCAAGTGTTAGGCAGAGCTTCTTCGGCTGTTTGAGATTCCAGCACTTGTCGCATCGTCCAAAATACTGAATCAACATCCCTTGAAGACAATAAGTGGTAGGCCACCTACATACATCTATAGACATTCTGGTACCTACCGGGTATCTATCGTATTATACGATCCTTACAATTCCAATGATGAGATATACTCCGACTATACGAGGGTAGTACCTCTTTATATATCAAAAAATACGATATTTTTGTTGGTATTTGGTTTTATTTTATTTTTTTCTTAAGAAATTTCCGTTTTTTTTTATCGAAAACGTGCAAAGATAGATAAAAGCGTTTTTACGGTCGAAACGACGAGTATTGTTTTTAAGTGGGGCAATAATAGTCCGTTTGTGAGCTATAAAATTAAAGTGAAACGTTCCATGGTATCTATTCACCCTCACACAGTATATACTTTTGTCATTCGATTCGATGTCACCCCCGCCTCCCCGTCAATTGAATAACCATCTCCATTGGGGTGTGTAATTGTGAAAAGGACGAAGAGGAGAGAGCTGAAAACTGCTGATTCTTAGACGTATGACGTGATATTCATTACGCGATATCCTCCAAAAGTCTCAAATGAAAATATCTACACGTTTTCCCCCCGTGTATCTATTATTCATGTGCGTTAATATTGTCGCGTACAGCTCTAAGCTTGGCTTAATTCAAACTGTGCGAATTTAATAATTTCCACTTTTATATAAATGTACGTGTAGGATATTTAGATTGTGAACATTTCCCTGAGCTCTCGTTAAGTGCTTTTACGTACGAACGTGTCGCATAACATTGAAAAGTGTCAAAAGTGGTTTAGCTGTTATTATTGTAAATGAATTATAATATAATCAAAAAGTGTTTAACATACAAATTGTATTTAATATACACAAATCTAATTATATGTGTATAATTGTATGTGCGTTATGAGATTTGTGGTAAACAATTTACCAATTTACATGATCCCAAAGTCAAAATATTTTAATACACATGAGAATTGATGATAAGTGGTTTGACGATTAAAGGAAAATTCCATCATAACTCAAACCCTGTTTTAGTTGTTCAATCTTATTAAAATTCTCATATTGCAAACAATGAAATTTTCTATGGTTGGGTAATATTTCAAAGTTAGTTCAACGGAGTAATCCATTAGATACTAGAAAAATTTAATTGGAATTTTCATACAAGAGGTAAGTAACGTTATCAAAAGATAATTTTGTTTTTAATGAACAGAAAAACTTTTTTCTTTTTTTTTTTTAGATTAATTTGGGTGTTTTTTGGAAGAATTAGTATCTAAGATAAATAATTGGTCATAAAGGTTACTATCATATTTCTTACAATTAGAAATCACAAAAAAATCTACTTCAAACTATCTTGTACTAGCTGGCATACCCGTCGTTGCCGGGTTAACTTTTTTGTCTAAGTTTTAGAATACGGAGAAAACCGGAAAGAACTTCAAAACTTTTTAATAGGTCTATGTTGGGGCTGGACCCCGACGAACATCTATGCCAAATTTCAGACCAATCGGTTCAGTAGTTTCCCCGCGAAAGAGTAACATATCGCAAAAACTAAGTTTCGAAATCATTTTGCCCCCTCCCCTTACTCCCCCCACCCCTCGCGCTACTTTTTCGTTTGCCTATGTTGGAACCAGAACTACCACAGACACTCATGCCAAATTTCAAGTCAATCGATTCAGCCATTTTTGCTTGAAAGAGGAACAGACAAACAGACAGACAGACAGACATCAACTCATTTTTATATATTAGTATGATTGGTATGATAAGCTTCGAGTCCCTGTACACGAAAATTTTTTCCGCACCCACCTAAAACAGAAAAACAATTTTTTGAACACCCTAAAAAACAGAGGTCGGCATGCCTCCAGCTTCCGTTTCCCCTTTCCGCGCATTCGACTTAACCACTCAGCGATCAACACACGCAAACATTTTATTTTATCTTAATAGTCTATCCTCCCAGAATTCAAAGACAGGATTCAAAATTTCAGCTCAATCGGTCACGGGGTTTTCAAGTTAAAAAATTTAAAACTTATTAAGTTAGTCCTACTCAAATTTATGGTAATATATCGGCGGTTGAGTGTTGTTTTGATGTATACGCCATTTACTACAGCTGAGATTTTCGTTTTTAAAGGTTAAATGGAATTTATGCTAAATCTGGCCGATACAATTTTTTTTAAATTTCCTCGTAAACTAATTTTGTTAATACACTGTCAGTAAAACAGAGATTTAGGTCTCTATCACAATTATTTCTACGATTTTTTTAGGTTTTTAAAAAATTGTAAATAGCATAGGTGCCAAATTCACTACAATGCGTTTTGCCGTATGATTGTTTTTCTATGGCTAAAATAGACAATAAACATAACAAAAGCTATATTTGCCAATCTGCCATTTATTGAAAACCCGTATGGTGATATAGCATTGTTCGAAGTTTAAGTGAACGGCGAACAGTTGTATCAGAATTCCACTTTGAAGTCAAACTTTTCAAAAAGAGTTTTTAAAATTTATTCCAATTGGATTTTGATGTATGGGAGTTTTATGTAGAATCATATCCTAAATAACTTTTGTTCTTGCATTTTTTTGATAAGATGCACCGTTTTTGAGATATTCGCAAAAAATCTTTTCGTTGGTATGGGGGTACACCACCTAATGGTCCATTTTTGCCCATTAACGAACTTAGCCTTGCGCTGTACGAAAAATGAATCTGCGTAAAATTTCAAGTCTCTAGCTCGATTCGTGCGCCCGCAATTTGCGCCACAGACGGACAGACGGACAGACGGACGGACATGCAAAATTCAATTTTATCATTCTAAACACACTGGTGTAATTCATTTTTGTGTGTGATGACGGGATCTTGGCGTTACAAACGGTAAGGCAAATCTAATATACCCTTTGGTTTCATCATACGGGTATAAAAATTTTCGTGCAATATCTCTAACAGGAAATAACTTTTATATCGTGTTAAGGAATTTTTTTATCTAATATCACAATCAATTGAAAATCTATTAGAAAATCTGTGTTTAACCTCACACTTTTTGTTTAACCTCACACTCAAAAGCAAACATATGGAAAAGTCACTCTCCAATTTTAATGAAACTTTACACATAATCGACACGTGTTTTTTATTTGGGCAGTATTTTGTGTTTAAGGGGTTTCCCCCTTAAGAGTTACACGCAAAAAACGTTTTTCGGCAATACTCAAAAACTAACGGTCCGATTTGGATGAAACATAAATATACAAATGAGTAAAAATTAAACAAAATGTAGTCTACGTTATTTATAATTGAAACCATAACAATAGGCACTATCACAGAATCCGATACGAATGATTCGGATCGTAACCTCAATGTTGTTGTTAGTGTTTTATACCAACAACAACATTGAGTTTACGATCCGAATCATTCGAATCGGATTCTGTGATAGGGCCTAATGTTTTTTTTTCCTGAGCAGCGTATACCCCTCGATGCTATATACCTCTCTGGCTTGATATCGCTATACAGTATCAAGTTTTCAATGTTATAATAAAAATTTAAACAAAAAAAAATTTAAAAAAATATGAAATAATTTAAAAAAAAAGAAAAAAGGTCGGACGGCAGTTGCCAATTTGTCCAAACCGAACAAACAAGTACCAGTCGTTTGAGGTCTTAAATAAAAGAGCTTTAAAAAAACACAGTCATACCTAAATATTCTATCATTTGAATTGTTTTTATCCTCGTCGTTTATATTTTTCCACCACATATCAAAATATAGATTTCAGAAAACTGACGTGGGTTTCAAGATATTCTCAATTTCAAAACTCAAAATAGCAATCAAAACAATTCTATGTATGCTGTATATTTTACCTAAAGGGCAATTTTTTTTTATTTCACATAAATAAATGTTAAAATTTTGTTCGAGGATTTTTCTCCAATTATCCTAATTATAAACGTTGCTGCCATTTCGAAAATTATTACCTTTCAATTATGTACATTTGGGATTGCTGTCAACACATTTGATATTTTACGCTGTGTATATGACAAATATAGCCAACTTTTTAACGAAGGTCAACCAAAATATCAAGGTAAATAATTGAAAAGGGAAAACAGGTTCCATTTGTTTAGTCCTTTTAACTTTCCATAAACCTTTTCAGTGACACTTGGCATCCGATTTCATCGGAATACAGGTAAAACCGACATTTTTGTTTTCGTTTTTGTTTACTTGAAATGGCTTTTCTGTTTAAAAATTACCCTTTTTATACTGTATATTATATATCATATAGGAGTATATTAATTAGATTTAGTATACCGTTTGTAACGTATCGGACACAAAAATTAACTACAGTAGAATCCCGATAATTCGTATTTCAAGGGACCAGCAAATTCATACGAATTAGCGGGATATACGAATTATCGGGGTACGAATTATCGGGATTTTTTTCAAGAGACCAGCAAATTCATACGAATTAGCGGGATATACGAATTATCGGGGTACGAATTATCGGGATTCTACTGTACACCAGGTTGTTTGGTATGACAAAATATTTGAATTTCCACATATCCGTTCGTCTGTCTGTTCGTCTGTCCAGCTGTCCATTTGTTTGTCTGTCAGTTCGACATTTTTAAAATTTGTTGTAGTTGACCATTCCTCCCTTCCCCTCCCTACCCCTCCCTTCCTTTCCCTTCCCCTCCCTTCCCCTCCCTTCCCCTCCCTTCCCCTCCCTTCCCCTCCCTTCCCCTCCCTTCCCCTCCCTTCCCCTCCCTTCCCCTTCCTTCCCCTCCCTACCACCCTACAAACCAAACAGTTTTTTGCAATTTTCTCGAATACGGTAAGTCGTATCGCTTTGTGGCGGAGTTGTGATAATAGCCAACTGATAATACTTCTATATAATTCGCATATAGAGTATGAAAAACAGATTCAACTGTGTGGAAAAAGTTGATCTTCCTCTCCAGGTCTCACGTGGCCCAATTAAGCCCTAAAATATTTTTTTAACAAAATTTCTGAAGGCTTTGTGTTATGTTTTAATGCAAACAATGTCACGTTTTAATATTAAAAGTGAAACAATATAGAATTCAATTGCAATTAAAAGCGCAGAAAATATAAGTTTCTTTTACATTTTAAACATTTATTAAACGAACATTTTCATCAAGTTTTTTGTGCAAACATAATGCAGTTTATGCCAAGTTTATGACTTCTTTATGAAGGCTTTTTATGAAGCAAAAGGTGAAGAAATTTTCTATTTGAAACAATTGAAAGTTCGACAAGTCACGTTCTGTTTGAAGAATGGTAGATACCTCCTTCAGACGGTAGCCCATTTGAAAATTGATTACGGTTAAGCAATGAAAAGTGATAAAGTCATAAGAGTTTTCGCAAAAAAACATAAGAAAAGCTACAATTGCCAAGAGCCAAGCGTCAAATACTCTAAATGAGGACAGAAAAAATGTTTATTTAAAAGATGTAATTTTCGAAATATGTTTATTGATCAATGAGAACAATTTTTTTTAAAAGTTTTCCCATTATATATGAATTAAAAATAGTATTTGAATTATTATTTAATATTTTTATACCTATTCAAATTTAACAGTTATTACATTATTTTCAATTTTCATTTCAATTGCAACATAAATCCACTTAAGGATCGTTAGTAGCTAATTGCAAAGTTATTTTGCATGGGTTTATAGATTCGTTAAAACAACAAAATTAATTTTCAACAAATAAACACATAACTAAAGCTATAATTGCCAATCTAGCAATTATTGAAAACCTGTATGGTGATATTCATATCAAAATTCGAACAGTTGTACCAAAATTCCACTTTGAAGTCAAACTTTCCAATCGGATTTTGATGTATGGGAATTTTATGTAAAATCATATTCTAAATAACTTTTGTTCTTGCACATTTTTGATAATATGGGGTACCCCCCCCCCCCCCCCCCCGCCCCTAATAGTATGGACCAGCAAAAATGGTTTTGCTCATTAACGAACTTAGCTGTACGAAAAATCAATCTGCGTAAAATTTCAAGTCTCTAGCTCAATCCGTGCGCCCGCAATTTGCGCCACAGACGAACAGACGGACGGACATGCAAAAATTAATTATTTTTATCATTTTAAACAAACTGGTGTAATTCATTTTTGTGTGTGATGACGGGATCTTGGCGTTACAAACGGTAAGGCAAAGTTAATATACCTTTTGGATTCACCATACGGGTATAAAAAACATCAACACATGTTCTGTTACATGATATTCACTAAAATAAAATAATAACAGCACTAATTAAATTTTGCATTTCACTTCGATTCCAACTTTTTTAAAACTTGTATACATTTTTAGTACACAAAGTAATCGAATCAAATATAGATTCATGTATACGATTATTACAAAAACCAGCCAATCATTTTAAATACATACTTGAATTATGCTGTAATGTAAATAACACCCCATGAAGTTTTCCAGTTTAATTAATGTACCAAGTATTTGTTGAAAAACTGAGTCGATTTATTTTCAAACTATGAGAAACTCATTAAATTCATAAGAAACAAACTATTTTTCGGTTAATTTTCCGGTACTGTTTAATGAAAATAATTTCAAAAATAACTGCTTTAATGGAAAACTTTTAATTTTATTTCGTTTCATTTTGTGGATTTTTTCTCCAAAAACTTTTTCTTTTATTCATTTATTAAAAAAAATGAATAGAAAAAAATGGTAATTATCAACGTTTTCCACTTAGTTTGATCTAATTCTTTAAGCAGCTTCTGGTGTCACGAGGAGCCCTCTGGTATTTTTCTCCATTTAGCCAAAATTAGTTTGACAAAAATGGATGCTTGTAGTCCTTGTAGTCGCCCTCGTCGACCTCTTTCTTTATATTTAATTTTTTTTCACACTTTAGTTTAATTTTTTTTTTTGCATTTCAACATTTTCAGTCTGCATTTTCATATCTGTTCAGCTTAATCCGACATAGTTGTCCCAGAGCTTAAGAAAAGTGCTTTTTCGTTTTCTCTACTTCCTAATGAATTATATTTCTCTACGAACTTTCTTCGCCTGATAATGTTTAGTTATATTGATACGTTTTATACACACACATACACACACATGCATAATTATTTTGTTTCCTCGTTTGAATGTATTTTAAGTTTTATTTAAAATGCGAAGGCGAACGCCGTATACCATTCCAATGAAGAAATGCTGTACGATGATATGCAAAATACGAAAAGGATAAAATAAAAATGCTAACAGAATTCCATAGGAATAGTAAAACTTCTCAACAAAATGTTGGATTGAAACTGGAAATAGAGCTAAAACTGGAAGTTGATGTAGCTGAAGCTGTATCGGAAGATCCTCCAACCTATAAAGTAGTAGTAGTGACATGAAGTGGTAAAAAAAGGACAACAACTTCCCATTATTTCCATTCTTCGTGAGTTTGCTGACTTCGGACGAAGAATGTTTAATTAATTTTCTCAAAAGAATTCGTATTTGCACTTAGTAATTGTACGCAAGGATCTTGATGGGATACTTGAATGACAGCACCTTAAGAGTCCTTGTGAAATTGCTTCATTGCCTCCGATAAATGAAACGAATTTCTACAAAACCCAACTACCGACTGTAAATACCAAGATCTCAACTCAAATTGAATCCGCTTGATTCAATTTCCGCTATTTTTGCACATCTGAAGATTTTCATTCCATTCCATTAAAAACATTGATCAAAATATGTTGAAGGATGAATTATTTGATCAAAACAATAGAAATTTCAGAAATATTCATTTGAAATGAAATTTTCAGTAATTAAACTGAAATTTTAATTGACAATCTGGCAATTATTGAAAACCCGTATGGTGGTATTCGTATCGAAATTCGAACATTTGTACCAAAACTCCACTTTGAAGTCAAACTTTTCAAAAAGATTTTTTAAAATTTATTCCAATGGGATTTTGATGTATGGGAGTTTTATGTAGAATCATATCCTAAATAACTTTTGTTCTTGCACTTTTTTGATAAGATGCACCGTTTTTGAGATATTCACAAAAAATATTTTCGTTCGTATTCTAATGGTCCATTTTTGCCCATGAGCGAACTTAGCCTCGCATTTTACGAAAAACGGATCTGCGCAAAATTTCAAATCTGTAGCTCAAAGTGCGCCCGCAATCCGCGCCATAGGCAGATGGACGGACAGACGGACGGACGGACATGCAAAAATTAATTATTTTTATAATTCTAAACACACTGGTGTAATTCATTTTTTTGTGTGATGACGGGATCTTGGCGTTACAAACGGTAAGGCAAAGTTAATATACCCTTTGGTTTCACCATACGGGTATAAAAATCCGGGAACCGTTTTCGGGACCGCTCGACAAGATTTCTAAATCCAGGGATTGTGCCAACCATTCCGGGACGTATCACATTTTTTTTTAATTTTAAAAATATTATCGTCATAGAAAAGTCTTTATTATATTTTTTTATAATTTTTTTTTAAATTCTTTTCGTTTTCGTAAAAAAAATCTAATTTTTTAACCCATTTCTAAAGTTTTATTCAACTCTGTCTACTGTCCGGCAAGTAGATGAAATTAATTTGGTATAAAAAACTATCTTTGATTGCGAAAAACTTTTGCATTTCATAGGTTTTTTGAAATGCTCTATCGATTGACGAAATCGATGTATGGAACGGTTATGTAAAATCATGATCTAAACAGATTTTACCTTTATAATTTTTCCAATACGACTCACCGTTTTTGAGAATATAGAAAAAAATGGTGGCCTAGCGTAGTCCACCTGGATTCTGATGCATAGACAAGTTATGTAAAATCATATTCTAAACACATTTCATCTTTATAAACTTTTCGATATGATGCTCAGTTTTCGAGCAAATAGGAAAAAAGTATTCCATTTGTATGGGAGAGGGGGAAGCATTGGTCCGATTGGATTTTGATGTATTGGTGTGTTATCTAAAATCTTGTTCTAAACACATTTTACCTTTATAAATTTTTCAATATAACTCACCGTATTCGAGGAAATTGCAAAAAAATATTTCATTTGTATGGGGGAGAGGGGAAGTAATGGTCCAATTTTGCGCGTTCAAGAATTTAATCTAACCATTTACGAGAAACGTATCTAGACATAATTCTAACGCAGTCCTTTCGAAAGTTATGGTGTTTACGGACAGACAGACGGACGGACAGATGGATAAATGGACAGGCAGACGGACGAACATGCAGAAATCAAAATACAACAGTTAAAATACCAACTAATAATAATGCGCCGCAGGTAAATTTTTTTAGAGTATATATGCTTGAGATCAGGCATCATTAGCTAGTGGCTCGGCTGGCTCATTACATAGATTGGCTTTAACAGCGTAGCTATTATAATCGACCTTTTATTGTGTGCTGTAATGCTTGTGTGTGCGGCTTCGGATCGCAGGAATAAAACGAATCGTGCTTTGAGTTGGAATCGGTGCATTATTAGCATGACGCATGTCGCTCCCTTTTCAATCAGTTCGTGTCAAGCCATTGCCGTGGAAGGTTGTGTTTCATCGAACTGTATTTCTATTTGTAGTGGTTATAAATTTTGATTGTAAAGGGAGCGACAGTTACTTTGATGGCCCCTGCTTTAGATGAAAATTCAGAATACGTTTTTCATATTTAGCTATCGTTTTTTAATTAAATAAATTTTTCAAAAATTATTGGAAGTTTTCCTTTAAGAAAATTGATTTAAAGACCACTTAGGTTAAATTACAATAAATCTTTAGGTCAAGTTGATGTGTCGTTGCAAACATTTTATGGCATTTTTTCTTCGCCTTTTCAAATTCTTTATATAAAGAATGTTTGTTTTTATCGATTTAAGCTTGTTAAATCCTAAAATCTGATTAATAAACATGTCACAGAATTTATTGGACCGTTTAACCATAAAACGACGTTTAAAGTACAATATTTTTATTCAAAGGTATCTTCTTTCGTGCACGTTGGCTCATTGGTATTTTATATGAGTGTATTTAGGCTTTAGTGCCGCTACGTTAGTATTAATCAAAAAGTTTTTTTTGGGATAAATGAAAAACGATAAAGTGGCTCGTATATTCTAGACTTTATACTCGCTGTACCTTCTTATTTTTCGCTAATAAAAATCATATAAATAAACAGCAAGCTTCTGTGAAATCCTTATGCTTTCTCCCAGAGGATTTTATGGAGGCGGTCCTTTGTCGAATATTTGTTTGAGTCTTGTTGTACGCTATCAAAGCAATTTGAAACAACAACAAATTCGTTAAGCAGCCTCTCAGTAGCTTTGTAAAGTCCACACTTTCAGCAAGAACCTGAGAATACATTCTTAGCTTAGCAATTTCCCTATAAAATTCGTATTTTTACTGCAAAATGTTCTACATTCGTGTACTATGGCAGAGTGAAAATTATGTCCTATTGGGGCATATAAGGCAAAGTAAAAAATTTACAGTTCACGGTTTCGATGGTAGGAACGTGCTAAACTCATTTTCGGGGCACAAACTTAAAAGTTGAAATGGTAAAATGTCTGACTTTTATTTTAAAAATGTTTAATGGAAAATTATTTTCAAATTTCATTTTGGATTTTGGAGTTTCATCAAAGGATTAACTCTTTGGGAAGTTTTATACAAATGGTATTGTTAAAACGAAATTTTCAGTTTCTACTTTGATTTTTATAATTATTTATGAAAGACAGTTTTTAAAAGGTAAAATTTCATGGAGAGTGCATATGAAATATAAAAACAAAGCTATAATTTAAGTAAAACAAAAACTTTCCGGCTTAAAAATTTGAAACAAGATTAATTCGACCAGAAAAAAATTCGAGACATTATGAAAGTTTCCGGGATTGATCACACAAGAGCTATTAGCGCCATATTTGGCACAAATATTATGCTATTCTTGGAAATGGTTCGCACGAAAAATAATTTAATTCGCAATACCGAGAAGGGGGGTACCCCATACAAATAAAATGGGTTTTCGTAATTTTCTCGAAAACGGTGTATCAAAAAGTTTTCTAAAACAATAGTATTTAGAATAGAATTATACGTAACTTTTCAATACATCAAGTTTCAACCGGATATCTTCTTCCCCAGATCCTTATACAAATATAAGATTTTTTTCGCAATTTTCTCGAAAACGGTACTTGTAACCAAAAAGTTTTGAAAGACAATAATATTTAGAATATAATTTTATTCAGAATCTTCGAAAAAAATTACGCTCGCGGAGGGGGTTGAGGTTTAGAAGGGAGACTCTTTTACGAGACACAATCATCGGACACAAAAATGAACTACACCAGGAAGTTAGGGATGACAAAAGATTTTGATTTCCATCTATCCGTCCGTCCGTCTGTCCGTAAACACCATAACTTTCGAAAGGATTGAACTAGAGTCTAGTTCAAGTGTTACTAGACACTTGAAATTTTGTATAATTGCGTTTCTCGTCAATGGCTAGGCTAAGTCCTTAACCGGGCAAAATTGGAGTATTCATTCCCCCTCCACCATACAAACGAAACAGTTTTTCTTTGCAATTTTCTCGAAAACGGTGAATCGTATTGAAAAATTTGTTAGGGAAAATGTATTTAGAATATGATTTTACATAACTTTTCTACACATCAAAATTCAAACGAACCACTCCTTCCACACAAATGGATTTTCAATAAGACTCATTGTTTTCAAGAAAACTCATCGCTTTCAATAAAGGATAGGCGGTACTTAGGCTTAAACGAATCTTTTCCCTGGATTTTTCCCGTTCAAGAGCTTAGCTTTGCTCTTTATTAGAAACGCAGCTGTAAAAGCCCAGTTTAACGAAACGACTATTACAACAAAAAAATTCATGCGAAAAATGTAGAATTTTCTGAATTAATGGAAATAAAGTGAATCCATTACCAGAATTTAAAAATAAACTCTCATCTTCATCTATTTCTCAAAAATTTATTATTTTTAAACTAAATACACAAAGTTGTTTACTTTAAGTAAATTTTTTGAAACATTGACCTAAGTTATCATACTAATATATAAAAATGAGTTGGTATCTGTCTATCTGTCTGTCTGTTCCTCTTTCGCGCAAAAACGGCTGAACCGATTGACTTGAAATTTGGCATGAGTGTCAGTGGTAGTTCTGGTTCCAACATAGGCATACGGAAAAGTAGCGCGAGGGGTGGGGGGAATAAGGGGAGGGGGTAAAGTGATTTCGAAACTCAGTTTTTGCGCTATGTTACTCTTTTGCGGGGAAACTACCCAGCCGATTGGCTTGAAGTTTAGCTCCAACATTTGAAAAAACTTAACCCGGCAACGACGGGTATGGAAGCTAGTTTAAGATAATAGCATTATCTAATAAAATATTACATTTTTATCACAGAATTGACAAAAAAAAATGTATTTAGGTGAAACTCAATAAACTAAATCGTAAAATATCTAATTAATAATATATAGCATCATTTGGTAAAAACATCAAATGTTCTACATAAAAACCATGAAAGAACAACAACGTGTATTTGAAATGAATGTGTTTATCGGAGGAAAGAAAATAAAATATTTTTTTCGGCTTAACTCCTCTATGAATACTACGTCGGTGGCCCATTCAGGGCTAAGATTGAAGCCTTTCATGGTTTTTGCTCCTTCCATCGCATAATGTATTTAACTATGAGAATTTCTATCTTATACCTACAGTTATACTAAATTATTTCTTGAGGAAAAAAAATATAAATACGACATTTGAGCTAAAATCAACTCGTAAATCTTGTACCAGCAAAGATTCGTTTAAGCTTAAGTACACATTAGCACTATGGACAGATGAGTGGCATGTGTCCATGTGTCAAAGTGGTGTATATCACATCTAGCGTTGTCTAACTAAGAAGAAGTACAAAAATCAAGTTTAATATTAAGAAGATGTGAAGCTATTTTAGCGATTCCTAAGATATAAGTATTTGAACAGAGAAAATGGTTAACGAAGACAAAAAGAAAATATCTAAGTGGGCTAGGGGTTAGTTGCCCAAGGCCAAGAAAAAATCTATGTCACATGACACATTCTCACCCCATATAGATATGGTAAATGACGACAAAAGTTGATCATGGAAAAAGAGAAAATGAATATCCATTTAGAACACACGAAAAAAAAATCGGATATGATCACCAAATTACTTTTCTATTGTGGTTTCCTGCGGCTAAACATATTATAATTCAAATGAAATTATCTTTAGCGGAAGTGTATTTTTATTATCACGAAAGTCAAGACGTTTTGATAAGGAATTTATGAAATCTACAATCCAGGGTTTTCCACAATTTTATCTTATTTCGCGACCGCCTTTTTCGAGATTAAAAGTTATAAAAGGATCGGTGACTTCCTTCTCCTTCTTTGGTAAATAAATAAAAATAGAATACTGAAAAATAATGCACTGAAGGCTAATTTTTTTTTTTTTTGAAAAAACTGGTGCATCATAAAATTATTCCAGATAAATTATTTTACTCGCTTAGGAGGCCTTTGTTCGGATGTTTTTACATCTGAAATTACTTGTCTGTAATCCGTTCACATTGAATGACAAATGCAACAACGCTTAGGCAAATAAAATAATTTTTCAAGAAAAAAGTACGGTCGAAAGAAAAACAATTATAGGTAAAATATTAAAAAAAAACACTGAATTCAATTACAGTAGAATCCCGATAATTCGTACCCCGATAATTCGTATATCCCGCTAATTCGTATGAATTTGCTGGTCCCTTGAAATACGAATTATCAAGATTCTACTGTATTTTAAATTTTATTTGGACCCAACTTCTAAAAAATTATTATTAATAAATATTTGATCGGTTATGAAATATAGGGTAACGCCTTTTATCCGATAATAAAGATAATTATCCTTAAAGTTTCCTTTAATCTTGTTTCGGAAATTGTGATATTATCCCTTTTTCCGATGAAATTATATTAATGAAATTAGAAATTGGCTCTGAGATGTCTAATGTCCCTCAAATATCTAATAATTAAATTTTTCTGAAACACCTACCCTCAGAACGTTGTCGAGAGGGGGCGAAGAGCACCCTAATTGAAGGTTCGATGTGTTAAATTCCAACTCCACAAAGGACAAAACATTGAGATACCGAAAACTTAGATTAATTGAAGGATGTACATTACCTTTGGTATCCAATCTTTTTAAAATTGTGCCTTTAACCCTTTGACGACCATACATTTTCGGCCGAAGGGATTTTGATTTTTTTTTCATTTTCATGATCTGTGACCTGATAATAGTTATGCCACAAAAAATGGTGGCCTTAGACCCCCTCCTTGCCCCTCATTTTTTTATCTCGAAAATTAAAATTGAAAGACAACATTCTTATATAATAATTCATGTACGTATTTTTTTTTGAATTTGAACAAACTGAATTTAATTAGTTGTGCATGTGGTAGACGTCGAAGCAATCGCAAGTACAGATATCGTCGGCTAAGAGTGAAATCGTTCTAAGTCCATTATACCCAAATTTCTGGAAGAGCAATAAAAAACCTTGTTAAATCATTTTAATTTTCATTTAGGATCATAGGGGCACAGGGGAACCGGCAAAGAATTCCCGCCACATACATTTAAATTGCCCCATCTATCCTCTACAAAAAACCTTTTAATACCTTTGCTCTATCTCTTAACTGGACAATTTTAAGTACTGAAAGCTCTTGGGCAAGCATACTTGCCTGTGGTCGTTAAAGGGTTAAAGCATTTTTAGTAAAATTTGCCTGCGGCGTAATTTTTCATGTGAAGATCCCCTTATATATTTTTACTTTCTTCTGCTATAGAGGAAAAGTATTGTATTCATGATGGCGACCCACTCGAGAACATGGACAGATAGAAACATCAGTATGAATCCCGTTTCAGGCAAAATTATGAGGATGTCCGTGCATCTGTCTGTCGGTCTATGCGTTTTACGTATCTTAAATAACTCGAGAACGCGTTGAGCTAGGGACTTGAAATTTTTCGTAGATGAGTTTCGCGAAAATCGTAGTTTTGATCAATTTTTGGAAAAGTAACGTTAACTAGAACATGTATCAACTATACAACTTTTTTTTTAAATAGTAGTTTTTTTTTGAAAAATTTTCGGAAACTGGGTTTTTTAAAAAAATGCATATAACTAAATTTCCTGCATTTATAAAATAAAATTTCATTCATTATAAAATAAAATTTCCTGCTTTTTTTCCCTGATTTTTTTTACTGTCCAAACCTAAATATTGCAAAGGAAAGTTTCGTGTTGATCACAACTGATATTTTTCTAGATAAATCAGAAACAGAATTCGACAAAATCTCCATCTCTCTGATCGGTTTTTCAAAATTTCCACGCACACAAAAATGCAAATTATCAATTTTTCTTAGGAAAAGGAATCGGCCCAAATACAGGTTATGTCTAATGATGTTTTAATAAGAATGTATCCATCAAATAGGGATTACTTTTAAGGGAGAGGTTGAGTTTGGCGTGGTGTGGTGGCGGCATCTCTATACGAATAATAGCAAAAAAGTAGGACGAGGAGAAGGGGTTTCGGAAAAACCTGAAATCAGAGTGAAGTAATTTATGGACAGTCCTTAATCAGTAAGGACTGTTGGGGAAAATAATAAAAAAAAACTATTTTTGGTGACAGTTTGAGGTCAAAATTGGGACTTCGGAATGTGATTCTCCACATTTTTATTCAGATGCAGTCGTAAAATATGCTAATGCAGCCCCAAAGCATTTGTTAACTTCATACTACCTCTACGTCACCTTTTCACATTACCCTCACTACACTTTTCTATTTATATTCCGCAATTACGAGAAGAAAAAAAACATTAACAATGAAGGAAATCAGGGAAAATGGATACCAGGAGCAATTTAAGAGAATCAAAACAATAAGAAAACGAAATGAGATGAAAATTTCTTCTGGTATTTTCTAATCGAGCAAAGTGTGACGGCACATTTAGGCTCCATTTTTCTCATTTGTGCTAATTAATTTTAATTAATCAAGGCGCCTCACTAAAGCAAACACATAACGAAAAACTTCCAAAATAAAGAATTCTCGACATGTTGTTCTTCAACTAAACAATATAACATAACTTAGCGCAGCATAGAGAAGCATGGAGGGGCATAGAATAGCATAAAGTTTAGCATGGTCTAGCATAGAAATGAAACACAACACTAACTCCACGTCCAATTCTAAATATGGTCTCATATTCTACTATTAGAGGTTAGAAAGCAAAACGACAGAAAGGATGAATGCCTTAGAATAAGGACGAATAAAAAAAACTGTGTTCGTATTTTTATTCCTACAAAGAGAAATCAGTTTTTCTCTGTCAACATATGATATAACATGTAGAATTCACTGAATACTGAGTGAGCAGAACAGCAAACCTACCCCCAACTTGAGTTCCGTTGATGGGGACGATTTGGGGGCATACAAATATAGGAAAAACTCTATGCTGGATATAATTTTTCCGGCAAGCAGCCTTGACTAGTCAAATATCAAGAAGTGAACAACTTTTATCCGTTTATTGTTGTTGGGGTTTTCTTTGTTTTTATAATCCTTGCTCGCCTGCCTGCATGCGTCAGCTTTTCCTATCTATACTCGTATGTAATGTAGGTTTTCTTAACTTTTCTTTTGAAAAGCCAACATATGTCTATGAAAAATTTCCCATTTTTCGTCAACTGAAAGCATTTTTTTCCCCCTTTGTATAGGTGTATTATTAGTCTTAAATTTCATTTATTCCGTTTAATATATAAACGGTGACATCTCTTTTTAGCTATTTATCTTAATTGCCAAAGACAATGTTTGATATGTGAAAAGCACATTAAATCATGTGTAGGTGGAATCTATCACATGTGGAGCCCATCAGAGTTTTTCCTTGTTAATGCTTCATAAATTTTGCGAATAACACGTGAATGATAAAAATGTTTGGCTGTATAGGACAAAATGCTGCTAGCTCGAAATTTACAAAATTACATCGTCATAAAATTTATCGCTGAATAAATAAAATTTGCCTCGAATCGCAATTCGTTTATAGCTCGTTTAATGTGTAGAATGCGAAGATAATTGTACCTATTCATAATAAAGTTAAAATATAATTTTTATCTTTTTCTAATCAGTGGAATTCAGTGTGACAACAGTGGGTTTACGTTATAACAGACTCAAAATTTTACTAAATATTTTAAGTATGGATCGCGTAATATAATAAAGTATTGTGATCATGGAAAATTTTGACCTCTTAATTTTAGATGTTGCTTAGATGTTGCTTAGATGTTGCAAATTGCTCTCGATCAGTCAATCTGTTAGTCTATCAGTCTGTTAGTCTCTCGATAGCACGTCTGCGAGTAGCTGCTATCGAGAGACACGTCTCTGAGAGTCGCTCGCAGAACCTCGCAAACACTCGCGAGCTAGTTTCTGCGAGCTGTCAAAAGTGATTCTACTCTCTAGTCGGCAGGCCTCCACTGAAGTCTCGGAGAGTAGCTCGCCAGATTCGAACAGCGTTTGAATTTCGCTAGTAGCTCTCGAGAACGCTAGAAGCTAGAAGCTCGATTTCGCTAGTAGCGATAAAAAAATGGTCGAAATTAACTCTCAAATGGACAACCTCCTGCGAGTAACTCTCGAGAGTTTTTGAGAGTTACTCGCGTATTTACTCTCATGTGGAGCGGCACCTTTAGTCTGTTAGTCTGTTAGTCTGTTAGTCTGTTAGTCTGTTAGTCTGTTAGTCTGTTAGTCTGTTAGTCTGTTAGTCTGTTAGTCTGTTAGTCTGTTAGTCTGTTAGTCTGTTAGTCTGTTAGTGTGTTAGTCTGTTAGTCTGTTATTCTGTTAGTCTGTTAGTCTGTTAATCTGTTAATCTGTTTAAGTCACTTTTGTCTGTTATATACCGACCAAATATTTCGGTTCCTTTAATATCGTTAGAACCGGTTTTCACTGTGTTGTTTTTTCAAGAAAATATATACATTTCCGACTTTAAATCTTTATATTTTGCTTCTCGTATAGCAACACAAAAAACTTCAGCCAAGTTTCAACAGATATTTGTTAGAAAAATATTATTTGACATTTTCGCAATCTTTCTCAAAATTAAAATTACGCTTTTTCTTAAAGAAAATTGTTTTTTTTTTTAAATTCGGTTTCCTTTGATAAAATCCATTTCTGCTTATATAAATCCAATATCTATACTTGCTTGTATATTAGGGTGGGCTGAAAATGTGCTGAATATGTTTTTTTTAATTACAAATGCCGCTATTGTGGAAAATTGGTCACTTAGGTCCGTGATAATCCTGAGAAAATTTCAAAAAGGTTTAGCCGGGCCCTTCGGAGATCCGAAATTTAATTTTTTTTAATTTCCTAAAAACTGTCAAAGCATCTCGCGCTTGTAGGCATGTCCACTTTCTTATTTTTTTCGATTGGATGTTGTAAGACATTTAAAGACATGTTAACCGTAGTTTTCTTGAGCGGGAACGACTCCCGGAGGACGGTGGGGAGTGGGCCCGAGTCGAAGAAAAGCGATGAAAAGTTGCAACTTAGGTCCGGTGGTCAGTTTTTAGGAAATGGAAAAAAATGAATTTCGGGTCGTAAAAGGCCCGGCTAAATATTTTTGGAAATTTTTGAATATTTTTTAGGAATATCACGGACTTAAGGCCTGTGTCCACATGGAAGTTTATTTGCAGAAGTCGCTTCTAGCAGAGACTTCTGGAAGTTTTTCCCGTGGAAACACTAACTGCAAGTGAACTTCCAGAAGTTGTGACACCAGAAATCTCTTCTGGAAGCGACTTTTGCAAATAAACTTCCATGTGGACACAGGCCTTTAAATTGCGACTTTTCACCGCTACCCATATTTGCAATTCGAAATTTTCGGTTTTCGGTCCACCCTAATCTATATTCCATAATCTAAGGTAAATATCAAATCTCAGAACAATGATGTAAGAAATAAAGTCATCCCTTGGCATTTAATCGATTTTTTTTACTTTTCTTTTGATTGTAGGCAGACTAACTCTCATTAAGTGAACGCTTTACAGGTAAAATGATGTTCATTTCTAACAAAATGAAAAAAAGGGGAAATAAGTTAAATAAAAGTAAATTTTACAAAAGCGCGAATTTTCCGAAGAGCCAACCGTCGACGATGACAGTTTGAGGGTGGAAAAGATTTCAGATTCCTTGGCAGCTGCTTAACATTGAGTGAAATAGCGAAGACAATTAAGACAAATAATTATCCCTTTATGGCGCTCATTTGTGATATAATTAATTTTCCTTAAAGTGTGTAATCGCTGTACCTGTTTCTGTGTTCGCAACTACTTTTTGCTTTCATTCACTGCCACAACCATTGCCATTGCCATTCCCATTACGACTGGTGGAAATAAATTTTCTGAAAAAGTGATGCCTTAAACCATTTCTTATTTTTCGTATCTTTCTTTTTATTAAATACTCATTGCCAACCTCGTTTTGTCTATCTTTGAGTTTTTGTACGGTTTATAGATGCGTAGTTATGATTTCAAAAAAAATAATTTCAGTCAATAGTAAATTTTTGATGTAATATTGTTTAAAAATTTACAAAATAGATGAAAATATGTAGCGTGCCACATGTTGAGAATTAATTAAACGGCGTATGATCTTAAAATGAATTAGGTATCCTTACAGAATTGTGTTCCCTTGAATATCCTTTGATCGTCCATTCGTATTTATTTTGAGGTGTTTACCGACGCCCATTAAAGTCAAACCACTGCTAGCGTGTGTATCCCTATTAAAAATTATGTCCGCTACGCCAAAGCCATAAAATTATGAGGATATTTTCACCGTGATTGATGTGTGTGAATTATCATGGGTTGGAGTAAATCTCTATGTGTGCGAGGTGAATACGCATGGAAATTTTTATGTTCTTGTTGTTAAGTATAGGTCGACATAAACATAATTTACCGGTACGTAGTCAGCCGGTGACACCATTAACACCCGACATATTTGTTAAGTACCTACGTGTACGCAATTATTTTCATTTTTTTCGTTTCTTTCTATGCTATTGTAGTTTTCTAGAGATTTGATAACTTTTGTTCAATTTAGAGGATTTTCAATTTAATTTACTGGAAAAGCGTAAATTTAATTCGTGTATTTTTTAAAACGTTTTTATTAAACTTTACGGTTATGAAACTCTGAAATGTTTTGCGTTTGCGAAAGTGTGATGTGATCTTATACCCTTCATTACTTTAAAACTCTTAATTGCATACAATTTGCAGCAGATTTTCCAGGTATGATTTTCGCTAAGCGGCTGTCCACACAGGCGTGGTTCCAGGCGTAATGTGGGACGTCAAAATACTGTTTATTAAAACGCATAATACGCATGCGTTATGCGGGACAGCCCCGTATTTCAGTAGCCTGTTCCGAATTGGCCTCCATCGCGCAAAATGTTTCACATTGGGCATAATATATTCTACATTGAACAAAAAGATTGTGTTTACATTAGGACTCACTTTGAGGCGGCACGTCATTCGTGAGGGTGAGGGACGCAGTGGGGAGGGAAACCAAAAAGAGCGAACGAAGTTTAGATTCACTTAAAATTATCGGTCGCAAACCGGTTTTTGAGTCTGGTCATTGAAACCTGTCGTTTAGTTTTATTGATGAAACCGGTTTATGAATCCAGATTAAGCGAATGACGAAAGACGTGCCGCCTCAAAGTGAATCCCAATGTAAACACACTCAAAGTGTGCTGAATAGAAAGTCTAATGATTATGCAGTGGCGAAGCTAAGGCATAGATAGGCTAGAGAGCGTCTAGTCAATTTTAAGCCCATTATGATATGGTAAAACAACACAGCAAAATTTTTATCAACAAATACTTCTTATAAAAACTTTAAAAATTTGTTGCACTTATAGGAAAATGAAAAATGTAAATACACAATAAAATTGCCTGTCTTCAGGCGTTTAACCCCTGAAAACGGGCAAGAATTACGTTTTTCTCTTCAAACCTAGACGAGCTTCTTCCTGTCTTCAACTTTCATGGTGGCGAACGAAACGAGTTCAGATTTTTGTAGTTGTTTTTAATAAGAAATGTATTTTATGAATAAAATAAAGATTTTTTGGCTTTGATTTAAGAAAAAAACAATAAGGGTATTCACAGTCCTCTTTTAATTTTGGGTATTCGGTGTTTTCGGTAATATTAAAAGACTGAAAATATTCTGCTGTGAACAGCCCACAGCACAGATTTGAGAACAGTGCTTTTATTGGATACGTGACCAAATTATGAACTGCGAATTTGATTGTCACATACCTTTAAATCCATGTTTGATGTATTCTTTTGAATTTCTATTGTGGCAACGGCTATCAAAATTGAAAAAATTTGCAGTCCGATGAGATTAACAAAAAAAAAACCAGCGAGAAAATTTGACAACTAAAAACATTACTAGCGCCACTCGCGGTTGATTCTTGTTACCGAATAACCGGGCCGGAAAACACGACTCAAGGCATGTTTACAATTACCGAATCCGGTAATTCATTTTTACATGAACCAAATTACCGTCTCGGTAAAAATCTGTTAAATTTGACTGAATTACCGAGCGGTAAAATTACTCGCAATTTAAAAGAGGACTGTGAATACCCTTATATTTAGTGAAATAAATCCGCCCTTAGGTTCCAGGAGGGTTGAGGGTTACAGTACTAAAAGTCCGTAAGTATATCGTTTAAACGATTTTTGAGCAGATAATCTAAAATCTCTTCTGAATTTTAATTAATTTACTTTAATTTTAGTAATTTGACTAACGTAAATATTCTGAAAAATCTCTATAAATCCAGTGATACGGAATTGAACTTTCTCTAGCACTCTCATTAATGTTAGGTTCATTTCGATTATTGCGAAATTTTTATTTTAATTTATATGCCCATAGCTTTAATTTATATTCCTATAATTATAAATGTTAAAGATCTAAATTCATTCTTTATGGCGATTATGACTTTGGCGGCCAGAAGTTAAATAAAAGTCAAGACAGTGCTCAACAGCCTGAAAGATACTTATTACATTATAAACCATTGTCTTAATGTAGATTTGAAGAGGATTTTAAATTACCATAGGGACATCCGGCTGGTTTAATAACTAAGTTCCATCCACACCACCGTAAGAAGCAAGCATAAAATTCTAATTAGCTGTTTTTTTTTGTTCGCGATGGTGCCTACACTTGAGTCTTGTGAAAAAAAGAACAAAAACGAAAAATACCTACACTGTAGTCTTGAGAAAAAGAACAACGAAAAATCGAAATCTGTAAAACATAAGATTAAAAAAATATTTTCAACTTTGGTCGGTCGGTTGGTCGTAAACAAAAACTTTTCCATTATTTCTTATGATTAAGCAAAAAGCTTATTTCACTAATTACTCCCTACAAAACTTTGTGGTCAATGTTAAACTTGAAAATGTAATACCTCTTTCTGTAAACCAAGTTTGGCAGAATAACCACCAGCATCCATTGTCGAAATAGCCCAGCAGCTAGAAGTAATTCTTAAATAGCCAGTAACCATTTAAAGCTTTAACAAAACCATCTATCTATCCATCCATCCATTCAACCCCATTATGATATCACAGTTAGATCCTTAGCTTTCAGCTAAGAAAATTTCCTTCGACTTAAACACTTTAGTGGACTATGATTATTACCAGTCATAGTTACATACATTTCTGTAGATAGAAATATCTTTTCATAGTTTGTAGGATTTTATATTTTATGCTATCCCATGGCTGAACACTTTCCAACATACGTTTAGATACCTTCGTTCCGGATACAGATATATATAGTAGATTCTTTAAGGCGACAACAGTGCCAGTGTTCTTGAAATTTAATCAGAAAGTTAAATCGCAGCTGTCATTGCTGTCATTACTTATTGTGAGGCCCAAAATAAATGACGATTGAATGAGAGGATGTAGAACGGAAAGTGTGAGTGGTGTAGATAAAGGT
Organism: Chrysopilus asiliformis; assembly: GCA_964034945.1. Classification (NCBI taxonomy): domain Eukaryota; kingdom Metazoa; phylum Arthropoda; class Insecta; order Diptera; family Rhagionidae; genus Chrysopilus; species Chrysopilus asiliformis. The sequence continues at coordinate 6,873,154 of OZ035961.1, forward strand.
TAAATGTCGGTGGGGGTAAATGGAAGGTAGATCTCTACTGACAGCTAAAACATTTCCAAGAAAAATTGTCTTCCTGTGCTTAACAAATGACTTCTTAAGAGAATAGCGATTTTGTGGCAAAACAACTGAATAAAATACGAAAATACGAAAATCTTGTCGGATCGTTTGGAATTTCATTGTTGGAAAACTTTCTACCGACTTTCCTCACATTTCAAAATGAAGATCAAACACTTTGTAAAATGTTAAACAAGTGATTTCTTTCTTTGCATTGTAAATATACCCAACTAATTTGTTCTTGACTAGATTTTATCAAGGGGCTTTATTCGGTACGTTTAACATGTTGTAAATGTAACAAAGTCAAAAGCCTTAACAAATTGTAAGGGTCTCAAATTATTTGCTTGCCAGAAACATTTCGACATTACATTATAAATCCTAACACCCATTTCAAATTTTTGTAGACACATTTTTTTTATAGTTATAAAACTTTATTTTTGTTGATTTAAATGTAAAAAAAATTAAATTTGCTGGAAATAATTAAATACGAGGCTAATATAAAAAAAGTTCTTAATTAACACTCTAACTGCCACGACAGTTTTAAGCCTTTTTCGAATATTTAGTAGCCAGTCAAAAAGGCACTAAGAGAAAAAAAATAGAAACAAAATTATACCTAAATGTTATTTTATTACCATAAAATGTGTGCAACTACAAAAAATCGTTGCAGTTGCTGCGAACACTTTAATAATTTTCATTGTGGCCGTTGTGTACAATTAGGTGTCAGGTCTTTTTGACTGACGTGGCAGTTAGAGTGTTAATAGTGTGACAATGCGTCCCGCAATGGCCGGGGCAGTCCCGGATTTACGCATGTTGTCGCGGCGTCCCGGAAACTAAACTTGTGTCTCGGATTGTTCAGTTTAGTGTTATAATTTAACAAATGCTGGACCGAACGATTACTAAATATGCAAAAAATACTCTACTTCCGCTGGAGGTCGCTGTAAATAGCATATTGTCGCCTGCGGCGCATATACTCTGCGTCGTGCATCTCACCTTTCATAAAATGGAATTGAAATTGTGCTGACCATGTATAGATTTATATTTAAATTACTAGCTTGCATATCCGTCGTTGCCGGGTTAAGTTTTTTCTAAATTTTTTTTATGTTCTATGTTGGAGCTATAAACTTCAGGCCAATCGGGTCAGTAGTTTCCCCGCGAAAGAGTAACATAGAGGGAAAACTAAGTTTCGAGATGACTTTACCCCCTCCCCTTACTCCCCCACCCCTCGTGCTACTTTTCCGTATGCCTATGTTGGAACCAGAACTACCACAGACACTCATGCCAAATTTCAAGTCAATCGGTTCAGCCGTTTTTGCGTGAAAGAGGAACAGACAGACAGACAGACAGAAGACACGAACTCATTTTTATATATTAGTATGATTGCTTCGCGATCTATTTGAATAATTTCGCCTGCGGCGCATGCTAGCTAATTGTTTTAACTAGATGAATCTCAATTTCATGATTTTCGTTGTAATACGTATTGTGTTTTTTTAGAATCGAACACAATTGAAAAATATCTTTTTCTGCTCAGCTTTACTTTGATCGATTGTGGAAGTAAGATAAAAACTCATAAGAATATTGGTTAAAATGCTTTCTCTGGTCCCTCCTCACCCCCCTCCTACTCTACCCCTCATCTTGCTCGGTATTTACAGAAATTAAACACGGCCATTTTATATGCCTCTTACTGTTTACACGTTTCTTAATATTTGATTTCTAAAAACTCAAAATTTTCAAAATGTGGAAACCACGAAAATCTTTCTAGATTTTAAGCTCAAAATGTGGAAACCACGAAAATCTTTCTAGATGCATATTAAGAGATTTTTTAATAAATTCACATTAAAAAAGCATTTTTCACTCCGAAAGCAGTTAGTCAAGAATAATTTCAACTTTTCACCGACTTTGACCTTCTTGGTTTTATGTGAAAATCATTACTCATGGGAAAGTTTGATTATTTACTCGGACATGACACGTGCTTTCGCCCCAGCTCAAAAACTTTCCAAACTTTTTTGGAGGCAATAAAAATCTACCCAAGAAAATTTTTGGTGTTCGGGTCAAAAGAAGATTGATTTTAAATTTAATTGATTTGCGAAGTTCGAATTTCCTCACCTAAACCGTCTTTAAGTTGATTGAAACCCATTACGATATGTATTCATTTTTGAAAAGTTAATTTTTCCTCAAATTAAAAAAAAAGAGAAAGAAAATCAAATAGTATGTATATCCACCGCAATCGTTTTTCCGGAACATCAATTTTTCGAATGAGAGGGTAAATTAAATTACCCAATTGCTAGAAGGTAATCAAGGTGTAATAGAAGAAAAATATATTCTTCCACGTGCTTATCGCTTCTGTATACATCTAGAAATATATCTATATAGTTAAAGTTAACTTTTGGGTTGGTGAATTGAAACAGATTCAACCATACATACATAATTTGATCAATTTGACTTAACCTTCTCTCATATATTCGTATGTTGAGCGTAGAAATGAAGTTTTGTGGAAAAGCAAGTACTTGTATTCAACTAGGAAACTTGTATACCATATCCGAAAATTAAATTTGCAAAACCAAGGAGAAAGGTCGATCTAACAATTTTTACTTTTATATTATAAATGGAGAAGTTTCACAAATGAATGTTATTTTCATCTATTTGGCCCCTTCACATATTTTCGTGTACAACGATTTTAACCAATATTCTTAGGATCTTTTTTTTCTGCATATACGGTTTATTTGAAACGGTATTGTAGAATGTTTTCATCTAATCCTTGTTAAATTTACTCACAGTAAAGTTTTTCCAAGAATTAAAGAGTCTCCCTTAGATGTTCATTGAACGAATGGCTCACACATGTGATGTTGATTCATAATATAGCCTTAATTTCATCCATGGATATATCTTTAGATACATTTCTAAATGGCTTCTACAGTTTAAACACATTTATAATATTCGCATGCACGTGCTATATATGAAAGTGGCGTGTCTCACATCACATTTGGCGAACTGGCGAACCGGCAAACATCCTTTTTTCATACCATAACTGCGCTAGCATTGGAATGAGATTGGCAAGGAAGCTAGGCAAGTGATATGAAAGTGTGAAGTATCCTAACGTAGTTGTGCACAGTTAGATAACACTGTAAATGGAAATCTAACCTCACATATGAGAATCCCTGATTGCCGCCGGAAAGAGGAAACTGTAATATAGCGCTTGATAGTAAGGGTCTGAGCATTTAATTTGCTACGGGAACTCTTCAGTGACAGAATAGAAGAGATTCGTTCTTTTTTTATATATTTGTGAATTTTTACATAGACGACATTCTCTTTCACTTCATTATGTGTGCAAAACCAACGTATATATAGATTTGAACGCCACTGGCAAAATAGTTCATTCTGCATAAAGTGCTTCAAAAATATTGTATATTTTAAAATAAATTTTATGCAAATTTTCACGAGGGACTGGTTTAGCTCTCTAACTCGCCTCGTCGTCGCCATACACCTTTTCGTGTGGAAGTGCTGGAAGTCAGAAAAGCAGTTAAAAAGGGATCCTAAATTGCACCACACATACTTTTTGCGAAACTTATAGTACACTTAGTATCATGACAAACTATTTTCTATAAGGTGAGAGTGCTAATTCGTACAGTTTCCTTACACTTCAATCGCGTTATTACCTTCTCACCAGCCGCGGATCATGATATGGACAACCGGGGAATTTGCCCATGGCCCCCGCTATCTGAGGCCTCCGAGAAAAGCCCCTAAGGCGCCGTTTACACCTGATACTTTATTCCGTGAATTTTATTCTTTGGCACCAAAGTCATGTTTACACTTTGACACAAAATTCAGAAATTAATTCCGTAAAGACGCCCGAACTCGAATTTTTTTTCATCGCAAGTGTAAACGGGGCCTAAGAAAAGTTGTAAACGGGGCCAAAAGATTTAAAAACGAAATTTGACGCCTTGTTTGTGGGGCCCAATGCAATATGTAGATTTGACTTTTAATATGTCAGAATTTTCGCCTGCGGCGCATTGCTTAAATCGTTTTTCTTTGTGATGTACAGTAGAATCCCGATAATTCGTACCCCGATAATTCGTATATCCCGCTAATTCGTATGAATTTGCTGGTCCCTTGAAATACGAATTATCGGGATTCTACTGTATTTACTTTAAAAATCAAATCCGCCTGCGTAGCAATTCTTTTTGTTGTTATTTTTACATTTAAAACATATTTCTTTTTCAAAAAATTGTATTTTGAATTTTTATCAAATATAAATATTTCCACATGTTTGAAGAAAATTGTAGTTTGCCTTTTGCATTGTCGGGGTCTTGCAAATTAGTTTTTCTTGAATTGGCCTTTTGCAAGGGGAAAGGGGGGGGTAAAATCTAGATTTGCATAAGATAAAATTTTCAATTTTTCGAATTTATAAATCTTCGAAAAATTGAAAATTTTACCTCAATTCAAAAATCTTTTAAAGTTTTTAATTTTTAGCATCTAAGGACAGTTTACATTTGTGATTTTTGTCGAAAAATGGTTCAGATGAAATTCGTGTCAAAACAAAACTTCTGTAATTTCGTCTTGTAATATAATCTGTTGTGTAACATAATAACCATGCGAAAATTAGCCTTTTCGTTCCCTGAATCAGCCTCGAACCATTTCTGAGCCAGCGCAGTTCTCACTTTGGTTGAGGATGCTTTGAGAAACGGCACAGTCTCTACACGCAAAAAAAAAAAGATGTGATAGGGTTATTTTGCCTAGACCAAAATTTTTCATAATTTTTCAATATTTCTGTAATTTTTTTGTTACGCAGCTTTTCGATTCATTGTGATTCGTTGTGATTCATTGTGATAGTGAACTTTTTGTAGATATGTACATGCGTTGTAATTCCGAACAAAATTTTTTCACGCTACCCAGTCGGTGGGCACGCTTTCTTATGGTCGCCAAACGAGTGTGCACTACGAAATTTGTTAAAAATCAATTTTCCTCGAAAGAAAAAGTACATGTTATTAAAGCCTAAACCCCAATTACGCGTTCGTGCGTGCGGCATGATTTTGTTCTGGCATCTAGTAGTTGTCACCGCGTCTAAAAGTAGAAACTGAGCCTACTCTACGCGGCACGGACGCGGCAACGCGTCTGAGCAACGCGCAATTATACATTTATTCATTTAAATGCGTAGTTTTTACCTTCACCGCGTGGGTGCCGCACGCACGAACGCGTAATTGGGGTTTAGGCTTTAAGAAAAAGATTTTAGTGATTTTTCAAAACAATTAAAGCTATGTCTCTTTGAATGTTTATAGTTTTTGCCTGCGGCGAATACTTTTCTCTTTTGAAGAAATTTTGATTGTGGCTAATTTTTTTAAAATAAATTTCACCCGCGACTCAGTTTTTTTTAGCAAATTTAAAAGCTAGGCCGCGTTGTTTAATGTAAATATCGAAAAAGGGGAGCGCAAAGGAAAAAAAAATTTGGGAACCACTACTTTAAGCAAAAGAAATTTTTTTTAAATAAAATATTAATTTTTCTTGTAGATCAAATTTTTATGTCATACGAGTATGTCAAATTTTTATGAATTGAAAAGATCGTTGGTAAAATAATTCGTGGAAAGTACGAGAGTTAAAATTTTAGAACCCTAAAAACGCTGATATACTTTGATTTTTAAGAACCAATTAGTTTCATTCACAGAAAGTCCTGGGCTTCTGCCCTATAAATGCTCTGTAAAAACTATAGTAAATCGTCATTCTCTATAGTAAAGTGTTGTCCTTTCTTTATAGAGAGGTGCATAAAACCCAACTGAAGAACGTATGTAAACGAGTACCACTTGAAAAATATCTACTCGTATATACATTTCTATAAGTTTTCCGCATAAAATATATTGCAGCTTCGTCTGCGTATACTCGTACATACATGCCGAACATACGACAGGATATTCTATATTTGAGGTCGATTCCAAGTGTGAGTAAGGCATTAAATTTGCATACATAAATCTGTGGGAAAAATGAGAGGGACTTTCAAAAGTAAATTTATATGTAAACTAAAAACGATTTATTTAAAAAAGCAAAAAAAAAACCTGCAGAGAAAAGTGAAAAATAGAAAAAATATTGGGTTAAACTGAAGAAAATACAATAAATATAGAAATGTCTGGATATATATGTACTTGTACATCATCATAATACATTACGTATAGATCTCTAACATATAATGGTCGAAGAGAATATTATACTACCGGGCGTGTAAAATGATCGCGTATGGATTTTTATCAAAGGTATTTCTTGGCCTGATGCGGAAAACTGCTGTATTGCCCATATTACTTGTACATATATTTTATTTTTTGTTTAGGTGCTCAAACATTTTCCACACCTCATATCATATTCGCATATGATTTGCGATATATGAACGCGGCGGCAACATACAACACAACTCGCATTATACTTGAACTACGAAAACCTCATGCTCGAATATCTATATGTGTCTACCTGTGCTGATGTTCCTTTTTCGCACTCAAATATGTTTTATGAGAAATGGCAACACTTTGTTGAAAACCTAGCCAGGCTGGCTGACTGTAAGCATAAAATTTGACGGCGTATGTTCAAATTTGAGGTGAACTTTTATTCGTGACATGTTTTGGTTTATGCTGAGACACTATATGGATTGCATAAACATACAATTTTTTCTCTCGTAATTCGCTCTACCCCTCGCTCCCCGCCAGCTGACTGATATTTGCACTCGAAAAATGCGACCGGTGAGGGGTGACATGACGCGTAAGTGGCACATGCTAGGCTTACATTGAAACACTTATGTAGGTCGTTACATTTTGCTTATGTTTCTACACATATTTACGGAAACATTTGGCGAACAGAATAATATATTTTCCGGACGATTGATGATGTTTTCACATATCCCTTTTTTAGGGAAAGTTTTTTTCCCCCAATCCTCTTGCCGCGTAGCACCTATACAATAAATTCACTCAACTGAATTTTTTTCCGGATGGATTTTGGGGGTGCGCGTTCAAAAACGTTTGTTGATTACTGAACTTTTTACCGCTGTGATGATATTTATTCACTGGAAAAACAAATACATTTTCCAACTAACACCATTGAAATTCGAATACAAACACCCACCGGAATTTGGTTAAATCGACCAAAAAAGTTGATTTAATATTCGATATAAAATTAATTATTTGTAGTTGAAAATGCAAACGTCATTATATATTAATACATTCGGCATTCCGATTGTTTGCGGTTTTCCTGTAGACTCTACGCGCTTGCGATTTTAATCTCGTTTGTTTTTAATCGATGAAAATGATTTTTTTTTTACTTAAAATAATGAATTTTAAAATTTTTATCTTAAGTGTTGATGTTTTTGCGATACATCTGGATTTGTAGTCAACTTACGTCGTTTCTTTTATCTACACAGAAATTTTTCTAGGTTTCTTAAGAAAAGTACGTAATACATTGAAATCTCGATACTGTCTACCCTTAGTACTGTTGTATGTACCTACGGGAAAAGGAAATGAAAACCGAATGGGAACATCCGGGACAGTGGACTTTTCAGCAATCATTCTCTGAAAATCGGGAACTAGTCCTAAAATTTTGGGAAAATCTCCTGTTTTTTGGCATAAATTCTTCTTTTGTTTGGGAGTCATTACCAACAAATTCCACCTTCTGGTTTTTCCTTCCCAGCGATGTAAACACCATCTAAACTTGATTTAATTACAGTCTCCTCTAAACTATCGAAAAACTTTTTTCATCGCTAATTGTTTCAACTTATCGATTAAGAAACTATAGTGAATGCAAAGATAATTGCCCTAATTTTAAACTACGACATCCAATAAAAACATAAACTCAAAGAAAACTCCAGACACAATTTATAAGAAAACTCGTTCAACTAGTGGGCATAGAATTTCCTTTTCTTTTTATCACTTAATTTTGCTATGTTTCTGGAAAAGGGACAGAACTTTTTCTTACATTATTTTCATATTTAAAGAAGTTTTTCTTTTCTGAAAGAACAAACGAGATTTTGTTGTCAGTCGCAAAAGTTTTTTGTTATTCTTTTATCGCACGTATTGCTTACAAACGGATTTTTCTTATAGATTGGTTTGAAAATGATTGTTTTTATTATTATTATTATTTTTTCTTTTAAAGATGAAGTTTATGTTCCAAAGAAAATAATATTCAATGTTGCATATTTTTTTTTTTTTTGTAATAATTCAAATAAGATTAATATGATTTTGTTTTTACAACCTCTTCGCAGTTATTTCTTGTAAATTCGAATGGAGAAGAATCGTGGCTATTAATAAAAGAGTTAATTTCAATTACAAAATTGTTTATTTCAACTACAAAAGTAGTTGATTTAACCACAAATTAGTAAATTTTACTACTGAGTGTTAAATCATCATACTAATATATAAAAATGAGTTGGTGTCTGTCTGTCTGTCTGTCTGTTCCTCTTTCACGCAAAAACGGCTGAACCGATTGACTTGAAATTTGACATGAGTGTCTGTGGTAGTTCTGGTTCCAACATAGGCATAAGGAAAAGTAGCGCGAGGGGTGGGGGGAGGGGGTAAAGTGATTTCGAAACTTAGTTTTTGCGCTATGTCACTCTTTCGCGGGGAAACTACTGAACCGATTGGCCTGAAATTTGGAATGGATGTTCGTCGCGGGTCCAGCCCCAACATAAACCTATAGTAAAACTTAGACAAAAAACTTAACCCTGCAACGACGGGTATGCAAGCTAGTTGGTTATAAAAATGTCCGACTTTGACTATTTTTGTGATTCAAATTAACTATTTGGCAATAGTCACAATTGCCCGTTATAAAATAGCTACATGTACACGGCAAAAAATCCTGGAGTATTTTTCAATCCAAAAATTATATTGACGAAATCTTAATACATATTTTGGATTGGAATTTAATACATGCGAATTTTTGAAAATATTTTAGCCTTTTTTGCAGTCATATTTGAACAGTTTTTTTTTATTATGTATCGAACTTCAGTACTTTCAACATTATTGTCTACAAATTAATCAAAATTTTAGACTTTAATACTGAATTAAACCAAAAATAAATTTATAAAAATTTCCAATCCATATTATTGGATTAGAATTTTCCATTGGATTACATATAGGTCCAGCGTAATCCAGTTTGATTGGAATTTACTCCAAGATTTTTTACCGTGTAGTATTTTTTTCTCCATGTGTAAATAACTATCGATTTCTTTACAAAATTGATTAGAAATTTTGACCTATATAAAGAAAGTTATATAACATTTCGGAACAAATTTGGAATGAAATTGCATTCCAAAGTCGTGTCAGCCATTTCATATAAATGTCTGTACGAATATGATCAGACGTCGGGAGCCCCTTCCCGAAATGAAATCGTGGCTTCGGGCCTGCCTTGTCAAGAAAACTTCTAAAACGTTTTTTTTTAAATTGAAAAATACGGTAAATTACACTTCGGTTTGTTATTTTGAAAAAGTCGTAGAGGATTCACCAACAAAAAATAGATTTAGCATACATAATGGACATTTGAGGTGTTTAGGAGTAAATTTTATGCCGAATTTATGGTAAGGCCGACTTTTATGCCGCGGTGTTAGTCTGCCCGGCATAGAAACTCTACATAAAAAAATTACCACTACTCTTGAAATATGGTAGAAAAATATTTGAAAATGATTCTTCGTTTTAAAAGCATAAATTTTGACTTTCGGCCTCATCCTTAAGATTATTTTCGTGTTAAAAATTCATGGACCCGTAAATCCTAATTCAAGGGTTATTTGAGTTAAAATACCTTCGAATTAACAGAGGGTTTTTTTTACTGTAATTTTAGTATTCAATTAGGTAGGTACTAAATTTTTCAAATATTTACCAAACTTTTACTTTACATTCAAAGTGGACGTTGAAATTGCCCTATCCCTCTAGCCTCCCTAAATATTAAACCGCGTCACTGTCGGTTTCACCACCGCAACTTTTCAGGGCGCACGTGTTTGATTTATTAATGTCTAATTAAAAAGATATTTTTTTCTTTGCTGAAATGGCTTGGAGGGAAATTTGTTGATATAAAACGCTAAGTTTGTAATTTTCTTCTGCTGTTTCCATGGTAAATTGCCGGTGAACATAAAATATTTATGTTGAAGTGAAATGACTGAAAGTCAAAGAAAGTCAAAGAAGAGAGAAGAAGGCATGTCTCCGTTAATGAAAAATGTTTAATAAAACTTTGATAGATTTTTAGGTTAATTAATTTGAAACTTTACAAGAGCAGTTTCTTTATGGATTGGGAAATCATATTTCTTTTGATTTTCCATAGAGTTTCCTAATGTATGAGGGATTTTACATTGCAGACATGTATGTGCGTGGAAAAGTTTTGACCCAGTAACTACAACAGTAGTTGGAAAAAATCCTGAAACTGAACTCGGTCGTGTAAAAAATGGGGAAAAATCATGATAAATAGAAAAAGTTATAAGTATTCTTAACTATGTGCTCCAATTTTACGTCATTTGAATCGTTTGCGTATGGCTATAGGGATATAGGACAAAGCAGCATGAATAAATGCGAATGTATGACAATGAAATATTGTCGTCGTTGGAGTTGATTTCTAAAAGTTGAAAGTTAATATAATTAGAATAAAAAAAAATCGCTGATTAAATTAAAATTACCAACGAAATGATAGCAAGAAGGGGCAAGAGTTCACTTGGAATTGGTTGTGGAACCATCCTTGGGCCTATTTAACCGCAGTCTATATTCTACATCCATAAATATGGCTTAGCTCAACTGATGCGGTCTTGTTAATTACACTCTAATATACTTAACTAAAATGAACAACACATATTTCTAAGCATATAAAATCGAGCAGTATGAGTACGAGTTTATGGATGATCCTTGGCAGAAGCATATGAAAATCCTTCAAGTATTACTTACTTGGTGCTTAGTGGGCCCGGCCCCCCTTCCTGTATCCCTACATCAGCCTATATATCTGGTTGGGAAGTTTCGTCGACAATTATTAGGACCAAGTTGTGCTTTGCCTTTTAAAATCTCCCATTTTATACTACTTAAATGGAGTCAGAGCTGAAGAAATGAATGAGATGATTGTATGTGAATGTGACTGAGATAGCAAAATTGCGACCTACATTCTCTTTGATGAAATTAAAATCGATTTAGGTCTAAAGCCGCTAAATAACAAAGTTTGTTTATGATTTTCTTTCAAACATTTCTAAATATTTGAGGGTTTTAAAGGTTAAGGAAATTAATGAAATCTTTCCCAAAAGAAGCTTAACAGAGATTTGCTTTTAATAAAATGTTCAAAAAGAGAAGGCGGTCTCGAGACCCCAGCAAAGCTTATACTATGATGGGAAAATTAAAAATGATTAAAACTTCCAAAATTCAATTTTCATTTATAAATGTGATATTAAATGAGATAAATTGAAAAGGAGTAATAACTAACCCATGACTTGACTTATTAAATCAGATACTCTCAACGAATTTTCGGTTTTAAAATATAAGTTTGAAATTCAGTTATTTGAAATAAAGAAAAGTTTTAATAAACAAAGACGTTTTAACATTTGGATCACAACATTAACACTTAAGAGGCTCTACACAAAATACGTCAAACTTTTAGCGGTCGGGTGGGGAGCGGGGAGGGGGCGAGTCTATAATGAAGTGACGAAAGTCGCAGTAAACTCGAAACAAAAAATCGCTAAAACATTGAACTAAGAAAGTAGTGGGGATTCTAATGTAAACGCCTATAATTTACGTGACACATTGTATTGACAGAATCATATTGTACTTTTTTTTTGGAAAACAATTGTTAACATAAAACTACTTGAAAAATGCCTTGGATTTTGATATATAGGTAAGTTATGTGAAATGATATTCCGAACACATTTCTATACGACTCACCGTTTTCGAGAAAATGGTAAAAAACTGATTCGGTTTTATGGGGGAGAAGGAAAGGAATGCTCTGATTTTGCCCATTCAAGAACTTAGTCTTGCCATTTACAAGAAACGCAACTATTCAAAATTTCAAGTCTCTAGCTCAATCCTTTCGAAATTTATGGTGTTCACAGACGGACAGATGGACAGGCAGACAGACATCATTCATGGCTCTAATAATATAATAATAATAATAATAATATATTTTATTCATTAAATAATAAAGTTTGAAATTTTAACATTTACCGCAAAATAATAAGACATTAACAAAAATGTTGTCTGTCAGATTGGCAACTTTTTTAAACAAAAAAAAAATAAAATTAATTAATTTACAATTTTTCATTCATAAATAAAAACCAATAATTTAAGTATTTAACAAGCTAAATGCTATTTAGAGGATCTAATTAAATTCATTTATAAGCATCGATCTATATTTCCATGCAAGATTTATAAAAAGGTGCAACTTTACATAATTTTGGCCGTTTAAAACATCGTAAAATTCTTCTTTCGTTAACACCACTTTTTTGAAAATTTGATTTCTGTAAGGAGCAAAAATTGGGCAACAGGCTACAAAATGGTAAGTATTTTCCAATTCGCCTAAATTACAGATTGAGCAAATACCGTTATTATTATCCTTTTTGAATTTTCTTGCATTTATGTTTAGCAAACCGCCCCGCGTTCTTATTATAAGACTTATCATTCTACTACTGTAATTGTCGGTGAAATATTTATGACTACCCGTAAATTGTAATCTACAATATTCGTCGTGCAACTGCGCGTTTCTAGCCTGCTCTTCAAACCGTTTCCAGTAATCGCGTTTAATATGCACTAGAATTTGCTCATGTTCCGTTCTCCAGTTGACGTCTTCTGAGGATAAATTTAACCGCATCCCAACACTTTGATAGGTCCTATGCCATTCTTCTGCCCAGAAGGCATTTTTCAAGATCGCTTCTTCCGCCAAAACTTTAGGGAGCCTACTTCTCGGGTAATGCATGATCTTACGCACATAATCAAAATGGAGTTTAAGGTTATATAGATAGACGGGTTCTACTGTTGTTTCTAAATGAAGCATGTAATTGGGTGTGTTGGAAGGTAAAAACAACGCGCTTTTCAGGAAATATCTTTGAAGTTTTTCAACCTGTTCGAATTTTTTGTAACCCCAAATTTGTGCACCATAACACATAAATGACCGACATGCAGCTTCAAATATTTTTAGTTTTGCTGAGAATACTAAGTCAGGGTCTCTCAACAATTTAAACCATGTAGCGTTAATTATGTCTTTAGTGGAGCTGAGTTTCATACCTAAATGATAATTAAAAGACATATTATAAGTTAGGGTAACACCAAGGTATTTGTACTGGTTTACTATTTCAAGCTCGTTATCGTTGTACTTCCATCGTTCACTACCTGGTAGCCTATTTCCTCTCCTGAAAACCATTATCTTTGATTTAGACATATTCACTACTAGGTTCCATTTGTTACAATATCCTTCGAGAGCATCAATCATCTTCTGTAACATTTCCGCGCTTTCAGCTAAAATAACTAAATCGTCTGCATAAAGAAGAACTTTGATACATTTTCCTGACATGATAACTCCTTCAGGTAGGTAATCTTCTAAATCATTCAGGAACAAGGAAAATAGTAACGGACTCAGGACACATCCCTGTTTAACACCCTGAGTTATGTGAAAAGTGTTCGATAGTGTTTGACCGTTCCAGATTGCAGCAGTGTTATTATTGTATAAAAGTTTCAGGATTTGGAGCATTTTTGAAGATAAACCCAAACACGAGAGTTTATAGAATAGTGCAGATCTATTAACTGTATCAAAAGCTGATTTAAAATCTACGAAGAAAGCATATGTTTTTTTATTTTCTTTCAGTCGGATCTGTGTTATGCTAGAGATATTGAAAATATTATCGGTTGTGGAATATCCTTTCCTGAATCCCGCTTGGCATTCGCTTAGTACACTATTGGTTTCGGCCCAGAAGTTAATTCTTTCTAATATTAAACTTGTAAACAATTTGTAAATCGTATCAGATAGAGTAAGTCCCCTATAGTCCGTAACATCATTGATGTCGCCTTTTTTAAACAGTGGTGTAATTACTGAAAAACTGAATGAAGAGGGTAACTTTTCTTGTTCAAAAATACAAGCTAGCACAAGGAAGACTTCTTTTAAAAAATTCTCTGGTGCATTTTTATAGAATTCATAGCTAATCCTGTCAGGGCCAGGGGCTTTATTTGGTTTGGCTTTATTGAGAGCATATAAAAATTCGGAATAACTGATAGGTTCATCCAAATACGGAATTGTAACATAGGGTTCAGCGTATGATACACGGGTAATATTATCTGCAGATGTTAGGATATTTCTGAAATATGTTGCAAAGTCATTTGGACTGATTTTTGAACTTATTATCGGTTTTCTGTGCTTTATCTTGTTAGCGAGAGCCCACCATTCCTTAGTATCGCGTACATGTGACAGCTTATTTAGAATCATATACTTATATTCCAGTTTCTTTTGATTACATAACATCTTGTATGCCTGTAAACTACGAGCATAATTTACTCTATACACCCCTATGTTGTATTTATGCAAAAGTCTAAGACAAGAAAACATTTTGGTCCTAGCTTTGTGACATTGATCATCAAACCACCCGTTTTTGGGAACATAACGCATGGTTGCTTTAGTCTGGCCGACTGTCGAGAGAATTTTACCTTTTAAGATATCTAGTTTTTCATCTATTGACTCGACATCATAGTATGCACTGATGTTGGTTAGGCTGTTGAGTTTACTAGTGTAACGATCCCACGAGTTCGACCGCCACCACAGCTTTGGGGGGAGAGCGATTTCTTGGCAGACATTTGGCATAAAGGACGAACCCGCGACTTCAAAACAGAGTGGCATGTGATCTGAGTACGGTTTCGGCACTATAGAGAAATTCTGTATCAATTTGAGCAAATCCACCGAACAACAACAATAGTCGATAACAGAACTTCCCAAGGTGCTGGTGTACGTAAAATTTCCCTCAGCATCACCGTGTATTCTACCGTTCAATATTATACCTCCGTAATCTTCAAGCGACTGTAATAGTTTTTTCCCTTTGCTATCTATTTTTTTGTCTTTTGAACAACGGAGCGGCTTTATATTCAAACAGTTATACAATATACTTTCATCAATTATCTGAGATGACCCTGTATGAGCATTTAAATCACCCACTAAACAAAAATCAATTTCACCCAAGTGATGTAACAAATTTTTTAATTGTTCGAAATCTTGCTCCCAGTTTGTGCAATTCAAGTATTTTGGGATGAAACATACACGTGTGTCACCAAATGTACCATTTAAAATGATTTGATTATTTAATGTTCCAAAGCTTAGACAGAACTTGGATTTGATATTCTTTTTAAATGCGAAAATGCAACCGCCTTTCGCACGGCCAAAATTATGGATTTGTTCCGCATCTATCCACTGCAATTCATAATCATTAAATAAATATTCAAAATTTACCCTGTTTTTTCCAACAATATGTGTTTCAAATAAAAATATAATATCATACTTAAAGATAAAAGCAAAGAAATTACCAAACAAAAATTTTTTACCTAAGTTAGCTACATTATATGAAATTATCTGACAGACTGCTGGTTGTTAATCTGAGCTCGTTGCTGGAGGCTTTTCATTTGGATGCTGCGGGTTTCTTGGAGCATGCAGAAGTCCATCTGTTAGGTCATTTCGTCCCTCTACTGTTATTTTGCTGCTGTAATCCGTGTTCATGAGCGATTTAAAGTATTCAGCATCTTCCAGAGTCCGAGTCAGGAACATTTTATTTGCCGACCTGATGCAACGGTTATCCACATATAGTGAGGTATCCCTGAATTTGCATTGCACATTTTTGTTCGACATTTGAAGTTGTTTTTTAAATTGGCGAAGTTCAAACCGCTGTGTTCTTTCTTCCGGAGAGTAGTCCTTTTGAACAAAAATCCCAGAGCCTTTTAATTTGCCGCTGTTAGAGAGTACATCTCTGAGTTGTTTTATGGAGAGTAATTCGAATATAAAATCATTTTTCCTTTTTATATGAATAACTTTATTTATTGTGACATCTACACTAAGTGTTTTTGTGCACAATTCAACAAAGGAATTACTAGCATCATTTATGTTATTGCTTGGAAGTCCACTTACTACCACATTTGCCCTTCTTGTGAAACTTTCCAGACGATCAAGCTTAATTTTAATAGTACTTAACTCTTCTTTCAGGATTTTGTTTTCGTTTTTTACTTGTTCGACACTTGCCTGTAAATTTTGAAAGTCTTCTTTTGTCGCCAAAGTTTGTAGCTTTTTGTCAAAAATATTGTTGAGTTTTTCTTCCAAGGTAGCCCAGCTGAACTTGTCTCCCATATTGCTTGAGATTCATGGCTCTATTAGTGTTGAAGCCAGAGTCTCAAAGCACGTTTGGTTTAATAGTTTCCACATTCACCCTTAATTTGTATTCAAAAAATTTCTACCCCTCCAACCTCTCCACCTCTAACAAATCTCATAAAAAAAATAAGATTTTCTCCTTTCCGTATAAAAGTCGACTTTTTCCGAATAAAAGTCAGTTTTTTCCGGACAAAAGACCCCGAGAAAAATTCGCGTAACCGTTGTATTACACAAATATTTTATTTTACTCAAATCTACCTTTCTCCCCCCCCCCCCCCCCCCCTCCTCCCCTAACCCCCTTCTCTTTGAAGATTTGATCGATACGTACTATAAAGCCCCTAGAGTCATAACTTTCTGAAGTACCAATAAAGATTGTTAAATGAACGTCACCAAATCCTTGAACTTGGATCCCGGCGCGTCCACTTTCCGCCATTTTGTGTTATGAAAATAGAGGCTTGTGAAAGCAGTAAAGATGTCGCAGTGGAAACAACAATGATTTTGCGAAATTAGGATTTTTTTGCATAGAGCACATATTTTGTTTTCCAAAACACGCTTCTTTGGCGGCACAACCCGCTTTCGGACTTGGCATCTCGCAATGTTCTTCGCCAGAGATCCCAGTCGCGTGCCGTTGACTTAAAAGAAATATCTAGCAAGTATCGGGTCTTTCAACAAGGACATAACAATTTTGTATTTAAATAAAACACAGAATAATTGAGATATCGGGCTGCAATTTATTCCAGGTGTAGTGGACATGTTACATTTAAGCATGAAATTCGATGTCGTTCATACGTACACCGCGAGCACGTTTGCAGATTGATTCTTTGGAGCCAATTTTCCACCACTCTTCCACACATATCGGCCGGAACGTTGGCAATTTCGCGTTCGATATTGTTCCTGAGCTCCTCTAACGTTGTTGGCTTGTTGGTATAAACCAACGACTTAACATAACCCCATAAAAAGAAATCCAACGGCGTTAAATCGCATGTGCGAGGTGGCCATTCGACCGGACCATCATTTCATTCATCATTTCATTTCATCATTTTCATTATCATTTCATCGGACTCAGAATTTCGGTAGTAAGTTTTAATAATTTCCAAACGTTGCTCGTTCGTGAACTTCACCATGATAAAAATGTAAACCTTGACTCACGTTTTGGCATTGCCAGATCATAAAAAAAGTTTTAGGGTGCGTTTTTATTAAAATACAAAATGGTTATGTCCTTGTTGAAAGACCCTTTACAATATGATTCCTAATAATATTTTGACTTATTTAAATCTTAGTTACAAAGAGTTTTTTAACCTTTTACTTTGCTTTCTTGAATACTAGGACTTCAAGTAGTGTATTTCAATTTTCCAAACAGCCTTTAAACAACATTTATCATCAATTTTAGAAAAACCAGTTTGGGAGTTATAGCATAACGCAGAAAGTATTTAAATAACAATAAAACATAAATATGGAGCGAAATTAAAAAAACCCCGAATTCTAATTATGTTAATTACTATTTTTTTAAGGAATGAAAATCTCTCTACAAGAAAATTACTCAAACAAGATAAATGTAATAACAATGAAAACAAATTGTCATAACATTTATCTACTGTCAAGAAAAATAAAGTCAGAAATCAAATAAATGTAGGTTAAGTAAAAAGATGTTAAAACATGGGCTGAAAAAAATTGCTAGATTTTACTTTCTCATCTGAACGATTTTTTCTACTTTGCCTGATTCTTCGTTATTTTTTATTTTGTCTTTGCCTTTTTTTCCAGAAAAATCGCAAATACAGCCAAATTGATAAATATTGCGAATCGAAAAGAACGAAAAGTCGCTATATGTACATATCTTTTTTATATTTGTTTTAATTTATTTCCTGTTCCGATTTCCAGAGCCGTTTCACCCTACAAAATCCACCTTCCCATTCTATAGATGTTTGCTCCCCGCCCATTTACGCTCTTCCGTTTCACCAATTTATTCCACAATAATTTTTCGCCGTTTTCCGCTACTAGTGCTCAATGGGGATTGTGTTCGCTACGCGCCGTCATCTAAAATTCGGGATTTGAACCACCAACTACCCCTACAGAAACCACCCCCAAAGCTACACTACGCCATTCGAAACATCAATAAAATTTTATCAGAAGTGAGTCAATCATTGAGATCAATTCCCGTAAAATACATAACGACGTTGGATTCAGGCGAAGATTGAAAACGGAGGCATTCAAAAACGTTGAACGGTAATTCTTGTATCAGAATAAATGTTGATTTTATATCGTGAGGTTCGTGGAAGAGTCCTGGAGGATTGGAAATTCCACAATCCGATGATGGAAATTGTTGGTTCCGATGATGGAGGGGGGGATGGCTGATCTTAGTGACGATGACGATGACGTTGGTGATAGCAAATATAGCGTTGGAAGAGATCTATGATTCCTATATATGTTATGTGACATTTTTGCGGGGATTGAGGGTAAATGTTACTATATTATACATAACATATATTTCCATCAACATCAAATACCATCAAGTATTCTACTATGAGAGCCCATATTGCTATACCGTACAAAAGAAACAATGCGAATGTAGGTTGTTCTCGTATAAGGGTTGTTTGCTTAGGAAAAGGCTTCTTCGAGAACGACTATCGAGGACTAGGTTAGGCTGATGGCATTCTGAAGGGCAAAATATTCCGCCGACATCATCTGTACCTATTCGTATATGGCCTTTCATGGTAAAATATTTTCTATATCGTCATAGTATGTCGAGATGAATTTATTTCGGTATGTCCGTATATCTGATTTAAACATCTTTTCCATGGATTTGGATAATCTCATTTTGCGGATCAACTGTAGGTGAGGACTCTCTTTTATCGCCTCCCTAGATGCCATGCGTTCGTTCCTTCATTTCGCTTCTTTTACTATCTTCATCAAACCCTCGATTTGAAAATTGTAGCAGAAGCCGAGAATTGGATCCACAAATCTACAAACTGATTTAACGCCACACACGTACATATATATTTTCATACAAGTATATAATAGATAGTCTCGTATGTATATACAAGTAATATATAGCGCCTTTTGCTATTTGGCTTACCCCGAGATTGGAATTTTTTCTTTATGAGCATTCGTTCTTGCCTCGTCGTAGTATCTCTAAGACAGACAATACGGCGACAACGACTATGACTTTGGGATATATGATGATGGTGGTACATAGCTCTAACCATTGTTTCAGCCAATGGAATTCACATTATGTTTAGCATAATTTTGCATTATAAGACTTTTGTGATTAGAATTTAAGATATTCAAACGAACAGACGAAAAAAGGAGAACAATTTTTTTTACTGTTTGAATTATGTGTTTGTAAAGGGCATGCGAAATAAGGAAATTTTCTGTATGTCATTTTAACGTTTTCCTATCATCAGTCAAATATTTTGGGTAATCTTTAATATGTTGATGTTCTTACAAAATGATTTGATTTTTTTTTCTGAGATCTTTTTCAGCTATTATGTTTTATTGTTTGAATAAAACGTTCTTTTGTATCACTTTTGCTTTCAAAATAAATCAGTATTTTCGTTTGTCATTCTTACTTTTCATTTCAAATTTCAGAATTATTTTCTTTTTTTGTGATATAGGTTCGAAATAATAATCCCATCTATAGATTGGGAACGAGCTTTTTTATAAACACATTACTGGCGACTGGATCTATAAACATACTATAAAATACTGGTGCATTCAAAGGGTTATTTGGAGAGATTTTTCTATTATCGTACAAAATTTCCCGGAATTTTCTTCTGCCCTGGAAAATTGTGCCGGTGTCGGGAAAATTAAGCTCACTTTAGCCTATTAAACAATAGAAATTCTAGACTTAAAAATGTAAGTTGAGATTTTGGGATCATTCACAGCTGACACTTAATTCCGTGAATTATATTTTTCGATAACTAAATTCATGTTCCACAACCGTTTACACTAGGCACAAAATTCAGAAATTTATTCCTGGAAGACGCCCGCACTCGAATTTATAACATGTATAAAACCGCCGGAATAAATTCAAATTTTGGCAATGTTTGCTAAGTGATTTTATTCTGCGATAGATGCACAAAAATTCACGGAATAAATTCTGAATAAAATTCGAGAAGAAATTGTTGAAGAAAAAAAGTTGCTAAACAAGGTTGTATGAGGAGAGTCGGAGACGGAGTCGAAATTAAAAGTTTTTGCCCGGGGTCAGAGTCGGAGTCGTTAAAAAAGCTAAAACTCCGACTTCGACAAAAAAAAAATAAACAATAAAAATTTTGAAATTTTTCTACCAAACACGGCGGAAAATTTGGGTTGATTTTTTCAACTTCACTTAACTATGTATTTAGTTTAAACATTTTCAACCGACGATTTTCAAAAAAATTAATTTTCGATTTTTTCAACTTCTAGGTTCAGTTTTTCCTCTTTTTTGAGTTTAAATGTGCATTTTCAAACCAACTTAGTCGAAAATTTGAACCTAAAAAGCTCAATTTTATAATTCAGTTAAATTTTTAAACTAAAAAGTTGAAATTTTTTAACTTTTTAATTTAAAAATTAAACCTGATTTATAAAATGAAATTTCGTAAACAAACAGTTTAGTTTTTGAACTAGAAAGTTTAAAAACTAAACCGAAAAGACAAAAAAGTGAAATCTTCAACTTCAAATAGTTTAATTCTTAAACTAAAAAGTTTGAAAATTTAATTCATTGTTACAAAAAATTGCTAAAATACTCTGAAATTGTTGGAAATGCTGCTTTGATCACCACGGGGCGTTGCAAACGACTCAACCCGTAATGTTTTCAGCACTCAAAATCGTAAGATTGGATTTGAGGTGTCAAAATTTCCCTTTCGGCCTGATTTGTCCACATGGGTCAAAATGTCCCTTTTGGTCGGTACAAAACTGCCCCCGAAAATCAGTTTTAAATGGTCACAAAAAGACTTGCAAAAAAAGAACTTTTTGGGAAAATTTGCACAATTTTCGCTAAAAATAATTTATTTTGCCTGGGAATTAATAAAATAATAACCCAAGAAATCGCTTTAGGCAAGTTTCAGGAAATTTAGACGGTAGAGACACCTTTTTTTAAAAAATACTGGCAAACGGTCACAGAACTATATAACATAGAACAACTGTCACCATACAAAGCTCTGCTGAAAAATGGTCCCAAAAGTATTTCCCTCTTTATCGTACTTGCACGCATCCACTGAACAAATTTAGTTTGCCGCGAAATTCAAATTTCACAAGTTTGAGACTAACTTTAGGCGCAAACAAATAACTTTAGGCGCCAACACCATTCCGAAAGTCTATTTTCCTTTGACAGCTTACGGTTTAAACGAGAGGACTATATTTATTTTCATACGGTTATCTTGCTCTTGCTTGACTCATTTTGATTCACTGAACTGTATTAAAATGGGACCATTTGAGACAGCAAATCGAGCGATCTAGTATATCTATGCAAACGGTGTAAAACACTGTAATTTAAAAAATTCTTTTAATTCAAACAAAAGCAAAATCTTTTTTTTTTTCAAGAAATTTTGCGACTGAATTGTTATTTTAAAGAAAAAGTTAATCATCTATTGGAGATTTTTATTGAAGTATATGTTGTGTTTATAAAATTGTCCCTCCATAACCATGAATGTCCTCCAAATGTCACCCTCAATATTTAAGCTTGAAATGAAAGTTTCAATATTTAAGCTTGAAAAAAAACAAGATAACATTTTCCAAATTCCTTAACTAATTTTCATCTATAAGTTATAGTCTTTGAGTTTTTTGTGGATTTCTAAAAAGTGATTCAACAAGGCCCAGTCTCCCCTACAGTCTCATCTTTTCATATATTCTCAATATATCTAATGATAAATTATAATTTTTCTGTTCAAGTTTCCCACATCAAAACTGTGAGAAACTTTTCATTTAACTTTATCAAAATTAATTGAGAAAACTAATTTACCAACAATTTATAATTGAAATTTAGCAAATTTTAATTAATCTTATGTCATAAGCATAATTTTTGTTATTTATATTTTAAGGAAAATATGGGAAAATACTTTTTTTTAAAAGCCCGTCATTTTGATAATATAAAAAGTTATGTTAAAATCTATCTTTTTTTTGTGGTTTTTGTTTTAACTTTTTAATTTTCTCCTTAGTGATTTTATTTATTAAATATTTAATGATTTTATTTAAAAAAAATCGCGACATTTTTCTAGTTTTAGTAAAAACTTAAGTATACAAAAGAGATTGTCATTATTTGACTGTTTCTAATTATTTTTTAGTTTACTTATATATATTTATACACATTAAATCCCATTGCAGAAATAGCAACAATAGTACAATGGATCCTAATTTACGTTAAATGATTTGCTTTTGCCAAAATTTCCATATGAAATACGAATTTTCACAATTGTTGAAAAGTTTCCTGCAATTTCATAAGATACACACATATAGAGTACACTAGGCTAATGCGGTTTTATCTGCGCATAGTTAGAATTGTACGAATTGTTCTATATATTAACGAGTATATAAATTTTACAACAACTACATTGGTATAATATCTATCCTAACTACTAGAGATAACTAAATAAATCTAATTTTTGTCATTGTTAGCATTGTACATTGAATCGAGCATATGGAGAAAAGATTTTGCACTTTCGGAATTATAAAGCTTAATAAGTTTTAAATTGAAACCACTATTGAAAATACTGTAATGAATTACGACCATAGCTTTTAGATTATATTATTTTGAAACAAGAATGGAAGGAATTTAAGCAATGATTATTTTGCATAGAAAATGGCTCCGTATGTCATTAGTAAAACAATATATCTTGATATTTTAGAAAATATGCAGTTTTTTTAATAACTTAAATAATATTTAATATAACTTCAATTTATTGTCAAACAAAAAAATCGTAACACAACACTCAGAAAAATCGAATAAAACTCGTTAACTTGTGTGCGGCGAATTGGCTTCCTGCAGGAAAATTAAGCGTATGCTAGGCGGGGGTTTACCTGCGTTGGGAAAAGTGGAAATGTGTCAACCTGTGGCAAGATAAATTCATAAATTCAACCCATGCAGCCCCTTACGCACAAGTAAAGTAGCGTGTAAGGGGCTGCACGGGTTGACCTCAGATAGGTATTTCGAGGATGTGAAGTCATATAATGGATAACTGTGTCTGCCTGCTACAGGTCAAAGTTGATTTGTCAAAAATGTGATTTGCATCAGCTTTATCATTTTTCTGAATGAAGAATTGCAAAAACTCAAATACTTTCACATTTAACCACCCATACAACGCGCACTAAAATGAGATGTTTTCACCACGATCAAACACAAAACTGGGCTTATTTGCATGACTCCATTTGTCCAAGTTCGGCCGGAAGCCGAACGTAGCCAAATTTAAACAAGATCTGTAGGAAATTTCGTAGGAAATTTTAAAAAATTAAGCAAGATTTGTAGGAAATTTCGTTGCAAATTTTTAAAAATTAAGAGTGTAGGAAATTTTAATGTCTTTAACTTTTGTCATCCAAATTTCTTTACTAATTTTCATCTGTAAGTTATAGTCTTTGAGTATTTTGTGGATTTCTAAAAAGGGATTCAACAAGGCCCAAAATTGTAGGAAATTTTCCTATCTTTAACTTTTGTCATCCATAATACTATAAAAAATTCAGTTGTTTTGGAATAAATCGCGAGAAATGAAATTGTGATTTTTAAAAGTTCGCCATATTGGTTACATCCGGTTAACGGATTTTCAGCAAAAGTTGATAAGATCGTCGCATTCTAGGACTAAACACCCCAGTGAAATTTTTAAGAAATCTTGCATACACAGACTGACAGAAAGACATTTTTGTAATAATGCTCCCATCGACTTGGCAGTGCTCGGGAAATGATTTTCAAGCAGAATTAAAATGTCGAAATTTTTCATGAATACTATTATACTTCGTATAGGACAGTAAAAATTCATCAAACTTCTACTTTTATTCATAGTAAGAATTCCATCCCTAACCAGGAAATTGTTCATTTCCAATAATAAAATGATCAAATAAAATGTATTACTTACTTTAATTGTCAACCTAATTTCCGTAATCATAAAATTTTAAATCCCATTAAAACAAAATCCACTATGCTAGGTATGTAATTCAATCAACTGTTTGAATGGAAATCTTCAAACAAAAATCGATATGTATTCATGCTAATTTCATTAAATAGTAACATCTTTTAAGTGATATCATTAATTTTGAACGAGGAAAATTCGATTTTCAACGAAAAGTTTTCATCTATTTCAACGATAACTTAACGATTGGAAATGAACAAAGACAATGTAAGGATACTCCCTTAAGGATATGGGCACTTAAAATATTTTACTTCAACTGCGTTTTATGTATTTTTTTCTTCGTCTTCGAGTTCAACCATTTCTCTTATTACATTTTTTTTCTGTTCTTTGTACCAATATCTGTGAAAATGTCCAAAACACTCGCCTTACTTGCTGAAGTCGTAAAAAAAACTTTTCTCAATTGCCATATCACTAAGTGAATTGAATTTTCTTTTCATTTTTCTCATTTTATTTTGTTTCATACATTGAACAAAATTATATGGAAAAGAAACTTTCGGAAATCGTCTTTTTGTGTTCCTTAAATTTTATCCTTTTGTCTCTATTAGGATTTTTTTCCTTTTGCTTTCAAAATGATCCTTGAACCAGTTTCCGAATAATTCAATCAGTTTGTTCAGCGATATAGATTTAAGTAAAAATTTCAAAATTTAACTGGGATGGTTTTTTCTTTAAATTTCAATACTTTGTGAAACTGACAAATGGCCTGTATTATCACAGGATCTTTGATTTTGTTGCAGAAAAAAAATCAAATCGAGAAAAATCCCAATATTTTGGTAATTACTGGCACACACTTTGTCTTGAGCGATAGTTAGTTTCGTCAAATAAAGTATGAAATTTTATGGCAATATGCACACCGATCCAAAAATTCCCCAGATACGATTTTTCTGGAAAATTTGAGGAAAGGATAATCACGTTATCCTAACAGGACCTTTCCTTATCCTTACAGACTTCTTAACACGTTGACTGCCAGACCAATTTTGCAAAAATATAAGGGAGATGCCAATACATGTAGACGTATGTAGAATGTACGTATGTATGAATGTATGTATGTATGCATGTAGATTGTAGACCCAGCTATCGAAAATGATAGCCTTGGCCGCTCATGAATCATAGTGCCAATTTTCACTGGCTATCAAAAATGATAGCCATGGCAGTCAATGTGTTAATGTCAGAATCAGATTCAGCGACCCCAAAAACCCGTAGATAAGATATTTTCAGGGAAATTGAGAAAAAGGATAATCATTTTTTCCCCTTTTTAATACATTTTTTTAACAGAAATTTTTGATGGCACAAAAAGAAATATTTTGATACTTTGTAACCCCTCAAAAAGACGTTACGCCAATTTTCGCCATTGCGAACTCCTGTGATTTTCTGCACGGAAGTTAATACCGCCATCATACTACCTCAAACATCGCTTCCCCTAAATGTGTGACGCATTTTTATCAACAACCCCTAGCACTATTTTATAACTCCGTTGAAATAAAAAACATTTTGAAGTGTCTCAATTTTATTGACTTTTTTTTGTGAAATTGGCATGGGAACGAAATTTTTCAAGAAGTAATCTATTTAGTATTTCATTATTTCGAGAGCGACATTTAAAGAATAAGAAAAAATTTGATGTGATGAAAGGCACAACATCATCCAGTAGATAGTGTAGAATTTCGTTTTGTGTCTTCATACGAATACGATCCAACAATACTTGTTTCAATTTATGGATTTTATTATGAGTATATTTTATTGTATTAGTATATAATGTATTAAATTGCAATTCCTTTGTCTGTTCGAAAGATAAATATTCGCAGAAAACGATATATCGAACATTGATGTTATTTTCGGGATGGCTTGAGACATTCGAGAGTCCTGTTTGCTAACATTGTTCTTAGGAATATTACTTTCAGTTCATTTAACATCGGACTATGCTCTCATGTTGCTCCCCAATAAATTCAATATTTTATCGGTTCAGCAAATAAAGGTAATTAATTTATTTTATTTCTTTGACTATCAATTTGTACAATAATAAATGAGCAATACACATTCCATTCACAAATACACTTAAGCAATAAACGAGATTTTTCGCTTAAGATGTATTACAAAAAAGAAAAAGAGAACTGAAGATGGGATTTTTTTTTGTGCTTTTGCTCGTATTTTTCGCAGTATTTTTCAAGTGGGTTCTGAAAAATGCCCCTTCGTGGCAGCCATTTGTCATCATATGCACATTGTTATTGAGATTTTTTCCAGTTTTAATGACGAAACTTTTCGAAAACGGAAATTTAAGTTGCCATTGTTAAAGTTTCATTGATGCTTAAGCGCCTTGACGACATAAAACAAGATTTATTACTTCACTCATTTCTCGACAAATTGGATTATTTTGTGGGTGAACTGATGAGAATTGTCAAATTGCTACTCGAAGTTTGCAGATAAAAGAATTTTGAGCCTTTTCCAAGAATTATCTGTGAGAAGATACTGCGAAAATATAAAAATGTCTTCAAGATCATGTAAGATTCACTACAGGTACCATTTTTTTGTAACTCTTTAGGGAGATGTCCCACTGGCGCATCAGCTCCTGCAGCTGACTGATCCCGACATCAGGTCGCGCAGCTGCATGAACTGATTCGATCAGTTAACATGACACACTGAACTGGGATCAGCTGACCTCAAACGTCAAAATGTCTGACTCGGAGGAAGAACTTCTCCTTATTTCTCTGCTAAAAAAACTGAATCTGTGCAATCGTACAAACATCTACCTTTTCCTACAGCTTGTACGATTCCTGTGTTTAATTTTTCCTATTCGATGGACATCGTATTTATTATTTCCACTTGTTCAAAAGTTTATTAGTTAAACAGACTTGTCAAAATTTTATGATGTCCCCAACCAGTAATTATTTTAAAGTCAACATTATATGAAGTAGAGAGCCTATAATCTAGAGAGTGGCCATGCTACCTTAATAAACTTTGCTACTGATGAAAATTATTACCGCCAGACGAAAAAAATATTGAAAATTATCATTTTATTTTATTTAATCTAACAAAAATGACACTAGAAACTACCCGACATGTTCTTGATATCAGCTACATTTAGATCAGTTCAAAAAAGTCAGCTTTGTGTCGCAGACATGAAGCTGCACATTTTTTGCAGTGTGCCATGCGCCATTGGATTACATGTGCAACTGATATCGGGATCAGTCAGCTGCAGCAGCTGATGGCCAGTGGGACACCTCGCTTAGGGGGTGGCCTGAAACTTCAGTCTTTAAAAACCAGTTCGCTGTCCAACCACCGTTTGAAGAAAACGGAAAAGTGCAGGATTATCACAAATTTCTGATTTCCTAATAGCATTAATGTATTTTTGTTAATGGTGACACTCTCGAAAAAACGGAGTAATCACACACCGAAACGTAGTTTAAAGGAGTCCATCATCTTCCGGAGAAAATCCAAATCCAAGCTAGGAAGTTCCCAACAGTTCCCTTTTAACAATTTTTCGGTGTTATGGTTCAACCACAGTGAAGGCGGCAAGCGGCAGCGGCGGACGGCATTTTTTTTGCACTAATGTAGCGCAACGAGAGCTGCTACAATACAGCGGCAACGGCAGCGCACTTTTTCCGTCGTCGCCGAGTTTGAACCAAAGTCAAACTTGCCGCCGCCGCCCAAAATGTTTTATGAAAACCACCACATTCGGCGCCACATTCAATGACCATTTTTCTTCGTTGTTTTGTGAAAACCACCACATTCGGCGCCATATTCCGTGCAGTTTTTTGACGTTTTGATTTCGCAAGATGCCGACAACGGAGGAAAACGTAAAAGAGTTCGTAAAAGGAAATCCAATGCTCTACGATTTGGCCCATCCTCAATATAAAAGGACAGACATAAAGAAAAATAAATGGAGCGAAGTAGCGGACGAATTAAATAAGTTTTGACGTTTCAATTTTGACAGAAGCATATGCCGATGGTGCCGCTATCATTGTAGCTGGCTCGGCGGTAGGTGTGGTGGCGCCATGCCGCTGTCGCTGACGCTTGCCGCCTTCATTGTAGTTGAACCATTAGCCAGTTCTGAAGCTTACTGAAGCCAATTGGGAAGTATTTCTTAAACGCGAACTTCTTTTACAATAGGAATAACTCCTAAAAGGAGTTGAAGTGAATTTTTGACTCCTTTTCGGAGTTCATTCAAAATTGAGCCTAAAACGACGTTAAAGTGAATTTTTACCTGCTTAAAACACAAATATCAAAAAAACCACCCGCACTTTCCTGTTAAATTTTTTCTGAATAACACTACGAGGCTATGTTTTAAGGCGGCGTTAATTTATCCGCGAGTTTTTTCGAAAATGCCACAGACAGAAAAATGTACCGAAATATAGATAAGTCAGGGAAGAAGTAATGGAAATCTTTGGTTCCAAAATCCTCTCCTTGGTTCGAGTAAGCTCCCCTCAAAGTTTCATAGAAATAGGTTCAGTGGTTCTCAAGTTTTAAGCGAATCGACAGACAGATAGACAGAGGCACAGATGATTTCGTTTCTGTATGTCAAATTTGTGATATCCCTACCCCTTGAATACCCCCTCCTAAATAGCCACCCCCTACCCCCTACCCCACTCCTTCATTACTTGTCCAGTATTACAACAAAAAAAGTCACCCTATTTATAATTTATTTGAAATCATAATTATATTGGAAACACTGTATTTACATTTTTCGACATTAAACTTTATTAAATTTCCATTCGGTTTCATTTTACTATTCGATTATATTCGAAACATTCGATTTCGATGTCTGTTATGAAATCAATTTCCATGTTCACAATTTGGTGGATTTTGAATGTTTATAAATTGAAATCTACAATGAGATACATTGCTAAGATAAATAGATGTTGGCTCGTGTTATGATACCATTTCTATTATTCATTGACACCATATGGATTTTATTTATATTAGCATATATTTATTACAGTATTATGTTGTGATGGTAGGCATATGAATATCAACTTGTATATTTCGCTCGTTTGATCATGTTAAGGACCAAATACTCAACATTCAGATACATAAAAGTGTTGAATGTTGAATCACTTATCGTTCCCAATTTGCTAATATAGCCTTAGCGCAAAACATCAAAAATTTACGATGGAAATGAAAGAAAATAAATTCTGTACACATACATGAATGTAAACAAGTGAGAAAAGACAGATTTCCCTCCCGTTCTTTAACAGTCAAGCCTGTAAAAATAGGACTATTTTCCTATAGTTTTTGCTGGAAATGAAAACTGAAAAAAACAGTAAAGAAAAATGTGCTAAAAAATTTGAATTACATTTACCAACGGTTTAGATTCATGGGTTTTTGATTTGTGTGTATTGTTTTGTTTTAATTGGCACAATTTTGGTAAATCAGAAAAAATATAACAAAAAATAAA
Source organism: Chrysopilus asiliformis (assembly GCA_964034945.1). Lineage (NCBI taxonomy): Eukaryota > Metazoa > Arthropoda > Insecta > Diptera > Rhagionidae > Chrysopilus > Chrysopilus asiliformis. The sequence continues at coordinate 6,902,989 of OZ035961.1, forward strand.
AAGATACAATTGCCATGAGACCGAATTTTTAAAAATTTCGCAGAAACGTAAATTTTGTATAAGAAAGTCATGTGCTATTCACCCTAGATATTTTTTTATATGACCTCTTGAAGAATTTTACAAAAAATTTGATATTTACTGTGTTGCGTTTAGGCTGGGTTCTACTTGTATTGACAGATGAATTCTCCCTCAAGGATCTTTTCGATGGTTGAATTAAATAAAGACAAAATAGCTACATAAAACACTTACACAACATAAAAAATATGTCTTAAATAAGATAAAACATATTTTTATATCGATACAAATATTATATCGATACGCTTTTAGTAATAAGAATCTGATTTTTTTAGACAGAAGGAGCTTTTATAGCTTTTGATATACACCTATCACTGCGATTCCGCTTATTTGATCATTATATTGTATATTAATCAGTAAATAAATATTCAAAATTTATATATTTATGTATGAAGTATTCAAGAATTTCCAATTGATGTGCTTATCCCGAATAGTAGGTACTTTTATCAAAGAAGGAAATTTCCTTTGATATTGTTATATTGATAGATGCCACAAATTCTGTCTTACATAAATAAAATAAACATTCACCGAGAAAACACTAGAAAAGATCATATTGTTGCCACTTCAACGAGTACCACCACCAGTTTACATATTTATTTATGTATTTTTAGCTATATGTATAAAAAAATGTTGGTTGATATCTGAAACCTTGTAAATTTAAGAATATCGTTATACAGCCGCTCGTAATGCCTTTTAAATATAATTTAGTAACAAAAATGATTTAATGGAGTATTTAAAATGAGAAAATGATAATAATCTATCTATAATAGCATAATATCTATGCTTCTGTGATTCTCAATGCAATTTCATGTGACAATTCAACTGTAGATATATTTTTGGGATAAAATGATTTATTTAATCCGATTAGTTATCTAAATGATATTTGAATTCAAAACCTTGTTAACGTGCCAGATAGTATTCAATATCAATTTAAATTTATAGACCGATTTTGTGGTTTCTCTGTTGTTTTATTTTATTTTATTTTATTAATTTTCTTTCAAATATTGACGAAAATAGCCTTGCTGGATACAGAATTCTGATGTCTTTGATAAACTCAAATATCACACAAATTTCGATTAAACCTTAAAAAAATAATTGAGAAAGTTTAGCAAACTTGATGGAAATTTTGATTTTATGTGAAGAACTCGACAGGCTTTCGAGTGAAGTTACAATTTCATTCGAGCATTACTATCGAGTCGGCTAGCTCCTCGTTTCGAGTTTCTGAATAAGAAGAGTAAAGATTCGAAAGAAAGTTCGAGATCGTGAATCGCATTTTGTCGAACTCGAAAGAAATTTTATTCGATTCGAGTTCCCGAATAAGGGCCATAATCATACTAATCATACTAATATATAAAAATGAGTTGGTGTCTGTCTGACGCAAAAACGACTGAACCGATTGACTTGAAATTTGGCATGAGTATCTGTGGTAGTTCTGGTTCCAACATAGGCATACGGAAAAGTAGCGCGAGGGGTGGGGGGAGTAATGGAAGGGGGTAAAGTGATTTCGAAACTTAGTTTTTGCGCTATGTTACTCCTTCGCGGGGAAACTACTGGACCGATTGGCCTGAAATTTGGCATAGATGTTCGTCGGGAGTTCAGCCCCAACATAGACCCATTAGAAAGTAGCCCGAGAGGTGGGGGAGTGGGTAAAGTTATCTCGAAACTTAGCTCTTCCAGTGTTAAACGCGCGGCCGGAAGCCGAGTATAATTCGAGGCCGAAGGCCGAGGAGCTGAGGGAGGCCGCGGGCGGTGAACCGCGAAGCGGTTCGGGGCACAGCCCCTAGTTTCTAATAATTATCACATAGATATGAAGCATTCGGAGGTAAATATTCTGTAAAATATGTTTAAAAGTGTACACCTTCGAATAGGCTGTCACGTCACATAAATTCGAAAGCTCGAATTTTTGTATGTCCCCTTAAGATTGGACAGAATCCAATAACAAAGATAGTCAATCCTATTTGGATAGGACTTGGTGCTATAATTATAAGAATAAATCCTATTTCAAATGAGAATATCTCGCATATATAGGAGAGAGTCCAATGGAGACATTACAACGTTTTATAGGACGCATTTCTTTCATTTTAAGATTGAGACCCTTACAAAAAGAAATGTTCCCCGAGTTTTTGTCGTAACTTGTCTGACATTTACAGTAATTCCTCCAATAATTTAGGGAATGATTACACAAAAAAACGAATACGACAATTTTTTTTGTTGGAATGTGCCCTAAAAAATTGAGAAAAGTCACAATTTTTTATAAGTTGAGAACATATTTGGCCACTATGCCATTTTTTTCCATAAATATGGAACTGGAGCATGCAATTCTTCTGGAACGGCTTCCACATGTTTTTTCCGTATGCTCTAATCAGACGCTAATTGCTGTTCTAAAATTACTTCGCGTTAAAAGTATTTACCTCTTTTATAGCACATTTGATGTTGACACATTTTCACGAAGAAAAACCACATTTTTTTTTGGATCTCCCCCATACGGTTATCAATTAATAATAATCTTGAATATTTTCAGGGAATATTTTCCTCAGGCTGTTAAAAACCAATATATTTTTATTTATTTCAATCACACAAAAATAATCTCAAACCTTTTAAAATTTTAGTAATTATGAATTTACAATACATTACATATTGTAAGAGGGATTTAAATTTGATTTTAATAAATTAAACATTGGTTAAATGAATTGAAATGTCAACAAATTGGTCGATTCAATATATTTTTAATTAATTTTGTGGCCAATTTATGTGGGAAAATAAATTGCAAAATCCGAAAAGTTTTTTTCAAGTATTTAATCAGACTGTAAAATTGATGTGACCACTCAATTATTTTAAAATAATATTTAAAGTTGAATTTAATAACTTAATAATCAGTATTTGTGAAAATTCAACGTGGATTTTGATACAGTATTTCCTATTCTCGAAATTCTCTTTTTCACCCTTACTTTAAACCCCTTAACCTGTGAGTTTTGAATATTTAGTCTATTGGATGGTGGTTGTCATTAATATTAGAACTCTTTTTTCATTTTTTTTTCGTCTTAAATGAAAGACCTGGGAAAAATAATCATAAATTCGTTTTTCGAACTTCGGAAAAAACAAAATGGTGGTCGCATGGCGCTGTTTTGCCCAAACTGCGAGAACGAAGCACCCATCCTGTTGGATTTTAAATAAAAGGCCTTGGAAAAATAACCATAAATTCGTTTTTCGAACTTTGGGAAAAAAACTTCTTTAAAAAAAATTTTTTTTTTGTTAAGACGTTGACTGCCATGTGAAACGGACGTGGTCTCCATTGAAATGGGGTCCTCAGGCTGGGTGAGACACATGTGATCTCACAGCAATTTACATTAGTATAAGTTGTGTGATAAAGCGTTGGATGTACAGAACTGTATAAAACTAATGGAAAAAAAATAGACGGATTGGGAAATCTTTTTTGAATGTGGACCACAAGCGGTATATTGCGGTATATATGAGAGGAACCGATGTTTTCGCTTCTATGGTGGCAGTCAACGTGTTAAAAATATATAAAAAAGGAAAAAATCATTTTTTGGCAAATGTGTGTCAGAAATGAAAGCTAGATAAAAGCAGTTTTCTTTAAAAACAAAATACTATAAAAAATGTGAAAAAAACAAATTTTCGGTAATATGTGTCAGAAATAAAAGCGAGAGAAAAGCATAAAAGAATTCAAAGAAAATCCATTGATTCACAACGCCCAAAAATTAAGCTTTTCCTTTTTAGTACAATACATAAAAATATTGTTTTGAGTTCCTTAATTAATTCTTTGAACAAGATAATCAAAGCATCAAATGTCCAACTGGGAATTTATCGAAAAAAAGAGTAAAAATCTCTTATTTATTTATTACCTGTGAATTACATGTAATTACAGGGCATTTACTAAGCCATATATATTCATAAATTGTGAAAAAAAAGTTGGAAGAACCTTAATAATGCACGTAATCTTTATTAAGTTAAATGTTAATAAACTCCCTATGGGAGGAAAAATCGTGAAAAACAAAATGTTCAAAGAAAGAAGCTGAAAAGTAACAAAAAAAAGGCGAAAGTGAAGAAAAAAAAGTTTATCAAGGCAAAAACAGAGTATAGAATTGAAAGAAAAATCAAGAAAAACAAAAGAAGGAGAGAAATGAAGGAAAAAAAAGTACTCTTAGGAAATTGGCATGGATGAAAACTCGTTACGAAGTCAGAAAATACTCTGTTTACATTAAATGCTGTTGAGCTTTAAATAATTTTTCACCTTATTCATAATCACGCGAAATACACTCGGTCGTATTTTATTCACCCTAAATGGCATGGCCATGGAAGGATCTACTATCGCGTCTATATTATATCTACGCGAATAGGAATTTATCGTTTGCATTGAGCGCGAGTTCACCAGGCAACCATCTTTGAGTGTCGAGTGGAATAGGCCGGGCAGGCGTTTCCTCAAGACGCTTTGAGATCGGGATTCGAATTGGGATTGGGATCAGGCCCGCTCCACGCAACCAACCAGACCATCAACGGGATAACAGGATAGCACTGAATATTTGAATCCAAAAGAGTGCTCTAGATCTTCTTTCACGTTGGAATTTCTGAGGCAATGCGAGTGGAATCTCGCGGAAAATGTAAGTTACGAACTTTTTACTTAACCTTCTCCCGGTACAACAAGAATAATACGTTCAGCAAAGAACAACAACAACAACGGGGAAAAAATGGGTAGAAATAAGAAAAATTGAAATAAAATAAAGGAAGGGCACTTCATTTTTTCATGAGATTCACCAGATTTGATGGTGAAGTTTTGGATTAAAAGTCAAGGGAAGCATCTAGAAGGGGAAGTTTATTTAATTTGCCAAAAAAAACCGAATAAAAAAAGCAAAGCATAGCAAGAAAACGAAAAAAAAAATAATAAAAAAGAGTAAATATCTCTAGATATTACATCATTGTATATAAAATGTATAACTGTATCAAAAATGCTGCGTTAAAAAAAGTAAACAAAAAAAATATACAGGAAAATCACGGGGCGTGCAAGAAAAATTCCTTACACAATTCTTAATATAAAAGTTGTCTTGTTGTATACGAATATGAATGTGTTTATGGTGGAAAGTGTGTGCCATGATGGTGGCCCTGGTTACAGATTTAATGTCATATTAAATTTTCGCGTATTGTATATACGCGAAAACGGATATGGAACCAGCGAAGGACATGTGAATATTATGCTACGCTGCCTGTACGTAGCTAGTTTGTAGGGCATAGTTCCCAAGGGTTAGCCAGCAAAAGAAAGGACACTTAGTATCATCAGAGCAATATAATTGTTTGATGTGCGCAGCTGAACTGAAGGTTAGGATGTGTTAGAGGTTGTGGGGTGGCAGCGGTTCTATTTTTTTTATTTTTATTTATTTTTTGCTTTGGCAAGGACACATAAAGGACAATAATAAGAAAGAGGTTAAAAGTTATTGCGCTTTGCTTTTGTCAAATTGAGCTCAATTGACCGAAGAGCTAAGTGAATTTATGATCCATTGTACAGTCCGTTCCGCGCTTGGCCTTTGGCACTTCTCTCGGATGATAGTACGTATTCTTAGTCTAGCTTTTAGGGACCTCTCAATATGAGGCATTTTTTGCCATTGTAGAGAAATTCGGGGTAAAATCACACTATAAGTAATAGGTTTGGATAATCATATTTATTTTGCATCAACCTACGATAAAATGAGCGAGGGATGGGGTGAAAATGAGTTATGATCACTGAAACGGAACAACGACATAATAATTTTTCTATACAAACATAACAAAAGCTATAATTGCCAATCTGGCAATTATTGAAAACCCGTATGGTGGTATTCGTATCAAAATTCGAACAGTTGTACCAAAATTCCACTTTGAAGTCTAACTTTCCAATAAGATTTTTTAAAATTTATTCCAATCGGATTTTGATGTATGGAAGTTTTATGTAGAATCATATCCTAAATAACTTTTGTTCTTGGACTTTTTTGATAAGGTGCACCGTTTTTAAGATATTCGCAAAAAACGATTTCGTTCGTCTCTAGCTCAATTCGTGCGCCCGCAATCCGCGACACAAACGGACGGACAGACAGACGGACAGACGGACGGACATGCAAAAATTAATTATTTTTATCATTCTAAACACACTGGTGGAATTCATTTTTGTGTGTGATGACGGGATCTTGGCGTTACAAACGGTAAGGCAAATCTAATATACCCTTTGGTTTCACCATACGGGTATAAAAATACAAAAAAAAATATGACTCGGGCGAAAATTAAGAAATCGAATCCGTTAGAAATAGGGCGATCATACGCCCTGGAATTACCGAGACAGTTCCGGATATAGGCATGTTATCCCGACGTCACGGAACCTATACTTTTGTCCCGGAATTATGCAATCTAGAGCTGTTTTTTTAAATCAATAAAAAAATTGATCTTGAAATTAAAAACTTTCTCTTGCGTCGCATAAATTACTGCCTCTTGCGCGTTTTACTTAAAAAAAATATCGCCAGCGGCGCATTTTATTAATTGAATTTCAATCATGGAATATTCGTTCTAATAGTTTTAACTACGGCGAAAGAACGATGCACGATTTTGCCCCTCTAAACTAACTTTTGAACCGGTGTAGTTTTCACTTTGGTTGAATACTTTTTGGAAAGGGCACAGTCTCTAGTTTCATCCATATATGGCTTCAACAGCCACCGAATTGCAGGGGGATGGTGAGGGGTTAACGGACTTTCTCGTGATTTTTCACAGAAATCATGGCATAAATGGAAGTTGTGCCCACGAGAAAGTTCGTTATCCCCTCACCATCCCCCTGCAATTCGGTGGCTCTTGAAGCCATATACGGATGAAACTAGAGACTGTGCCCTTTCCAAAAAGTACTCAACCAAAGTGAAAACCACACGGGTTCAGAAGTTAACCCAGGGGCACGAAAAACGCTATT